>JAHWGI010001190.1:0-310395 GCA_029379305.1 Frankliniella fusca
GGAAGCAGCTTTGCAAATGCACTGTCCGAGAACCATCTGATGGCCGTCTGTACGCTATCAGCGAGCTGTCTGAGAGCGGCGGCGACCGTCCGATACAATCCGGTCGAAGCCCAGGCTCTTCCCCTACGGTCTGGCGAGAGCCGGGGAAGGCCTCCGGCTAGCCCGGTTACCCAGCAGTATGAAAAATTTGCAGTGCGTTACAATGCCGCAGCCCGGCCGGCCGGCCGGGGCCGCGGGGTTCGGGGGTGGGGGGTAGGGTAGGTGTTTGAACGGTTTGATAGGCCCGTGGGCGAGGGGAGCTTTTAAAAGATACACGAATCATTGTGTTTGTAGTATTTTAATTCAAGAAATATTTTTCTTCCTTCACTCTAGCTCATTTGGATTTAGTGGTACTGACAAATATACAGACCTATCTATACATATTTTGAAGCATACACACTCTAGGTTTTCAATCAAAACCAACTCTTTATCATCAGCTAGAATACAAGACAAAATAGAATTAATTTTCACATAAGGGGTTGATGTTTCAAATGGGATAGAGCAGTTAAACCTATTGATCAAAGCTGCATATATACCAGGATGATTACAAAACAAGTTACAATTACATTCTGTTATTTTTACAAAAGTTTTTAAACACCCACAGCTGATTTCAATACTGTCAACTTTATATTTAACACATGAAGATTTGCGACTGCCCTTGCCATAGTCCTCTGCAACATAAAGAAAGCCATGCTTCTTAAGCTTAAAAAAGAAAAAATAGTTTGACTTTACACTAGTAATAGAACGAAGATAGGTATTAAAATTTGGTGTTAGAATATGTTCTCTGATTACAGTTCCTAGAATTAAAATTCCATTGGCAATCTTGGCAGCAGCTTTGAACTGTTTACCCTTTAAATTCATACTCTTACAAAATTGTTTCACATTTTCATTTTGAAGAGAAGATGCTAAAGCAGGCAGGTTCCTTAAAAGGCCGAGGTGAGAATAGATCTGGAGACCAGCGTGGAGATGGCCTCTCCTTCGGGGACTTTGGCCCTACTTCGGCCACGGTCGCCTCCGTATCGGCTGCCCCTGCCTGCACCGTGGTTGCCCCTGCCATGGCAACCACAACTGCAACCGCTCCTGCCCCCAACCCGATCACACCAGCGGCGTGTCCAGCTCCGGCTGCCTCCTTTTCGGGCATCCCTCCTGCCTCGGCCGCCCCCGCTGCAGGCAACCCCACCGCCGTGGCCCCTGCGGCCGGGATGCGACGCGCGTCACGCATCCCAAAGCTGCGGCACCAACAGCAGCTCCGGGTGCAGCCCCCCGCAGCGCAGCCTCCAGCACAGCGCCGGTGCAAGCACCAGCGCCGGCGCAGCCCGCGGCCCAGCCCCCTGCACGTCCCCAGCCTGCTCACGCAAGAGCCAAGCGCCCGCTCAAGCGGCGCCCTGCTCGGGCCGCTCCTCCTCGTGCTCCTCAGACACGAGCCGCTTCAGCCCCTGCTGGTGCCCGTGCACCAAAACGCCCCGCTAGAGTGAGCCAGCAAAATACCCTTTGCAGATATCAAACTCGTTCGTGGTCTCAAATCGATGGTTTTGGTTAGTATTCCACAGATCCGAAGTCGTTTTACTCTGCGATAAACCATGGCCGTGCCCCAAGGGGCCTAAGTGGGGCCTAAATGAGTCGAAATTCAAAGTATGAAAAATTTGTATTGAAGTTGGCCTTATGGGTAAACACGTCATTTTGCGGTTCTCTGGGCGAAAATTTCGTCCGTTTTGCCGTATCTGTCGTACTTTTTGAGATATAGACATTTTTTGTCAATTTTGGAGCTTTTTTTGAAAACATTTCGAAAAACTCCTCCTGAAGTCCTAGTTTTGGGTCAAAAGTGTCGAATTAGGACTTGTATTCATCAGAAAGACGATCTCTATCAGATAAAATTTTGCGCGGGGCGGTGGGACGTCCCTGTGGAATTTTGATTTTTCAAATTTTAGCCATTTTTAAGCAATTTCGAGCAACTTTGCAAGGCGCTACTCAAGTGCTCCTGCCCCGCGCAAATTTTTTTCTGACAGAGTTCGTCTTTCTGATATAAACAAGCCCTAATTTGATACTTTTGACCCAAAACTAGGACTTCTACGCCCCGCTTCTACAGTGGTCCGGCCCCGATGAAGGAGGTGTCCGTCACGTAGTGTCACCCCGGTCGAGCCATCTCAAGCAGCCTATAGTTTGTGACGACCACTGGTCAAGGTTTTTCCTTGCCCTTGTTGAGGTTTTTCCCTTGATCCGTTGCTAAATGGGGTGGTACGTCGTAACTTCTAGATTTTGCTAAAGCCTTGTCTTAGTTTTGGGGTGGTGTTGTCCTCTTGAAAGAAAAGGAGGAGTAGTTGTAATATTAGGGCCTTAGTTCAGTGGTCAACGTGCCGCTGTCATTCCCTGACTGTCCGCCTAGAGTCAGTCTAGTCTCACACAAGGCTCTCGCAAAGTCGCCCGTAGTAACGCCACAACAACCAGAGCGACGCGCTTCAGTCTTCCCTGTGCCGCCGTGCCAGCTAGACGTGCTCTGTACTGAAGTCCCAATAAATCCTCTGGTCTCAGCATTACTTCTCGTCTTTTCCTTTCAGTACCGAACCTTGCAATAATAATAATAAAATAATAATAACTAGGTAGATGTACGCCAGACACCGTCTCTCGTAACAGGCTTCGCGATAGCTCGCGAAACACTATTACGCTGCGACAGGCCTGCGTACATCTACCTAGGCCTGCGGCGCTGGCAAACCTGCATCATTTAAGATTTACTCATTGAAGCCGCTCACCCCCGCTCGCCTCTTTACATTATGTTACCGATTTTCCAATTTTTACGAAAAGGGGACGAGCGCCCAAACCGTACTCCGTAGAGCCAAACGGACAAAATTTTCGCCCAGGGGGTCGCATCTCGACAAATTACCCTGAAAACAACACCCAACATGCATTTTGACGACTTTTCGTCCACATTTACCGCTGAAGCGGCTAAACAGTAAGAGATAGAGCAAAACGAACGAAATTTTCGGCCGAAGGATCGCAACTCGCCGAGATACCCCTTAGGACACCATAAAATTTTGTAATTTTTTAAATCTTATTTTTAAAAAATATAAACCAATTTTTAGCAGGGTCAATTTTTGAGCTAGAGTGTTCATATTTGAACTCGGCCGAGCTTTTTAGACCAAGAAGCTCCAAAAAAAATTTCAGGTCGATATCTTAACTCGTTCTCGAGTTATCGTGCGAACAGACACACAGACACACAGACAGACAGACAGACAGACAGACAGACAGACAGACAGACAGACAGACGGACATTGAACTTTTTTAGCACTTCAGTGGCGTAATAGGCTTCGCTATCGCTCAGCCAATAATAATAATAATAACTAGGTAGATGTACGCCAGACACCGTCTCCCGTAACAGGCTTCGCGATATCTCGCGAAACACTGTTTCGCTGCGACGGGCCTGCGTACATCTACCTAGGCCTGCGGCGCTGGTGAGCCTGCATGATTCAAGATTTACTCATTTTAGCCAGAGGGCTGCCGCCCCTTGGACCCCCGCTTTTCTTTATTACGAGCCTGCATGATTTGAGATTTACTCATTGAAGCCAGGGGGCTGCCACCCCCTGGACCCCCGCTTTTCTTTTTTTTTAAAGATAGGCCAGGGGGCTGCCGCCCCCTGGATCCCCGCTCGCATCTTTTCATTATGTTACCAATTTTCCAATTTTTACAATAAGGGGTCGAGTGTCCAATGCCCAAACCGTTCTCCGTAGAGCCAAACGGACAAAATTTTCGCCCAGAGGGTCGCATCTCGACAAATTACCCTGAAACGACACCCAACATGCATTTTGACGACTTTTCGTCCACATTTACCGCTGTACCGGCTAAACAGTAAGAGATAGAGCAAAACGGACGAAATTTTCGTGCAAAGGGATCGCAACTCGCCGAGATACACATTAGGACACCATAAAATTTTATAATTTTTAAAATCTAATTTTTTTAGAAAATATAAATCAATTTTTAGCAGGGTCAATTTTTGAGATAGAGTGTTCATATTTGAACTCGTCCGAGCTTTTTAGGCCAAGAAGCTACAGTAAAAATTTCAGGTCGATATCTTAACTCGTTCTGGAGTTATCGTGCGAACAGACACACAGACACACAGACAGACAGACAGACAGACAGACAGACAGACGGACATTGAACTTTTTTAGCACTCCAGTGGCGTAATAGGCTTCGCTATCGCTCAGCCAATTACTAGGTAGATGTACGCCAGACACCGTCTCTCGTAACAGGCTTCGCGATAGATCGCGAAACACTGTTACGCTGCGACGGGCCTGCGTACATCTACCTAGGCCTGCGGCGCTGGCGAGCCTGCATGATTTAAGATTTACTCGTTTTAGACAGGGGGCTGCCGCCCCCTGGACCCCCGCTTTTTTTTTTCTTTTACGAGCCTGCATGGTTTAAGATTTACTCATTTAAGCCAGGGGGCTGCCGCCCCCTGGACCCCCGCTTTTCTTTACTAGGTAGATGTACGCCAGACACCGTCTCTCGTAACAGGCTTCGCGATATCTCGCAAAACACAGTTACGCTGCGACGGGCCTGCGTACATCTACGTAGGCCTGCGGCGCTGGCGAGCATGCAAGATTTAAGATTTACTCGTTTTAGCCAGGGGGCTGCCACCCCCTGGACCCCCGCTTTTTTTTTTTTTTACGAGCCTGCATGGTTTAAGATTTACTCATTTAAGCCAGGGGGCTGCCGCCCCCTGGACCCCCGCTTTTCTTTATTACGAGCCCGCATGATTTGAGATTTACTCATTTAAGCCAGGGGGCTGCCGCCCCCTGGACCCCCGCTTTTCTTTATTTAAAATAGGCCAGGGGGCTGCCGCCCCCTGGACCCCCGCTCGCCTCTTTTCATTATGTATCCAATTTTCCAATTTTTACGCAAAGGGCCCGAGCCCCACCCAAAACCCTTCTCCGCAGAGCCAAACAGACGAAATTTTTGCCCCAAGGATCGCATCTTGACAGATTACCCTGAAAACGACACAAAACATGCATTTTGACGACTTTTCGTCCACATTTACCGCTGTAGCGGCTAAACAGTAAGAGGTAGAGCAAAACGGTCGAAATTTTCGCCCAAAGGGTCGCAGCTCGCCGAGATACCCCTTAGGACACCATAAAATTTTGTAATTTTTAAAATGTTATTTTTTTTTAAATATTAATCAATTTTTAACAGGGTCAATTTTTGAGCTAGAGTGTTCATATTTGAACTCGTCCGAGCTTTTCAGGCCAAGAAGCTACAGTAAAAATTTCAGGTCGATATCTTGACTCGTATTTGAGTTATCGTGCGAACAGACACACAGACAGACAGACAGACAGACAGACAGACAGACAGACACACGGACATTGAACTTTTTTAGCACTCCAGTGGCGTATTATTTTTTTTTAAATATTAATCAATTTTTAACAGGGTCAATTTTTGAGCTAGAGTGTTCATATTTGAACTCGTCCGAGCTTTTCAGGCCAAGAAGCTACAGTAAAAATTTCAGGTCGATATCTTGACTCGTATTTGAGTTATCGTGCGAACAGACACACAGACAGACAGACAGACAGACAGACAGACAGACAGACACACGGACATTGAACTTTTTTAGCACTCCAGTGGCGTAATAGGCTTCGCTATCGCTCAGCCAACTATTGCCTTCATAGTTTTGCTTTGATTCACTTAACTAGGTAGATGTACGCCAGACACCGTCTCTCGTAACAGGCTTCGCGATAGATCGCGAAGCACTGTTACGCTGCAACGGGCCTGCGTACATCTACCTAGGCCTGCGGCGCTGGCGAGCCTGCATGATTGAAGATTTACTCGTTTTAGCCAGGGGGCTGCCGCCCCCTGCACCCCCGCTTTTTTTTTTGTTTATTACGAGCCTGCATGGTTTAAGATTTACTCATTTAAGCCAGGGGGCTGCCGCCCCCTGGACCCCCGCTTTTCTTTGTTACGAGCCTGCATGATTTGAGATTTACTCATTTAAGCCAGGGGGCCTACCAATTTTCCAATTTTCATGCGAAGGGCCCGAGCCCTAAAACCCTTCTCCGCAGAGCCAAACAGACAAAATTTTTGCCCCAAGGATCGCATCTCGACAGATTACCCTGAAAACGACACCCAACATGTGTTTTGACGACTTTTCGTCCACATTTACCGCTGTAGCGGCTAAACAGTAAGAGATAGAGCAAAACGGTCGAAATTTTCGCCCAAAGGGTCGCAGCTCGCCGAGATACCCCTAAGGACACCATAAAATTTTGTAATATTTAAAATCTAATTTTTTAAAAAAATATAAATCAATTTTTAGCAGGGTTAATTTTTGAGCTAGAGTGTTCATATTTGAACTCGTCTCAGCTTTTTAGGCCAAGAAGCTACAGTAAAAATATCAGGTCGATATCTTGTTTCGTTCTCGAGTTATCGTGCGAACAGACACACAGACACACAGACAGACAGACAGACAGACAGACAGACAGACAGACAGACAGACAGACAGACAGACGGACATTGAACTTTTTTTAGCACTCCAGTGGCGTAATAGGCTTCGCTATCGCTCAGCCAATGATTCAAAAAGAGTAAAACAAAAATGACATATCAACGTAGAACGACTTAGCTCCTTTTTGCAGAATGGCATAAGGAGGCTAGGCGACTTGACTCTTTATGCATCTTCTCATCAACAAAGATAAGTAGACTTAGCTCTTTTTTCCAAGTTTTCAATGACTTAACTCTAAAGTCTCAACAAGCAAAAAGAGTCAAGTTGACTTGCTTTGTTATGTCGTTGATGGTAAAAGGAGTCAAGTCCTGTATCTCAGCGTACAAGCATGACACTGAAAAAATCATAAAGGCAGTAATATCCTACATCAGATTGCATTTTAATATTATCACTAGGTAGATGTACGATAGACACCGTCTCTCGTAACAGGCTTCGCGATAGATCGCGAAACACTGTTACGCTGCGACGGGCCTGCGTACATCTACCTAGGCCTTTGGCGCTAGCGAGCCTGCACGATATAAGATTCACTCGTTTTAGCCAGGGGGCTGCCGCCCCCTGGACCCCCGCTTTTTTCTATTACGAGCCTGCATAGTTTAAGATTTACTCATTTAAGCCAGGGGGCTGCCGCCCCCTGAACCCCCGCTTTTCTTTGTTACGAGCCTGCATGATTTGAGATTTACTCATGTAAGCCAGGGGGCTGCCGCCCCCTGGACCCCCGCTTTTCTTTATTTAAAGTAGGCCAGGGGGCTGCCGCCCCCTGGACCCCCGCTCGCCTCTTTACATTTTGTTTCCAATTTTCCAATTTTTACGGGAAGGGGCCGAGCGCCCAAACCGGTCTCCGCGAAGCCAAACGGACAAAATTTTCACTCAAAGGATCGCATCTCGACAAATTACCCTGGAAACGACACCCAGCATGCATTTTGACGACTTTTCGTCCACATTTATCGCTGTAGCGGCTAAACAGTAAGAGATAGAGCAAAACGGACGAAATTTTCGGCCAAAAGGTCGCAACTCGCCGATATACCTCTTAGGACACCATAAACGTTTGTAATTTTTAAAATCTAAATTTTAAAAAAATATAAATCAATTTTTAGCAGGGTTAATTTTTGAGCAAGAGTGTTCATATTTAAACTCGTCCGAGCTTTTTAGGCCAAGAAGCTACAGTAAAAATTTCAGGTCGATATCTTAACTCGTTCTCGAGTTATCGTGCGAACAGACACACAGACAGACACACAGACAGACAGACAGACAGACAGACAGACAGACAGACAGACAGACAGACAGACGGACATTGAACTTTTTTAGCACTCCAGTGGCGTAATAGGCTTCGCTCTCGCTCAGCCAATTACGAGCCTGCATGATTTGAGATTTACTCATTTAAGCCAGGGGGCTGCCGCCCCCTGGACCCCCGCTTTTTTTTTAAGATAGGCCAGGGGGCTGCCGCCCCCTGGACCCCCGCTCGCCTCTTTTCATTATGTAACCAATTTTCCAATTTTTACGCGAAGGGCCCGAGCCTAAAAACCCTTTTCCGCAGAGCCAAACAGACAAAATTTTTGCCCCAAGGATCGCATCTCGACAGATTACCCTGAAAACGACACCCAACATGTATTTTGACGACTTTTCGTCCACATTTACCGCTGTAGCGGCTAAACAGTAAGAGATAGAGCAAAACGGTCGAAATTTTCGCCCAAAGGGTCGCAACTCGCCGAGATACCCCTTAGGACACCATACAATTTTGTAATTTTAAAAATCTATTTTTTTAAAAAATATAAATCAATTTTTAGCGGGGTCAATTTTTGAGCTAGAGTGTTCATATTTGAACTCGTCCGAGCTTTTTAGGCCAAGAAACTACAGTAAAAATTTCAGGTTGATATCTTAACTCGTTCTCGAGTTATCGTGCGAACAGACACACAGACACACAGACAGACGGACGGACATTGAACTTTTTTAGCACTCCAGTGGCGTAATAGGCTTCGCTATCGCTCAGCCAATTATTATTATTATTATTATTATTATTATTATTATTATTATTATTATTATTGGAAAGTCCTTTCTTCGGTATTGCATTGCCAATGACTTTCCAGAAGGGAAAGTCAAAGGCAGTACATAGTACCTTTCTATGGCGCTACCTATGGCAACGGCATCCGATTACACGTTTCCTCTGTAAAGTTTACTTAATGACATCATATTTTATTGTGTGATGCCTCTCATCAGAAACAGTTAATATTTTGCGTAAAAGTAATCGAAATGGAACGAGTTGCTCATCAACTGCAACTGCTTACTATATTGTTGTGATCTCGGCCTTGTGGGAGAGCTCAGGGAGCTGGAGGATGATCTGGGAGTGGGGGGCGGAAGAAGAGGGACACCAGCACGTCTGCTCGCAGTGACAGCTCTAATTCGACTGACTAACAAACCTAGGGCGCTAGCCAAGGGGTCCCCCACTCCCAAAAAATGTGTACACAGATTGTTTTGAGTGTGAGATTGTGTGAGATTGTGTGGATTGTGTGAGATTGTGTGGATTGTGCGGATTGTGTGAGATTGTGTGAGATTGTGTGGGATTGTGTGAGATTGTGTGGGATTGTGTGAGATTGTGTGAGATTGTCTAGGATTGTGCCGCATTGTTTGTTGATTGTCTCCCCAGAAGCATCAGAACGCGAGGGTAGGCCAGGGGCGGACTGGGACCAGAAGGGCCCGGGCGGGGCGAACCCTCAGGGGCCCTTTTTTTATCAACCTCTCCCTCCTAATTTTAGCTTTCGCCATGATTTGACTTTTAATAGGGGAAAAGGGAATTACTTTTGTTGTCAAAATAATAATTCTTGTTGAATGTTACATAGTTTTATTCTACAAAAGCAGTAACAGGTAAATGGCAACAAAAACAATATAGATGTCCAGATCGCGGCTGAGTGTGTGCATGTGCAGGGTTGCCACAAATTTAAATTTTTAATTTACCCTGATTTCTAGCCCCTCCTTTTTGTGGAATTTCCCTGACTTTAAAGTCCTGCATATCGATTCGATCACTGAAATGCGAGCGAAGCGAGCGGATTATTTTTTTTCCACAGTAGCAAAAACGGACCATTTTTCGATAACTTCTGACTTTTGTCACGCAAATCGCAGTGTTTTTCTTAATATCATTCAATATCATAGGCTCAGTCAAATCTGTATTTTTTTTTCCTGAGTTTTTATTCAAATTTTCGATGAGTTTTCCCCCGATACTTAGCCTTTTTTTTTGGGGAGGAATTACCCTGACTTATAAGTATTGCATACCGATTCAATTAATGAAACGCGAGCGAAGCGTGCGCAAATTTTTCCTTTTCAAAGGAGAAAAAAATGACTAGTTTTCGACAAGCTTTTGACTGCTATCACCCCAATCGCAGTTTTGTTGTTAACATCATGCAATAATACGGGCTTAGTCAAATCTTTAATCTTTCCCTGAGTTTTCCAAATTTCCGCGAGTTTTCCCTGAATTTCCAAATCGTTTACAGATTCTCAAAGTCTTTCAGACTTCCACCGTTGTGCAGAGTTGTGGCAACCCCATGGTGTGGCTTTTGGCTCCTAGTTCTTCGATACTTAACAATTGTAGGTAACCAGAGGGCCCTCCGGCCGGGCTCCTGGGCCCAAGAGTTACTCAAACAAGGGAGGCGGGCTCAGCGGCCGAGGGAGAAACGACTTAGGTAATCCAGCTGACAAGGATTGGTCACTAGAGGTGATCTGGTAATCCGAGGAAATTTGGGTGAAAATTAGAGTCTAGACAGTTTTTAGATGGAAACCGGCAGTTGTCCCAGACGTATTCCGGGTAATCCGGTTGACGCCGAAACCTTGAGTCGTTTTCTCCATGTCAGGGCCCCTTCGGACCTCTGGGCCCTGGGACTAGGCACACTGTAAAATGCTTGCAAACTAAATTCTTTGCAACGTTGCGAAGAAATTTTATTATTCGTATTACGAAGAATTTGTTCGTATTGCAAAGAACTTCTTTGCAAGCTACTAGAATTCTTACAAACTATTTGTTTGTATTGCAAAGAAAATAGTTCGTAAGCTTACGAAGAATTAGTTCGTAATACAATGATTAAAAATTCTTTGCAACTTACAAAGAAAATAGTTTGCAATACGAACCAATTCTTTGCAAGCATTTTACAGTGCATTTTGCAAGCGGAAGGGGGCCCCAGGGGCCCTTCGGGCCTCTGGGGCCCGGGCGGGGATCCCCGCCTTCCCGCCTGGGCCAGTCCGCCCCTGGGGTAGGCAACCCGTACGACGCCCGTGTTGCGGGCCTCCCTACCCTCGCTACCCTGCAGCCTCGCCCGCCCCCTCAGCTCTTTCCTCGTCTCAAGTTGGAGCAACACGGTTAAAATAGTTTCTTGTATTTCCAGGTCTTTTCGTTAATTTTAAGACGCGACTTTGTCATGGAACTTTGTGCGTGGTTTCAAGACAAATAATGTCTTGTAATTCAAGCACAAATCCAAGTAACTGCCTTGAAGTGATCGCGAGTCTCTAATTTCAATCAATACGTAGCAGACATACCTTTTATGAGCCTACGTTTCAGTGTTGTTCTTTTGCTCCGTGCGATTTCAGCGAATGTTTTGAAGCCTCGCGCTTTTTAACGTGAATATTCTTTTCTTATTCTCCCCCTGCTATGACGTCATGCTCTCTGCTCGCTGCGACCAGCTGAGTTTGTTTATATTTTCGGATAGAGGGTCGTGTCTTTGCGTTTGTGCCGTGCGTCGTCAGCATCGCGATTTGTAGATTTTCATGGACACTGTGCGTAAGTGTCTTACTTTTTTTAAAATTTTTGTTTCTTATCGTAAAGTATTGCTTTGCATCACTTGTACCGCTTAACCAAATATAGATGTGCACTAACCTCTCCCTGAACGTGGGCTTGAGTTGTTATGAAAGCTTTTCTCGCATGGGTTTTTAGCCCGCCCTTCTGCTTTGAAAAAGCTTCAGAGCGGGCTTATGCAATCGATCTGGTGTCTGTCTGTCTGTTTGTTTGTCTGTTTGTCTGTCTGTCTGTTCCACTCGAAGGAGTTGAGCTAGAGAGTTGAAATTTTTAGGGTATCTTAAGGGTCACTCCTGGACACCGAAACGCCTGGTGCAAATCCTGCCAACCCTCATTAAGGCACTGAAAAAAAATATGAAAGTTTTCAGGAATAAAAAAAATAAAAATTTTCAACTTTTTTCTGACCCCGTCGACCCGTACCTCTCCGGAAGCGTCTTTTCGCGTCTAGTTCAATGGTGCACGCCGTTTTACGAAAAAATGGACCCAGCTCGCGACTACACTGTAAAAAGCACCCGTAATTGGTCCAGTTTTCAACTTTTCTCAACTCCATCGAGCTGCACCTTCCCGGAAGCGTCTTTTCGCGTCCAGTTCGATGGCGCCCACCGTTTTTCGATAAAAAGGACCCAACTCGCGACTACACTGTAAAAAGCACCCAAAATTGACCCACTTTTTAACTTTTACGAACCCCATCGACCCGCACCTCTCTAGAACCGTCTTTTCGAGCGCAATTCAGTGGTGCCAACCGTTTTTCAATTTCCAGTGTTGCCAATCGTCAAAACTCAAACATTTCGATTATTTTCGACATTTCTCGATATTTTCCGATATTTTCGACATTTTTCGTTGTTTTTCGATATTTTTTGATATAATTCGACATTTTCGATATTTTTCGACATTTTCGATAATTTTCGATATCTTTCGATAATTTTCGATAATTTTTGATATTTTTTGACATTTTTGATAATTTTCGATGTTTTTTGATATTTTGCGACATTTTTGACATATTCCGACATATTTCGATATTTGTAAACATTTTTGACAATTTTTGATATTTTTATGTTGGCGGGAATTGGGAAATGAGGAGGAGGCAAGGAGAGGTTTTCAGAGAGATGTATTCAGGACAACAGTCAGAGATACACTGAACTCTTGGTGTGGATGGATCTATCACTAGGATACAATTGTAGTCTAGGGAGCATGCGCGGGGTAGCAGGTAGTGATGGCATTATTAATACCAACTTCATAACATTACTCCCTCTTTTAAAAGAATTTGTAGAAAAGGGAATTAATCAATCACAGATGAAGTGTTCCCATTTGGGTTAAATCAGGATTGTACAACGCTGATAAACAGCCTCATTGTGATCAATTGATTCCAATTTACGGAAAAAGGAAAAGCGAAATGCAGTGACCCCATTTGGGTAAGGGTAGGATTTCACAACCTGACCGATCAACCACATTTCACAACATTAAAGGTTTTATTTAAAGAAAATAAATCTTGAAGGCTTGAGCGGCTTGTTGGCGGAGGAGGTGCTGTGCTGTTGCGTCTTGAATTGACCGAAGAACGTTGAATGTCTGAAATAGAGGAAAATATCTTTGGCCAGTAAATGCTGTTTATGACAGCTGACTAAACTTAGTGATATTTAGATCCTGTGGTGAAAGAAGAGAGAACCTGACTAGCTAACCTATCAACACCACTGCAGTATAAGACTGCTTACTTCTAAGAAGTCTTAACAGTGATTTAAGTTCTTACGTAACTTTTGAGTTCTTCCGTGAAGTCCAACTCAATGAAGAAGACATCAGTGAATGTGGATTGGACTCCAAAATGAATTGTCAACATTCCAGGAAAGTCATGTTGATGTTGACTGGAGCAGCAGACGACACAGGAGCAAGAGCAAGGTTGGTACTTCTAAATTTTCACGTTGGTAACATTGGAGTTGAACTCAAGAATGATGAGAAATTCAGGGATGATTTATTCAAAATTGACATGTGTTTGAATAGGTTAACACAGGCGGAGATCAGAGAAGTCATCCAAGTCAGATAAATCAGGAAGTTCGGGAATATACGATGAAGCATCATCGCCATCTTGGAAAGTATCTCTTCCCTCCAAATCAGGACAATAGAGAGGATCGTGAACGTGTTCTCTCAACAGTTCACAAGCAGGTGGAGCAGGAATGAGCTGGATATTTCTCGGGTTTTGGGGACAATCTTGATTAATGTGCCCATATCTCTTACAGCGGTTGCAACGTTTCCTTTTGACGGATTTTGATGAACGGCCAGAAGAAAGGTTAGTAGAAGCAGGAACCGTTACTTGCGGAGTTGGAGTTGGAAATGAAGTTGGGGATGAAGAGACAGATACAGATGGGGCAGCAGGTTTCGGTTCGATGACGACGAAACGACGGACGGTACGAGTAACTGCTCGCTTGGTTGACGGAGTAGAAATAATAGTAACTACTCGCTTGGATGAGGTTGATGGAACTGTGATAATTTCTTTTGATTGAGGATCTGAAGGTTCAGTTTCCTCTTGCCCCTTTTCTTTTGAAATTTCATCTAACCTCTGCCGTAGGTCTGGTGCCTGAATGGTTGATTTTACTTGTTTCTCTTGTACAGGCTCTTCATCCTCACTACTTGATGGAGACGGCAAACGAAATGGATGAGGCCGTGCTGGAGGAACGACTTTGTAGCGACGATCTGGCGGCATTATGACGGCGGTAAAGGAATTTCCTCCAGTGGGACTTGGTAAACCAAAGATTGATTTGTTGAAATGGATTCAGCTGTCAGTTGCCACGGTGACTGATGAATGGTCAGCCAAGCTGCCTGGACACTGTCCAAAGGCAGTGTATAGCTTGCCAATTTATCCATGTGAACTATTCTTGTCAGTTCTGAATTGTGACAAAATTGAATTGCTGCGACACAATCATTCAAAATTTTGACGATTTTGTAGGGACCTTCCCAAGGTGAGTTTAACTTAGGTGATTTCCCTTTAATTCTTTTTCTGTTGTAGAACCAAACAAGCTGTCCAACTTGAAATGGAGCTACAGTAGCATGGAGATCATAGTGCCGTTTCATCCGGAGTGCTGAATCTTGTAAATTTTGACGAACTTGATCATGAATTTTGTTGAGAGTTTGACGAAGCCAGAACGGATAATGATCAGGATTAATTTCTTGATTACTAGTCGGAGGAAGTCCACGTTTCAAATCCAAAGGTGTGCGCATAGGAGCTCCAAAGATAACTTCATAGGGCGAAAACTTTGTTGAGGTGTGTGGTAAACTCCTATATGCTTGACAGATCAGAGGCAGTGTGTTAGGCCAATTTTTCTTCTCCTTTTCAATCATGATTGCTATGTGCTCTTTCAGAGTTCTCACCCACTTCTCAGCTTTGCCATTGGCTGCAGGATGAGCTATGGAAATGTTACTTGATTGAATTCCATAGATGGTACAAATTTCATGCATCAACTGAGAAGTGAAACACCTTTCTTGATCAGACAAAATGGCCATGGGTGAACCAAAAACGGAAAAGACATCTCTGACCAAAACTTGTGCAATCTCAGCAGAAGATTTTGTTTTCAGAGGAATGGCAAAAGGCCAACCAGAAAATGCTTCAACAGCAACCAAAACGTAGGTATACCCTTCTTTTGATGGCGGGTTGATGGGGCCACAAATATCTACATGCCATTTTCCATGTAACACACCTTCCCTGAAAATTTTAAGTGGAATTTTTGGCCTCTTGTGGAACTTGAACTTGGCGCATTTTTCACATTGTGAAATGATGTCATTGACATCTTCTTGCATACCAGGCCAATAAAAGATCTTCTGTAGTGACTGGTAAGTTTTGAGTGCAGCAAAGTGATTTCCCGTAGCTGAATTTTCATGGTGTTCAATGATGAATTTACGGATGAATTTTGATGGTAAAATGAGCTGATACTTTTCCAACTCAATGTTTCCAGAGGGATGTTCATATCTTCTGTAAAGCAAACCATTGTGGACAACAAGAGACTTAAATTGTAACCACAAAGATCTGGTTTTCGGACTACAGCCTACAATTTCTTGAAAATCAGGTCTTTTGTTTTCTTCGACTGCCATGATGATAGGCATCAAATCAGGATCCAGGAGCTGTGCTTTTCTCATTTCAGTAGGACTGCATTCAGGATCAGGTTGAACAGAGATCCAACAGACTGAAATATTTTCTGAAGTGATGGAATGTTCTTGAAATTCTAATTTGTTACATTTCTTGCAGTCTGATGAACAGGGTCTTGATGGTCTACGAGAAAGGGCATCTGCTTCCGCATTTTCACTGCCCTTAATGTAGATAACATCAAACTTGTAAGGAGCTAAACGACTGAGCCACCTTGCTATGAGTCCAGTTGGTTGTTTAAAATTTCTCAACCACTGTAGAGCAGAATGGTCTGTCTTAACAATGAAAGGAGCTCCAGCAAGATAGTGATGGAAATTTTCTATTGATTCAACCAAAGCCAAAAGTTCACGGTGAGTAACACAATAATTTCTTTGAGCTGCATTTAAACTCTTAGACCAGTATGCCAAAACAACTTCTTTACCGTCTTGTTCTTGTTTTAGAACAGATCCAATCCCTGTAAGACTGGCATCGCAGTAAAGAATGAACTTGCCTTTTGAAATGTCTGGTGAGCCAAGGAAAGGTGCTGAGGTCAAAAGTTTCTTGAGTTCATTAAAACTCTTCTCACATGACTCATCCCAAACAAAAGGTTTGTCCTTATGAAGTAAAGTATACAAAGGAGAGGCAATTGTAGCCATGTGTGGAATGAACTTAGAATAATAACCAATCATTCCTAACCAAGTTCGGACTTCTTTGGCATCTTTAGGAGTCGGCCAGCTGGTAATTTTGTCAACCTTCTTGGATGTTGTTCCAATGCCAGAGTGAGACAAGGCATGGCCCAAATACTCAACAGAGTCCTGGAAGATGAAGCACTTCTTTGCTTTTAAGAAGAAACCTGAAGCTCGAATGCGATTAAAGAGAGCTTCCAAACGCTGCAACATCTCTTCAAAAGTATCACCAGCAATACAAATGTCATCCAGGTAAACACAGCTGTTAGGTCCGACATCATTGTCAGGATTTGGATTTGTGCCTTTTCTCATTATCCTGTCAGTGACTTGTTGAAATATTCCAGGTGCAGCAGATAAACCAAAACTTAATCTAGTCCATTCTAGATGTCGAGCAGGAAGACCCAAATCTTCAGGAAGAATAACTGCTGTTTTTGGAATGTCACTTTCATGGATTAAAAGGTTATGGTAACCGTGAGCCAAATCAAAGGTATGGTAGATCTTGTGTCCAGCTAATTTCTGAATTAACTCTGCGGTGAGAGGTATTGGAATGGCAGGTACTTTGGTGATGTGGTTCAGAGCTCGATAATCTATACATACTCTCATTGCCATTGGAGTTGTTGGAGGTGGACGGAAACACCATCTGAACTTTGGCTGATGATTCCTCCTTTTCTTCCTCCTTATCAACTCTAGCTTGGCGAACACGCTTGGCAGGAGTTTTCCCAGTCAAGGACAAGATGGTGCTGCCTTGAATGGCTGCATCCATTGCTGCCATGAGACTCGGAAAAGTCTGAAAGGCTAGGGAAGTCCTCGTAGCTTCAGACTTGAGGCCCTGTACGAAAGCCTGAACTTTCAGCTGAGTGAGATCATTGAGAGGCATGGTCGGGTAAGCCAAGGTTGCTTTTGTCTCAACTCGTCTGCCGAAATCCTGCAAACTCTCATCATCTTCTTGTTTCAGAGTTTGGAATTGGTTGAGACGTTCCCAGATCGTCACAGTCTGTCCATATGTCCGTTTAAGGGCTTCATTAAGGACATCAAAGGAAGCATTCTCACGCAGATGAGGCATGCACTGGAGAATTTCTACAGCCTTTCCTGTCAGTGCATTGAGCAGCTCATCTCTCTTGCGCTCATTCGACCAACCATTATTACGAGCCACATTATTGAATTGGACCTCGTAAATGTGATAATCATAGCTTCCATCAAAAGTCTTGAGCTTCATGACTTTATTAGTTTGAGGTCTACTCGTAGTGAGTTGTTCCTCTTCGAAAGTCTCATTTGTGCTAAAGTTGCTCATTTGTTGCAGATTCTCAACTAAAGCACCAAATGTAGACTGAATGGAAGACTGAAGTGTTTGCTGGAGCCTATCCGCAATCATTTGGATGGCTTCCACAGCAATCACACTTCCAGAGCCACTGGGACCTTGATCAGTCTCGTGACCGGGGCCTTGACGCTCAGCCCTGCCTGCATCGGCTGCCGATCCTTGGCCGTCGTTGTCTCGCGACCCTTGGTCAACAGACCCTTGGTCGTCGAAACCTTGAACAAGCCCTTGATCATGCTCACCGAGAGGCCTTACATAGCGTCCTTGCCCACCGGAACGAGAAGATCCTTGTCGCCTTCGGTTGCTCATAATGGCTAAATAAAGAACTTACTTCCAATAAAGTTGTTTATTTAGTTGGTTGGTCAGGCGTGAAGAGAGCCCAGGTAAAATGAGTTCATATAGAATTATATACAATCTTATGTATTTCTGTATGACGATATATCGTCCATATAAAATTATGTGAACCCCTAGATATGATTATATACAGTTATATGTGGGCTATATATGGATTATGGAAAGCTATATATAGTTACACATAATTTTATATAGGTTCCTATATATAATGATATATATTTATATGTGATTGAAATATCGTATATATATGTATATATCATTATACATAAACACGAACAGGCTCCTAGATATATCTTCATATAAGTGAACAGCTACATATATAGTCATATGTGCTCATGTCAAATAACATACTCTTATGCATCGTTAGATAAAAACATATTGTAAACTGACACATATGTAACCGTCTGACTATAGGAAGTTTTTCAAGCATTGAATTATGCAGCACTACGAAAGGCATGGGAACGCGTCGAAACCACAGCAACAAAATCAAAACCAGGTATCAAAACAAAAATAAAACACCGCGTTGACTTTTGTTGAAAAGGTAATAGTTAAGGCAGAAATATTTTGGTGTAGTGTGGAAATCCTTTATTTAATCCGACTTCGTAACCAAAACTTTAGGAAGCAGGCCAGAAAGGCAGAGGCCGCCGCTGCCTGCGCTCGGGGGGCTATCCCGGATAGGCCGCCACCTTCACACAGGTGCTTAGCGGGCTGGCCTACTCAGAGTGTCGCAGGCGCTCTCATTAGTTGGGGGCGACCGAACCAAAGCCATAGCCGACGCGGGCCGTCAAAACTTCGCTGCATTGCGCCGATGTGGCGGGACCCCTCCTCTGCTCGACTGAGCAGCCGGCGCGCGCCTGGCGCGTCCCTCTCCACAGCGGCCTCCGTTGAACGCCGCCCGCGCTCACCGCTGACGCCCGCGGGCCGCGCTCACCCTCGTGGTGCTCACCCCCGGGGGCCGTGCTCACCCTCGTGGTGCTCACCCCCGGGGGCCGTGCTCACCCTCGTGGTGCTCACCCCCGTGGCGCTCACCCCCCGCGGGCCGCGCTCACCCTCCTGGTGCTCACCCCCGCGGGCCGTGCTCACCCTCGTGGCGCTCACCCCCCGCGGGCCGCGCTCACCCTCCTGGTGCTCACCCCCGCGGGCCGTGCTCACCCTCGTGGTGCTCACCCTCCTGGTGCTCACCCCCGCGGGCCGCGCTCACCCTCGTGGCGCTCACCCCCCGCGAGCCGCGCTCACCCTCGTGGCGCTCACCCCCGCGGGCTCTGCCCCGCACCTCAGAACGAGACGGAGCTATCGTGCGAGTAAGAGAGCGCTGGCCAGGCCGCTCCTGAACCGGCCCCGGCTTGAGAGCGGGCTGTGGCGGGTCTGCCTACCTTTCCAAACGGCCGGGGCAAACGCGCCACCCTGTACGTGCAATGTGTGGCGGGGCAGAGGGCACGTGATCGCATCATCCCAAGGCCAGACCACCCTCCACAAGTCCAGCTGCTCCACCCTGACGCCGCGCCCATCTCACTGTTTACGGCCACAAATTAAATCTGATCAAGTGCATATGTCAAGCAATAAGCATTCCTTCAAAAAAAGAGGAATTTTTGGTAAACCTTAAAGTTTTTAAATTTTATTTTAATCACAGTTTGTAGTTTTATTGCAAATAATACTGAAAAGTATGCAGCACATGGAGACAAATGGCAATGTTTTAAAGGACACTACGCAATGTGTTAGGTCTCACATAAAGGAAATTTTTCACTTTTCCTACTTTTACAAAGGTTGACAAAATTTGTTGGTCATTAATAAGAATTACCTCATCTGATATTTGGAATGGGATTAAATGGGTTACTGATTTTAAAGTTTCATGATGATAAATAACATTCACATGATCAATTTTTAACATCCTCACACAGACAGAAAATACATTTTCTCTTTCTAAAAAATATCTAACACTGCCATACAAATTAGCTTCCTTATGTTTCCACATTACATAATAATTAGCAGTCTTCAACTTTTTGTGAATTTCTGATGTGTAAACATCAAACCCAAGCTTAGCTCTTGAGTACACTTTTACACTGCTGGTTCCTAACAATTCCATTTCTTCATGGTTAACTTCAACTTCTCTACACCTCCCCAGTACTTCACCAGAGCAAAATTGGGAAAATTGGGTAATATTACTGTCAAGACCCTTGGAAATTCTCTCTAATCTCTGAACACCTTGGTATATTCTAATATTGTTCACAATTTCTTGGCTTACAAAGTTTGTACCATGCGTAGCTTTTGCAATTATACCATTCATATTTTCAAATGGGAATGCACTGTTGCAGTGCAGCGGACCAAAGCGTTTAACAGACAAAGCAAGATGGCACAACTGGTGTACATTGTAGGACATGGCACGATCACCATACAGAGTTTGAAACTCTTGAACAAACAACCTTAATAATAAATCAGCTTCAATAATATCAGACTCCGAAACTTTCCTCTTGAGAAGGTGGAAGATAGAGCGAACAAGTAGAATGAGATGCTGAAAATACATTTCAGGAAGAAACTCTTGAAGTACTGGCAAGGCTTCATACAGGAGAAAATAATAATAATCCGATGCCTTCCAAGCAGATAAATGTTTAAAAGTTCTTCCTATTCGGTGAATGAAGTCTGGGTGTTGAATATTGGTAAGTATTTTATCTATTGCTGGGATTCTGTCCTTAAGTTTGAAAGGACCAGTCTGCTCGATAAATATCTTAATAATTTGCTTGCAGGATCCCAAGAGCACGCTGTGCATGTACTCTGGAAAGCAGCAGGTAGAAATGTCAAAATTTGGGAGAATGCTTAAAATAGAGGGCCCCTTCACTCCTTTCACAGGTTTGCCTGTGTCAGTAGCTTGGACAGCTTGATGGTGCATAGTTTCCTTATTTCTCAAAGTTAGATTATGCCTGTACCTATAGTACCTAATTCTTTTTTTCCCAGGTTGTGGGGCACATCTAACTGTTGCAATTTCGCAAATGTTACATCCATTTATAGAATTGAAGTTCATTAAGTTCTGCACCTTAGCACGAGCTGGTGCGTCAGCAACAACAAGTGGAACTTCAATTTGACTCTTGTGTGTCTCTCCGGTATCTGGATGCTTCCAACACAGTCCTTGGTCCTCATTAATTGCTTTAATCTTCTCACAAAATGGTTTCAAAAAGGCATTCATATTTTTTGGTTTTACCTTGTCATACCAAATGCCAACAACAGTAGTAAAGGATGCTCTAAGATGAATAGGTACTTCTACAGGAACGGCCATCACAATCCAACACTCTTTGCAGCTGCCCTTTCTTATAGAAACACCATCAATTCCAAGCACAAGGTTGACATCATGTCTTGAACTGTTTCTATTCACTGATTTATAAATGGTGCCATCCTGTATATCAGAATACGTCCCATCACCATAGTTATTATTTCCTCTGCATTCATGCATTAATTTTTCTAAATTTCTTTCTTCAAACCAGTACTTAAGTATACAACCAATGTCAAAAATAAAAAAATGACCATTCTCAGGTGAACTATTTTCGATGGCCTCGTTATCAGTAACACAGATGGAGCAGGGATCATCATGTTCAGAGTACATTCCACAAGCTTTGCAGAAGTAATGTTTGCTAACTGACAAATCTGGAGCCAAACCTTCAATAAAAGATAAAACAGTGTGAGCACTAGATGGTAAATTATTATTTTTAGGCAGCAGCCTAGAAATTGCTTTGAGTGTTCTATCCAGCGCTGCTTTAGATTCTTTATTTGAAATCCATAAATCCATGACATTAAGTATGCCTTCATTGACGGTGAGGTCACTTCCTTCAAAGAGTTTAACTCTGTTCCATTCCATTGCCAGCCCAATAGCTGAATTTTCACAGGAGGCAGCAGAGGAAGAATTTTCCATCTCTTCAGATTCTTCGGATTCTTCTTTATTTTCTATAATAATTTCTTCATTTTCTTCACTGTCTCCATTTTTATCTTGACTTGTACTTGTTGACAAAGCTTCAGAACTTTTATTACTGCCTGATGAATTATGTTGAGATTGAGGGGGAGAACACAACTGACCTAACAGGCCATTTTCAAACGCTTCAGCTTCATTACTTATGAAAAATATTGGCTGAGAAGAAGCATCACTAACTTCACCTGAAAACAAATAAAGACAGTTTTAAAACAGAAAGCTACTAAGTAACTTAGATTAAATGTTGAGCAAGGTTCAATAGAAATGAAAATGATAACTTAATATTATTAATCTTTCTACAGCTATGGAATATGGAAACAAATGGCTTTACCATCTTTACTATCTTCAGAGCGAGGAGGCACTAACAAGTTCTGAACCTGCTGTGCACGTTCATTAATGTCTCTTATAATATCACTGTTTATTCGAGAGATTTCATCGTCTAGGAGGTCAGAGCACATTTCATGTTCATTCAGACGGCCTTCAGAACTACCATTCTTGCTTGAACTAGAGACCTAGAAAAATGGAGAAATTAGAAAAGAAGTAACTATAATTCTATTAACATTGGACTTACAAGTAACAATTCTATTACCTCATGTACAGTGTTATGCAAAACAATATTGTGATCCCTTCCTTCTCTCATCTCTTCTTCATCGTCCTCCTTTTCTGCTGCTGTGGCATTCTGGTTTTCAAAGAAATAAAGATATTTACCATATAGAAGGAAATGCAAGTAAAGTTAGGCAAAGCATTTTATTTTTTATTTTTTTTTAATTATTTTTTTTTGAGTATTCTTTTACCTTTATGTGTCTATTGACTCTATTCAACAAAACTTCCTCAAACTCATTGCTATTCAGGTGCAGAAAAGATAAATTCTGGTTTGCTTGATGAGGGCCCTGCAAATTTTCATAAAAAAATGATATGTGAGAATTTATTCTAAATAAAACTGTGATTATTCATAAGTAACTTGATATTTTTTGTTAGTGTTACCTGTAAGTCCTTAAAAAGATTCTTGAAGTTGACATCAACCGTGTTATGACTGTTATTTCCCTCCCGATCAGCTGGAGCAGAGCGGCTCGTGTTGGCTTGACCTTGTTCGCTCTCAAATGAACCACCCGCATCCTGCAAGCAAAGCACAAATGGTAACTAAGTTTAAAAATAAACAGTGGATGACAGGAGTCTACGCAAATAGACAGCAAGTAGTCATGAATAGTTGGAGCGAAAGCGATGACCATTTTGGTACTCCCACAATGTTGCCTCTATTTCATTTAACTCATATTTGCTAGTGTGATATTCACTAAACTTAAAAGTGTAGTGGCATAAATAAAGTTGTTTCAAGTCACTTTAAAATTTTAATCTTAGTCTGTGCATAGTTTCTGAGGCTGTAACCCCGTCCCAGTCATTTCAACACTTTTGTACAAATTTGTACAAATTGAGTTCTAAAGTAGGATTACATAATATGTATTGATACTATAACAAAACCTCATTGTGGTAGGCATACCCCCCACCTTCATGCTCATTATGATAATAAATTCTAATGCCATTGTCCACTCAAATGTCTCACGACCTCGTCCCAAAAGTTTCAAGGCATTGGTTGTGGGAGCACTCTAATATTCAAAACAATCTAATAATTTGTGACCATAAACCAAGTCTGACTAGTGCGCATTAGTGACACTTCAACGAGAGACCGTAGACCGGTCAACTCACACTTGAGAGTATGTAACATTTGGAAAATATGAAAAAAGCACCTCTTAATTTTCTCTGATGTAAACTTCGCAATGGAAATGGTAGTCAAAACTCACTTGGATATGTTTTGTTACACGCATCTGAAGACTCTCCTCATCTTTGTCATAGAAATTAGTTGAGCTACTTCGTCTTATGATGACTGACGTATCATTCTGACTATTCGCCTCGCTTAAGTCTTGAGAGATGTTGAATTCCTGCTTAAAACCGATCAGCACATAATTGATGTTTACAGTGACAGAGAAAACAATCATTAGGAACAGTTTTCAAGCGCTAACCTGTGTATTGTCATCTTGGGATATTTGAGGAGATTTTGGAACTTTAAAAGCCACCTGTTATTAAAATATTTGATGTATGCAGGTTGAAAATTTTACTTCACATTTATTGTATTTTGTATTCACCTGAGTATGATCACAGACACGTTTAAGCATTTCATCCTCATAACTTGAGCAAGTGTTGTCTTCCTAAAAAAATTAAAACAAAAGTGGTCATGAGGCCATGACACGATGAAGAAGAAATATAATCTAGTTTTTTCACATAATCTTACCTCAGGATCCAACCTTTTTCTTTTGGGAGTTAAATTAGAGCTACACATTTTGACCTCACACACATTGGTCTGGATTCACTATTTAAAAGGGAGCGCAAGGGAACTTGTGCAAACGAACTGAAAAAAAAATCTACGACGTCTTCAACCGAACAGCAGCTTTGATTCCTTACAGCTTCCCAAACACCAAAAATAAAGTTATGAACACCATTTTTCGGTTAGCTTTCGAAAAAATCCAAATCTGGACTGAAGAAGAAAACGCGTACCACGTAGTTTCATAAAATTACTTTGTTTCTCCTTGTGACTTGTGCGTCAGACCAGTCAGACATCTTCAAAGGTGCTCCACCTGATGCGCATGCTATCTCTCTGTCTCTCTCTCCCCACTAGAAGACTCGTGGTGCGAGAGAGACAAGAGCGGCACTGCGCTGCACTGCGCCTGCGCAGCGCTACGGTCGGTGGAACTTCTTCCGTCCGCAAGCAACAGTTAGGCGAGGCGGGGCATCAGACCGTTGGAGCGTCGAGCGTCGAAGGCGGCTGAGGCGAGTGTGTAGTGTGTGTTAACCGACAAGTACGAGACAAATCAAGTAATCATGGAGTGGTATTTAGTGTACACCGAAAAGGATAAATCGCTCAGTATCATTGATGCAAGCGCAATTGTGAGTGCGGGGGACAGATCACAGATGAAGTTTTTGAAAGTTCATGATCATGTCACATTCGTGTACGCCGGCGCCTCGTACATGGGAGTTATCCTGGGCATGTCAGGTTTGTATTTAGTCTGTCTTTTAGTCTTATGGAGCTAAGCTGACTCATAATTAAAAATTAAATTGTCCGTTATGATATTTTCTAATTAGGAAGGTTATGTATTTGAAAGTAACGGCTTTCCTCGGTCGCGTCGCGTAGCCTAGTAGCCCGGCCACGTACGGCCACTTGCTTTTGCAGAAATTAATTGATTTTGTTTACCAAAAGCTTCGTTTGCGTTCAGGATTTTTTTTTGCGCGAGAATTTTAACATGTATAACGGCCGAATAACGACCTAACCTCTCTGATATTAACTTTGGTTACCTTTGTCATTCCCCTTTGTTTACATAGTTTTTCTTTGCCTCAGCCCAGTTTTATTTTTTGTATTGTCTTCGTTAGATTCAAGAGTCGAGATTGATGAGCTTGCGAAAGCTGAGAAAATCAGAATGAAGCAGGGAAAGAAAGAGAATGTGGACTCCAGTGTTTCTGCTATAAATCAAAAGAGGAGGTCCCAGCCCCCTGTGAAGTATGGAGAAAGTGGCTTTGATGGGCCACCAGCCTCGAAGAAAGTCAATAATAGCAGAAGCAATCGGCGAACCCTGCCTGAGGTATGTACACTTGTTACTGTCTTGTAGAACTGGGTTACGATAGGTAAACTAACAGAAACGATTGAACAAGTCTTATGTTCTGTCAGCAGGATGAAAGTACCAGAAAGAGGATCTTGGAACTGAACAAAGCAAGAGCTGACAAAGCTATGAGCCACAGTATTATCAAAAGTGTGAATAACAAATCTGCTGAAGACGATCCAAGCTACAAGCCAGATTCGGATGATGCAAGTGATGGTTCCTCATCATCTGAGATGTGCGACTTTGTTCAGGACTCCATTAGAGTAATATCAATATATTAATAGACTTGCTTGTTTTTAAAAGTAGGTTCAGTCTTTAATCTGTGGTGGAATTTTTACAGAGAAAAGAGGAAAGGGTCCAGTTGTTAAAGAGTGCCAAAAATTCTGCTGGTAGCAGCAAGGCGGAATCAGCGAGTACTGCTTCGGCAAGTCCAACAAAGGAGGAACTACGAAGGCAGTTAGAGGAGTACAAACTTAAACTGCAAGCGGCTTATGGTGAGTTCTAAATTAACTTTCAGTGGTCAAAATTATTTTTTTTCTGAAAAGGACTCATCTGTCAGGATTGTATCTGTCTCAATATTGCACCGTTAAGTTGACAAAGTGGCGAAAGTCCCTGGGCTTCAAAGGATCGGAGTGTGAGGGGTTTGTTGAGGCAGCTAGTGCGTAGCTGTGACTTCAGGCGAATAGCATCTTTCATCCCAAACACAAACAAGATAATAATTTGTGACATAGATATGGTTCTCAGATTATTCAAAGTAAATAGCCACATTAAAAAGCCTTTCCATGGAAGTGCAGTGAAAAGACACTTTCCTGTTCAGGCTTTTTCTTGTTGCCATTTGCTTTTAATAATCTGGGGACCATATCCATAGCACACATAAATATCTTGTTTGTGTTTTCGACAAAAGCTGCTCTTCACCTGACGTCACAGCCAGATACTAGCTGTAGCAACAAACCTTTACACCATGATTCATTGAACCCCAGGCAAGGACATTTGCCACTATGTGAAATTAACAGTGGTGTTTCTTCAAGTTTTGACATTTTGATTTTATACTGTGTGAAGTGGAATATTAAGTCAGAGGTTTAAAGGTTCATTCTCATTTTCTGGAAAAGATATTCAGTTCTCTCTTGGGATTTGTTTGCTGTATTGTCACTAAAAGTCTAGGAGAACCATTGAAGTCTGCTTAAATTTTTGATTATCTTGAAATCTTGTAAATTTAGAATTTCCCAGCACTAACTGCCTTGGATTATTGTTATTGATCTGAATTCTAAAAAGTTTTGGAGATAATGTTAACGTTTACTTCAATTTAAAGACTTTCTTGTCATCAGCCTGTTATGGAACAAGGTCTTTAATAATTTATTTTACCTTTCAGATCGAGATGATTCTGACCACAAACTCACACCAACAAATGATATAGAAAATTTTTTTGATGCTGAGGATAAAAAGCTAGCTGACGAGATTGAGAAAATAAGAGAAGTCAACTTTAGTACAGAGTACAAGAAAGATAGTGGGAGATTCAAGTCTGGTAAGATTAATGAAAAGGAAAAACAAACTCTGTCAGATAGAGAGAAAGGAAAGAAGATAAAGAAACCTGAAGTTAAGAAACAAGAGGACTCTGATCAAGAGGAAGATAATGATAAGTCTTGTAAGATTAATGAAAAGGATAAACAAACTCTGTCAGATAGAGAGAAAGGAAAGAAGATAAAGAAACCTGAAGTTGAAAAACAAGAGGACTCTGATCAAGAGGAAGATAATAATGAAGATGTGAAGAAAGCGAATCAGGGGAAGAAACATGAGCAGTCAGATGAAGATGATGACAATGATGATGTACGTACAGGAAAGTCTCCTAATGTTAAAAAAAGCAAACTCGAAAGCAAGAAATCTGGTGAATCAAGTGAGTTAGATGATGCTGATACTTATGAGTACTTATCTTACCAGCTGTATGGAAATCAAAAAGTAAGTCCTTTTCTTTTTTGTCTGTCCATTTAACTAGCAGTGTATTTTATGTTTCTAATTTGTGCTTCACTTTTCTTCCAGGATACAATCCACCTCATGAATGGAATCTATTGTGATGCAAGGGAGTTGACATCTGCAATTCAAGCCTCTAGAGAAATGACACACATGGTGCGAAGGCTAATGGTTGGAGTTTTCAAGGTTGAGGAAATTTTGAATTGTACTTTTACGGGGAGGAGGCCCACTGCAGCAGGTGCTGATCAAGTGATAGGAAAAAAGATTGATCCCCTGCACCCAGGGGCAATTTTAGCTATTCTCAGTAAGTATTTTTTTTTAAGGTAGTCCATTATTCCATTATTAATCCCAGTTTTATTGGAGTATAGCCATTGGAAATCTCTCTAACTTCTGATTTCAATATTTAGATTTTTTCTTTCAAAACTTCCACTTTTTATCAGAATGAGCTTTGGGTGCATTCCTCACTAAACCACAGAGAGCCTGCAGGGGTTGGGGGGACATCATTTTTCTTAATTTAGATTTGAAATCCTAAATGCTAACTCGGTCAAAAATAGGAAGGATTTGAAATCTATATACCCCCCTAAGAAATACGACAGACCTCTTCAGGCGCTCGGTTGCTTAGTATGGAATGCATCATTGGTCATTTTAGTGAAACTAGTACATTTTTTTTTTATTAGCTCCTGCCAACACAAAATAATGAAAACAATGCCTTCTTTTACTTTTTTTTCCAGAATACTCCAAAGTAACAGCAAAAAGCAGGAAGTGGCCAATTTTGAGGAAGAAGGACCTTCATACAGTCATCACCCAAAAACTAGGGGAAATGAAGAGGACCTACAGGAAGCAAAATGCCAAACCTGCTGATTGATGTGTCTCATCTATTACTAATCCCTTTGGTTTGGTTGAAGTCAAACCAATATTTTCAAGTTGAATTTAATTTTTACTTTTTTATTTTTCACATTCCTGTAGAGCTTAGATATCTCATCTATTATTCATGACTTTTGGCTAGGGGAAGTCAGGCTATAGTCAGGCCATTTTTAAGTTTCATTTAATTGTTACTTTTTATTTTTCACATTCCTGTAGAGCTTAGATGATATCTAATCTATTATCCATCCCTTTGGTTTAGGGAAGTCAGGCCATAGTCAGGCCATTTTTAAGTTTCATTTAATTTTTACTTTTATTTTTCACACACCTGAAGCACTTATAATTCATGAATATTGTGCTGAAACTACTTTTGTTGTATTGTTGGATATTTAATATCCACCTGATTTTATTTGTTAAATAAAGAATTTTGCAAGCAATCCTATCACTTTTTGTACTGCTCCCATATATAATCACGTATAACCATATCAAAGTTATTTCTTGATGAATATATAGAAGCATATAGAACTGTATATGGCCATGTACAGAGCTCTAGATTGTTGCATATACAATTATACATGGTTATATGAGACCATATCTAGAGCCTTATATATAAGCCATATATAACTTTGTGTGATTTATATCTATGCCATATATAGCTAGATACAACTCTATATAACAGCTTATATATAATTGCTCATATGTGATCACATCTAACTTATATATGAGCTCATTTTACCTGGGAGGTCAAAACCGGGGAGAAAGCCGAAATCGTCGCCAGGGGGGTGCCAGAAGTTAAGTGCCGGAAGTCAAGTCAGGGGAATGCCGTGTCGAAAGCCGGGAATCAGGATAATCAGGAACGCTTTCTTTACACCTTCGCTTCTTCTCTCCCTTTCCGAATTACCGCTGCCACCACTTTTATGTTGGCGGGAATTGGGAAATGAGGAGGAGGCAAGGAGAGGTTTTCAGAGAGATGTATTCAGGACAACAGTCAGAGATACACTGAACTCGGATGGATCTATCACTAGGATACAATTGTAGTCTAGGGAGCATGCGCGGGGTAGCAGGTAGTGATGGCATTATTAATACCAACTTCATAACAATATTCTTCGACATTTTTCGACATTATCCCTCATTTTTCGATGTTTTTCGACATTATCCATATTTTTCAATAGATCTCAACATTTTTGAGATATTTCGAGATTTTGCGACATTTTTTACGAATTTCTACATATTTCGACAATTTTCGACATATCTCGACAATTTTTGAAATTTTCGACACCCCTCGACGCCTATACCATTAAAATTGGTTCGACGAGCGTAATTCAGTGTTGCCAACTGCTGCCAAATAAAGTCCGAGTTCGGCCGTTCCATCTGAGGCCGAACTCACGTATTTCGACATTTTTTCGAGATTTCCGACTCCCCTTTTTTGCCGAGTAACTGACCGTTTAGTCACTATCGGCACGTTTTCAAAGCAGAAGGGAGGGCTGTAGTTTCGGTGGTTCACCGTTACAAACTGCCTCTTTCCGAAGATAATGCCTTTACGGGCCGCAGGCCCGATCATTTACATGCTAAGAGGACGTTCTGTGTGACTTAGGGGTCGGGCCGAAGGCCCGACCGAACGCCGCCGGCAGGCCAAGCAGGCACGCCCCCTGCCGAACGGAGTTGCCTGCGTAGCAAAGCGGAGCTGGCAACGACGTTTGGCGGAAGGGCGGGCCTGCTTGTTTGTATCTGAAGCAATTTTCACCAACCAAAATGTTCTTTTAACTTCTTCCACTTCCCCCCACAGTTTTCACTCTCTAAGGTGTGTTTTTACTGAGTTGTGTAGAACTTGTTTGTTTCCATGACTGTGCTCAGTATTGATATTACTGCTTGCCTCTAGTATCTTACATTGCCTTAATTTGCGTCTGCACCGACCAATGTAACGTTCCCGCGACTTTGACTGCCACCCCTAAGACAAGCAAGCACTGCATGTTTTTTTGAGAAAATGCCAACAGGAAAAAAGGATTCACAGCAACAATTCTCGCACAAACAAAAATCATATATTTGTCTGATGAATACATCAATGTGGCTTGATAGTCAAAAAGTATACATAGAGCATGAATGTCAAAGAACGTAATTTGATGCACGCAGTTTTCATGATTCCCCCACCCACCCCCCTTCCAACCCGCATACCCCCACCAATACACAGTCTTCCCCACGCGCGCGTACGCGTACCGTTTCCGTTTTTCGCATTACAGTAGGCTGGTCCAAAAGTGAACTCCTCGCCTTATTAAATTATCCACTGCAGGCGATTGGTGCCCGGATAGAGTGAGATTGTGAGAGATTGTGTGGGATTGTGTAGGATTATGTGAGATTGTGAGAGATTGTGTGGGATTGTGTAGGATTGTGTGAGATTGTGTGAGATTGAGTGGATTGTGTGGGATTGTGTGAGATTCTGTGGATTGTGTGGGATTGTGTCAGATTGTGTCAGATTGTGTGGGATTGTTTTTCCGCGTGTACACAGATTGTGTGAGTGGGGGACCCCTTGGCGCTAGCCGAGGAACCCTGGCAACCGAACCGACAATCGGTGCCCGCGAGAGAGGTCTGGAGGGCGGTGGTGCGAGTGAGAGCGTTACGCGAGAGAGAAACCATAATTACCACACTCCATCCCTCTCCGGGTACGGCAAGCCTGAATGGCGCGAGCCCACCATTTGGTGTCTAAGAGCGGGGAAAACCTCGCAGAGGAAAACCAGCTCGACTCGGCATTCCGTAAAATCACATACGAGCGCGGAAGTGATGTTGGGGAGCCGAACAGCAAGGGTATTGTCGCAGCGTGGACCGGTACAGGCCCAGGGGAATGAGTGGAGGGAAGGCGGCTGCGAGCGCGGAGTATCGCCAACAGTCCGGACGCCAGGTGGAGGAGGGATGGGGGCGGTAGGACAGGTGGAGGGGGAAGAAGTCACGAATCAGGTGGCAGGGAGACGCGGCGAACGCACCGGTGAAAAGCGGCCGGAGCTGCCACAGTGAAATAAAAAGGCATCACAAATTTCACACTTCTTAGCTGCACTCCTCGATTCTCGCCAGAATTAACTCAGCGCGTTTCCTCTGGTTTCCTCGCCGTCCAGCCCGTAGACTGGCCTCAGGGGGGAAAACTAGTGCATGTAGATGATGGCGGCGACCGAGCAGGCAGAAGGGCAATGTGGGCGAGTTGTGTCCAGGACTAGGCTGGGGACAGACTGAGCAGAAGGGACCTCGCCGGCGCCTGCAGGCGCCCGCTCCATGGCTCTGACGGCGCTGGACCCGGCGCTGTGGTGGGGGCTGCTGGTGAGCAGGCCCGGCAGCCGCAGCCCGCTGTCGCGGGCCGGTGAGCCGTGGGTGAGCCCCCGCGGCGACGGCGGCTCCGGAGACCGCGGTTCCGGCGGCGAGGCGGCTCCGGCACCGACGGTACTCGCCGCGCAGCAGCAGGCGGCGCCCGCGCAGGCGCACAACCAGGCGCGCGGACCGGCGAGCGGGCCTGCCTGGGGGCGGCGGGGCTCCAGCCCAGCCGGGAATGCACCGGCGCCCGTGCTGCAGCGAGATCGGAGAGCTCACCTCACTCACTCACGTGAGTGAGTGACTCGCTTCGCACTCACTTGGAGTTGGCTAGTGCCGCGCGGGTCGAAATTAAAGCCACATGATTAAATCTGACCATCTTCCTTAATAAAATATTCGATGAAAAGGTCCAAATATGATATAATTCGGAATTAGGATAGAGACGTCGGCTTGTTTGTTTCAAAGGCGGTGAGATTTCAAATTCTCAACCGCTCGTCGGCTTCTGAAGCGTTTTTAAAGCAAATAACAACTTAAATCCGCATCGGGACATTTTTTAAATTAATTTTGTGTTATATTTGTTTCATTACGGTGGGAAATTTAATTGAAATACGCTGACACTCGTTAAAAGTAGCCCCGGGACGGTCGGCCAATCAGAGCTCGCGTTTCAAAGGTGCCGTCGCCGTTGCCGTGCCGTTGCCGTGCCGTTGCCGCTTCAAACGGTTAACTCGAGTAACCGTCGTGACCGTCGTCGCGCGCGTCTGGCGCTTGCTTTTCATGAAATTGTGGATTGCCTTTGCCGGTGTACCTCAAAGTGAGTGCATTTTCTTTATTTTTTATTATCATTGCAATATTTGTAATAATATGCAACACGCCGTTCACAATTGTCCGCGGTTTCTTGTGCATTCGGAGTCCCTTTAAATGGCTGTTGTCCTTGTTATTCCTTGTCTTTTTCAAACTTTTCTTTTCTCTATCACGTGTACATTGGTATACATTCTCTCTCTTTCTCATCACCATCCCCCACACCCTATTTAAAGATTAAAGGTAAACAGAAAACCTGTGGGATAGGATGCATCCTAACCCGCAAAAGTGGATTGAAATATGGACGCATATTACAGATTCCGTTCAAACTTTGTGGGTTCATAGTGTCCCTCTAGAAACCTCTAAATATCAAAGGTCAATGGGATATCTTAACAAACATTTGCATTTGTCTAAAAATTGCAAATTGCAAATTTTGAAAAAAACAAGTGTTTTTGCCAGTGTGACTATTGACTTAAGTCTGTGGTAAATGTACAAAGTGTCGTAAGTCCAAAAGAGGTCATTCTGAGAAAATTAAGGAAAACGTTCCAGTCGAGCTACACGAATAACTTTTGGTAAAAGTGATGGTCTTAAAGTTATCAAACCATCTGCAGTTGAGTGCATTTGATTCTTTTTTGTAGAAAAAGAGATATAGAAGATTTTTACTTACGACAAAATTTTGCCTGTTAATTACTGGTACAAAGTGTCATAAGTCCACTTGCGACAAAAGAAATCTATTAGTATTCAGTGACAAAGTGTCGTAAGTCAACTTATGACATTCAGCGCACATGTTGCACCATGCTGCTACTTATCAAAAGGAGAGAGAATTGTCTACGATACTAATACAGTATAATATAAATTAAAAACATATTATTCTTAATAACTTAACTACTTCCAATGCTTTCCTATGCTAAGTATTCACAAATGAAAAAGGTTTGGATCAAACAGTAACATGCAAAGTCATTTTTTTTAAAAAGTACTAGTAACACAATGAAATCGAAACCAATCTTTTTCTATTTTTTGTCCCTCAAACCCGCTCCAAAATCATATCAAAACTGTAATATAATCCGTACCTCTGATAAGAATAATGTTAATATCGCCGAATTTATAAACTTTTACCAAATATTTTTTTTTAAATATTATAACACTATGACCTTGTTTTTCATAGAACTTGCTTATAAAAGCAAGCAAAAGGCGAGAAAGATTTTTGCCAACTAGTCTGGTGCACCAAACTATCTCATTTCCCAACCCGACAGATTCAAAGGTAAAAGGGTGTGTTTTATAATCTTCTGTGAGAGAAATGTCGTAACTCCACTTGTGACAAATTATTGCAAGGGTTTCACTGTGACAATTTGTCATAAGTTGACTTACGACATCTGGGTTCTTGGAATTCTGAATTACAAAAGTCATAAGTCTACTTACGACATATTTGTCACAGTAGAACAGAGTATTCCTGACTTACGACAAAATGTTTTTGTCTATAACTTCTGATCTATGGCATGTAGAGGATCCATTCCAAGTGCAAGACTTAGGGAATTATATGATGTTTATAAATCCATCAAAAAGTCATTTTGTGTCATAAGTCGACTTACGACACTTTGTACATTTACCACAGAAGTGTTTTGGTACTGGTTTGTGTATGTTCAATTGAATTGAATTAAAGTGAGTCATTTCAGCCATTCATGAAGTATACTACCCCATACGGTGACTAATTCTTACAATTTTGTAGCAAATGTCGCAATCTCAGTTCCCAAAATACGTCATCTTGGAATTGACCCCAACATTTTTTTCTCAACTTGATTTACTCCAGTTCTTCCTTGCATTCTTCAAATGAATTGTTATTAGTACTGTTCCTAATTTTTAAAACATGTTGACTGTGTTGGCCATTGCTGTTGTCTAATCTGATGCAAGCTGTTTGTATGTTAATGCCATGCCTTTTCTGTTTCTTCATCCGCAGATGCCCAATCCACCTCCTCATGTTGACTTTTTGCCAAATGGTGCAAGGGCAAATAATGATCAGAAAATGTATCTTCTGTCATTTATGGAGAGAAACAAAGCATTTAGTCAAGGGAAATGTTATGCCAGGATGAATGACGTTGAGTATGAAAAGACTTGGAAAGACCTGTCAACGGCTCTAAATAATTTTCCTGGTGCCGCTCAAAAATCATGTTCCAAGTGGATGAAGGTACGTGTACTGTAATGAGTTGATTCTTTTTATCAAGAATTAAGTGAGGTTTTAGTAAACACTGGAACTTCCGTACAGCCTTGTAAAACAACAGGTTTAGGAAACTGTCTTCTGATTCTTAGCGCGACTTATTTTATGGTCTGTTTCTGCTTGCAGTACTGGATAGACCAGAAAGTAGGAGTGACAGGTAGGGCGCAGTCAGTCAACCAAGCCAACCGTGACACCAGACGTGGCCCACCCACAGAATTTTTGTCACAATACGACCAACGAGTGGTTAACTGCATGGGTGGGTGGGAACGTGTTGTAGGACTGTCATCGACAAAGGACCCATTGGAGGTAATATCAGTATTCTGACAAATGGAATAATTGTTACCTTATTCGCGGAGCGAGCGAACTCGCGTCAGCGAGTTCGCGAGGCGTAGCGACAATCAGTGGCTCAAGACCAAAATGTCTGTTCGTCACGCTCTGTTCGTAATTCATTGAGAGTTAAATACACTCGGTAAAGAGCAATGAAGTGCGCTCGGCGAGGTGCCCTCGGTGAGGTGCCCTCGGTGAGGTGCCCTCGGTGAGGTGCCCTCGGTGAGGTGCCCTCGGTGAGGTGCCCTCGGTGAGGTGCCCTCGGTGAGGTGCGCTCGGTGAGGTGCCCTCGGTGAGGTGCCCTCGGTGAGGTGCGCTCGGTGAGGTGCCCTCGGTGAGGTGCCCTCGGTGAGGTGCCCTCGGTGAGGTGCCCTCGGTGAGGTGCCCTCGGTGAGGTGCCCTCGGTGAGGTGCCCTCGGTGAGGTGCCCTCGGTGAGGTGCCCTCGGTGAGGTTCCCTCGGTGCGGTTCCCTCGGTGCAGTGCCCTCGGTGAGGTGCGTTCGGTGAGGTGCCCTCGGTGAGGTGCGCTAGGTAAGGTGCCCTCGGTGAGGTGCGCTCGGTGAGGTGCCCTCGGTGAGGTGCGCTCGGTGAGGTGTTCTCGGTGAGGTGCCCTCGGTGAGGTGCCCTCGGTAAGGTGCGCTCGGTGAGGTGTCCTCGGTGAGGTGCGCTCGGCGAGGTGCGCTCCATGAGGTGTCCTCAGTGAGGTGCGCTAGGTGAGGTGCGCTAGGTGAGGTGACCTCGGTGAGGTGCCCTCGGTGAGGTGCCCTCGGTGTGGTGCCCTCGGTAAAGTGCTCTCGGTAAAGTGCGCTCGGTGAGGTGCGCTCGGTGAGGTGCGCTCGGTGAGGTGCCCTCGGTAAGGTGCGCTCGGTGAGGTGCGCTCGCTAATGACACGTCAATAACATGTCAGACACGTAAGTGACATGTCATTGTCAAGTCAGTAACAAGTCACTGACATGTCAGTGACACGTCAATGACACGTCAGTGACACGTCAATGACACGTCAGTGACACGTCAATGACACGTCAGTGACACGTCAAGTGACACGTCAGTGACACGTCAGTGACACGTCAGTGACACGTCAGTGACACGTCAGTGACACGTCAAGTGACACGTCAGTGACACGTCAGTAACACGTCAGTGACACGTCAGTGACACGTCAATGACACGTCGGTGACAAGTCAATGACCCAGAAATAAGATAGCACCAAACACATTCATTCAGTGACATAGCCTCATTCACAGAGCACTCCTTCTACAGGCATACGGGGAAGTGCGCTCGGTAAGGTGCCCTCAGTGAGATGCGCTTGGTGAGGTGCGCTCGGTGAAGTGCCCTCCGTAAGGTGCGCTCGGTTTTCCTCCATTTTCTTTTACAAACCTATAAAGGCCTATGAGCAAGTGTAGTTGTTGCCTCATTTACTGAGCAACCGACTCTAACAATCAGTGGCAACTTCTCTCATTCGGCAAACAGTTAAAAATTTTAGTTTACTAAAAGTCAAGTGACAAAGTTCAACATGACGGACACCGATTTGCCGCTTTCTGATGATGAAATGGTAAGTTTCTTAACACCTTAAATATCTCATGAACGGTTTTTACTACAATACCCCAAATAAGCTAGAACCTCATAAAGGGCTAATCACAGCGATCACAGGATAAAACGCACACATCGGAACATTGTCCTGTACACATTAAAAATGCTATATCCAATTAAGAATAGCTCGCTTGCACGATCACCGCAGTGTACGTTTGGGTGGGCGTCAGGAAGACAAAGGACAAAGAGTGGAGAAGGGAACCTAAGCATCGCACCGCTCCTCCTGCCTTCCTATGTAAAGAAAAAATTGAATTGAATTCGGGAGAATCTGGGTATCTATGCGTTCCTTGCATGAATTGCACATGCGATCCCAAGCAAAACACAGTTACGCTCATCACGCATGTTGCCCGAGTTTGCCTAGTCCTCAGCGCCAAATCACACCACGCACGCCTCCTCCCCTGTAAAAAAAAATCCGGGCAGATCCGGGCGAAAACGGGCGAGCGCGTGCCCCGTGCGGGCACAGCCCGGGCACTCGCCGGGCTCAGGCCGGGCGCTCCGCGGGCGAATACGGGCTTCACCCGTGCAGGGCCCGGGCGCTGCGCGGGCAGAACCGGGCGGGGGCGGGCGGCTGTCGCCCATGTTAGCCCGGGGACGGACGGAACTGGGCGGCCTCCCCGCGCCCCCGCCCGCGTGTTGCCCGCGGGCGCCCGCGCCGGGCGTCCAGGGAACTGCTCCTAGCCGTTCCTGAGGCCTTCAGACCAGGGTATGAGTGAAAGCCCCTTGTGCGTATGCTACCGCACGACAGGCGTGTGGTCGGGTTGCCTATGCTTACCCCTACCACCTAGCGCCCCCCCCCCCCCCCCCTCCCCGCTCCTTCCCATCCCCTCCCCGTCAGATGCCATGCCCCCCCTCACATATCAACTATATTGTGTGACTTATCTTTCTTCCTCTATACTTGTCATATGAATCTGAGGTACTATCATTGATGACTAATAAAAAAACTATCTTGTTCCAGGAATTTGTAGATTTCTCATTAGATTTTATGTATTTGGACGAAGAAAGTACTATCACAAAATCAAAATCTCCATTGGTATGACCTATTACTTTATGTCTCTGTTCATTAGCTTTCATATTAATTGTTATATTTTCTCTATTTACCTATAGAAATCAATAACATTGTCATCTGGTTTACAATTCAAAACAACCCCTAAAGTCCTAGCCAAAATTCAACATCAAATTCAAGATATACTACAGGTATATTATCTTTTCGTTAGCAAATGACAATTCTTAACCACTCGTAAATTTACTTTAAATTCCTTTCACAGAAAGATGTTTACTTGGATTGTGAGATCGCATCAAGTTCCAGTAATTTGTACAACATTAATTTATCTCCTGATTGTGTCTTATGCATGACCAACGCTGACTTAAATGAACTGATTGAAATATGTGATGAAGACCACAAAGATAAGGTAACACTATAAAATCTTCGTAAAAATTAACTTCACTTTTAAAATTATTTTGCTATAATTAACAGGTCAATATTGATACATCATCTGATGAAGAGAATGAGGAAAAAAAAACAGACAAGACTAATGACAACAAATCACGTTCTGCAAATGAGAAAAGAGAAAGTGAAAAAACCAATGATTCAAGTACCAACGCTGAAAGTCACAAAAATGAAGACAAAGAAGATAAAGAACATAATAACAAGAAAGAGAACAAGGACAAGAAGAATCAAAAGAGAAGAAAGAATGCTGTAGGTTTAATGATAACTTTCCTTAACTTTTTTACTTTTCTGTGGTATAATGATAAATTTTCAATCCCAGGAAAATTCTGGATCAGAATCAGATGAAAAAGCAAAATCCAAACGGAAAAGACAGAGGAAGACTAAGAATCCTGAAAGCTCCAAAGATGATGATGAGGTAATGATGATCCTATCTTCTTTATCTTTCAATATTAAAATATTGAGTCTTAAAAATTAATAAACTGACCTATTTTATGTACAAATGTGGCTAAATCCAGTTAAAAAAATTAACAATTCACAACTAACGCTTCACATGTAAGGGTAGGAAGGTCATTCTTTGCCGGATCACCACAAGGTCCAAAATGATGGTTTTCGGATTGAGTTGAGAGTGGTTAAATCTCACATAGGACCACCCCAAGGGATCATATGTCAAAGGCAATATCCCCAACTAAACCAAGTGTCCAAGCAATATATCATACTGACACTTGCTTTCGTACATTTGGGGACATTGCAGTTAATTTAGGTTTGTATAAAATGCTTTTAATTTTATTCATAATATCATTTTAAGACTAATGTGTTGAAAAAAAGTTAAATATTTAGGAGATGTGTCACTTTTTTACTGATTTTGGTAAGATATTGACCAAGTGAAGTTGATTGTCACTCTTTACGCTGTTTTCATAGTAGTTCCAAACCTTTAAGTCTAAGGCAAAGAGACCAAATTCTCCGGGGCCAACTTGTCACTTGGTGTGGATGGTCAACCCATCATTAGCTTTTAAAAAAAGGCATGGATAGGAATATTTCTGATATGACGTATTTCTGCTAGAGTTGAAACAGGAAAATGATACAACATTTGAACGAGATTGTACTAAATAGAGCCATGAAAAACTTTTCACGATCCAATCCAACCATGTGTCTTTTGAATCAGTATAAAAAACTGAATTGAAGACACCATGACTAAAGTTGATATTGTGTTTCATATAGGATATGAAGCACCACTCATAACTTGAGCCGGATTGGTAGAACACTAAACTTTGAGCTCCTATAACTTCAAAACCAAAATTACAAAGAAAAATTCCTTTGACATATGATCCCTTAGGGTGGTCCTAAGTGAGATTTAACCACTCTCAACTCAGTCCGAAAACCATCATTTTGGACATTGTGGTGATCTGGCAGAAAATGACCCAGAGGAAAGTTTACACCACCCACCCCCTTACAAAAAACAGTGGAAACATTATCCAAACAAAAATTTCCATTATATTTAAACGGGACCAAACAATACCAAATTGGGCTGCCCACATCCTACCCTTACCAGTAAAAATATGAAACTTAAAGTGTCAATTTTAAAGTGAAAATTTTTCTACTGAACAAAACCTATATGATTAGACATCAAATTATGTCTTAAAATATGATTAACTTTCTAGTATGGTTTTGTTATGAAAACTTTAATTACAGGACCCTGATTCAAGTGATGAAGAAATTAACAAAATTAACAGAGCAGCACGTCGTATCCCAACGTATAAAAGCATCAAAAATTTGATCAAAATGAAGCATTATAAAATTTTAGATTGCATTGTAGCTCACACTAGTCAAGGGAAGACAATCCGTTTAAAACTTGAAGATGATAGTGTTCAAGACGACAAATTCTGTTTTGTTCATATGCCCAAAAATCTTTTACCTGAGCTTTTTGCAGTTTTTGATGCTTTAGTAGCTAAAATTAATTCAGAGAAAGGATTGTATTTCCAATTCCGTGGTATGAAAGGACTAGCCTTCCACGTCAGATTCAGTCGCAATCCTCACAAGAAAGAAAAATAACATTATACAATCACAGCCTATCAAAATTTTTGTCTAAATTTTTATTCTTTTTCATGTCAGGTTAATAGAAAACAACATCAGAGAGAACTGGCTAAGAGAAGACAGGCTAAGAAAAGAAAAAATGATTTACCATCCAAAAAACAAGAAGATCGTGAAAAAGCAAGGATTAGAATGAAGAACATAAGAAAGGTTAGACGTAATCTTAATAAGAAAGCAAACAAAGTATATGCAGCTGAAAGGAAAAAAATATTAAGGGATCTGAAAAAATGTGGTTGCAATTTTAAGGAAAACTCTACCATTGATATCTTACAGCACAATTTTATGTGTTATGAAAAAAGCTTGCAATGGCATGAATGTGTTGATTGTCATAAAAGGATTATGCTATCATCTCACAGTAGAATAAAATGTAAAGGTCAATGTGGGCTTTTTTCATCACAAAATCACATGGATCCACTGCCCGTTCCAGATGAATTACTTGGGTTGACTTACATTGAAAAACAATTAATATCTAGAGTTCATTGTGTCTTCTCCCTGTACAAAGTACAGAAAGGTCAGTATAAGTACAAAGGTCATGTAATTAATTTTCCACAGCAAGTCCAATCAGTTGCAGATACTTTACCACATTTAGTTGCTGACCTTAACAATCTTGTAATTGTCAAATTAAGCACAGAAATTGATCTGAAAGACTTTTATGTAAGAAAAACTAAAGTACTGAATGCATTAGTCTGGCTAAAAAACAATAATCCTTTGTATTCAGATATTAAGATTAATCTAGATAATGTGTCTTTATTACCTACTGAAGGTAATGTATTTCATGAACTAAACCAAGTATGTGATTATGATAACCATAACTCAAAGGATGACACCACTCCTCTCGATTCTGAAGAGAGTATAGATAACATTACCAGTTCAGGTGTCCCTGATTTTAAAGAATCTTCCTTAAACAACACATTAAACAATACTTTAATTTGGCCATCTATTGGTCCAGTACCAATTAATGAATTTGGCTCACCTGGTTATTTGACCCTTTGTTTTCCTCATTTGTTTCCATATGCTGAGGCAGACTATTCTATGCCAAGAAAAACTAAGATTGCATTGCCAGCTTATGTTCAGCATTTGATGTTGTATAAAGACCAAAGATTTGCAACTGATGAAAGATTTCGATATTTTATGATGAACAGTCAAATGCGTTGGAATGCTTTAAACCTGGGTAACCTTTATGTTAAAAAAAATGAATTTTTCTCTAAAATGACAATTAGTCAGTTAAAAGAATACTTGTCAATAAACAAAAGCATGGTTAAACAAATTATGTATTATGGCTCACGAATTCGTACAACCAAATCATACTGGAATTCACGGTGTGGAGAATTGTTGGATATGGTTCAACAGATTGGAGATCCGACTGTCTTTTTCACTTTGAGTTCTGCTGATTTTTACTGGCCTAATCTTTTCCGTTTATTAGGAAAAGATGTAACAAAATTAACTCTAAAAGACAGAGCTGATCTGATTGCTGCTAACCCTTTAGTTGCAGACTCATACTTTTATCTTAGGTCAAAATTTTTTATTGAACATTGTTTCAAACCACATTTTGGTGTGAAAGACATTTGGTATCGTTATGAGTTCCAACACCGTGGTTCTATCCATTTGCATGGGTTGGCTTGGTTTGAAAGTAGTCCAAAACTTAAAAAAGTTATGTCTGAAAATGATAAAGCTATGATGTTGAAATTTTTTGATAGTATTATCTCGTGTGAAAATCCAAATATTAGTTTATTACCAAGTAATGTACACCCATGTGAAATCACTTTAGAAAATGTTTCTGATATCACTGAAGATTTAGCTCAACTGTGTAATCATGTACAAAGACACACAAAGTGCAGAAAAGGATTTTGTTTAAAGGAACAAAAGGCCAAACACAAGGGTGTGTGCAGGTTTGATTTTCCAAAAAAATTACAAGAATCTTCATGCTTTGAATATAAAGAAAATGAAATAACCGATATTCTTTTCAAGCGAAACGATCCACTCTTAAATAAGTACAATCCATGGGTTTTGCAAACTTGGAGGGCTAATATTGATTTTTCTCCAATCTTTTCAAAAACAGTTGTATATAGATACATAGCTAAATATGCATCCAAAAGTGAAATTAAGTCTGTAGCTTACAATGAGATTATGACAAATATCTTAGACAAAAAATGTGCAGAAAGTGAAAGTTGTAAACAAGGAATTAGAAAACTTTTGCTTTCCACATGCGCTGAAAGGGATTACTGCGCTCAAGAAGTTGTTCATTTTCTTATGAGCTATCATTTTTATGAGAAATCCAGAGATATGGTCATTATAAACCTTAAACAGCGTGATTGGGTATCTATACATGATGGTTTTGGAAGCAATAATGTGATAGATAATTATATGGCTCGGTCTTCTTACTTTGAAAAGTTATCAATATTTGAATATTCAAAATGGTTCTGTGGCAGTGGCGAGAACACCAGGAGAAGGAAAAGGTTTGCTGTAGTAAGGTTTTTTCCTCGTTGTAAAAAAGAATATGATGAAACTGAATATTACCTTTATATGAGTCAAATATTTTACCCTTGGCGTGATATTTCTGACATTGATAACATTGATAATGATATTAAGATTTATGTGGATAGATGCATTTCACATTATATTCAAACATCCGATTATGTAAACACTGAAAAACATGAACCTAATGATTACGAATTATCTCCAACTTCTCATGCTAAATCAAACGAACAAATTCTATCTGAATATATTCCTAATTTAAAGAGGGGTCATCTTGGGAGAACAAAGTCAGATATATCATATAGATGGGATAAACATGCCAATATATTAAAAAGAGAACAAGTCCAAATTGTTGACCAGTACTTGAGAAAAGATGTAAATTATTCTATGACACCAATTATGACCTTCAACAATCTGAATGCAGATCAACAGCAATTCCTAAATTTTATTATGGCTACAACTAATCAAATTGGCAAAAAACAGGAAACAACACCTATTTTCTGTATGTTGCAAGGTATGCCTGGAACAGGGAAGTCTTACTTGTTAAAAGCGTGTGTGAAATATATATCAGATAAACTGGGCTATGAATCTGTAAAAGTTGTTGCTCCTACTGGTGTAGCCGCTAAAAATGTTGATGGATCTACCTTGCATTCATTCCTCTTATTAGGAAAGTTTGGATTTAACATGAAAACCTTAACTGGACCAGATTTAATATCCTATCGTGAGAAGCATAATAGCCTAAAGTTCTTGTTTGTTGAAGAATGTTCTATGGTTGGTTTACGAATGCTTGCTTGTTTGGAAAAAAGATGCCGTGAAATATTTGATTCAGATTGCTTGTTTGGTAATCTTAATATTAAATTAGTTGGTGATATTAATCAACTTTTACCTATCTCTGATCAACCTCTATACGCTAATGTTGAAATTTTGACTCAGTATAACAACTTGTTAGAAAGAGGTAAATTAATTATTGACCAATTACAATTTGCTTTCATATTAAAAAAATGTCATCGTTTTGGTTATGAAGATTACGTCAATTTCTTAAAAAGGATTTCAACCGGTAGATGTACAGATAAAGATGTTCAAACTATCAACAAGCGATGTCTAAATTATCTTGGCTCAAGTGATATACAAATTTTTGAGCATAGCCTGAGAATATGTACCACTAATGAATCTTGCAATGATTACAATTTAAGTAAGTTAGAAAACCTTAATACACCAGTAGGTATCATAAAAGCAGAAAATAATAACCGAACTGCTTTTGCCTGTAGTGATGATGTAGCTGATGGCCTAGTGAACGATCTATATTTAGCTGAAGGAGCAAAGGTAATGTTAAGAAAAAATTTGAATGTCTCACGAGGTTTAGTTAATGGATGTGTTGGGATACTGAAACATTTAATTTATGAGAAAGGAATGAAACCACCATCTTTACCATTATGTGCCTTGGTTAAGTTTGAAAATGTGCATCTTTCTGATCTTGATATCACATTAGTACCTATTGTTCCCACGTTGGGTATGTGGTACAAAAATGGCATAACATGTACTAGGTTTCAATTACCTATTGTTTTGTGCTGGGCTTGTACTGTGCATCGATCCCAAGGACTAACTCTTCCATCTATGATTTTGGATGTCGGCAATTCTGAATTTGCTTTAGGACTTCTATATGTTGCTCTATCTCGAGTTTCAGATAAAGATAAGTTATGTTTAGTCATTGCTCTTACATTAGAAAGATTGAACTCAGTTACAAAATCTGTTAAGTTTAAAACACGAACTAAATTTTTGAGAAAACTTAAGCTTATGTCTCGAGATTTTCCGATTACCTAAAGATTTGAAGTTGTCACTGTCCAATAAATTTTCTGTAACAACTATCAATCAAAGGTTATTTCTACACTTACTCATTTTGATTTCAGGTAAAAAAAACAAAATACAATCACAAAATTTACATGAGAAAATGGCGTGCAAAGTTAAGTAAGGAAAGGAAAGAAGAGATAAAAAGACAAAACCGCTTTTATTGGCAAAGCATAAAAAACCATCATCATTAGTTTGCCATATGTCATCAAAAGGAAAAGATTTCAGTAGAAAAAGAAACTTACAATAAATTGTATGGATTTTCTAGAAACCTTGTTCTCTTTTTCTGGATTACTACCGTTATGGTATGAATATAAGCCCCCAATTTTCCCACAAAATATCTCTCTTAAAACAAAGATGTACCTAATATGTAAGGCCCGTATTCCTTTTTTAATGGGTTTATATAGACTTTTTTCTCTCAAATGGGGCTCTGAAAACGAAAGGGAGTCATAAGTGAGAGAGGATTACATTCAGACCATTATGGTAATGAGGTAATATACTTTAATTGCTTACATTTCCAGAAACATGAGCTGAAATGATCTAACTGGTTACAATACCCACATCACACCTTTAATGACATATTCAGTGCTTTTTGCTGGGTTTGGGTCCGGGGACACAGATAGGCGTTGTAGTGGTAGCCGGTTTATTCACACAAGTACAAAACACATACACACAATCCCAGATAACACACGCTACACACACTAACACAATAGAACACTGAGGTATCGCTCTGAGTCGGACGGGAAGTATCGGTGCCGGCTCAGAACGAAGTGGCGCGTTCTCCGCGGCCGGGCCGGCAGGTCGGCTCCGGCGGCGCGGAGACCGCGCGCTCTGGGCGGCGGAGGCCGCAATCGCTGGGGCCAGTCCGAGCCCCAGCATCCGCGCTCTGGCGGCGGAGGCTGCGACCGCTGAGGCCGGGCACGGCCCCAGCATCCCTCCCCTCTTGGTCGGCGCCAGCCAAGGGCGCCAAGGGCGACGCGTTTTCCACGTCGCGCCGTTCGCGCTCGTCCAGGTTCAGGGGGAGCGCGTCGTCCTCGGGGATGTCGCGTGGTTGGTTGCGCGTCCCGCTGCAGGCCCTGCACCTGCAGGGCGAGCACTCTTGTACCTCCTCGTCGACGCTTCCTCCCGCGGCGCCGTCATCCGCGGGGGCGCGGGCGCCGCTACGGGGCGGCGGCTCGTCGGTGTTGGCGTAGGGGTCGCCGTGTCCTACGGCGTCATCGGGGAGATCCCGGTCTTCGGCTGACGGGTGCTGAGGGCTGCTCCCGCCGGCGGCCTTCACGAAGGCCCTCCTCTCCCCCTCCGCAGTCCGCGCCGCGCGGGCGATGGACTCGTTCCGGGCGTACGGGTGGCAAGCGTCGGTCCCGCGGCTGCGCTTGCGATGGGCTCGCCGGCCAGGGTGAGGGCCCTCATGGGCTCCTCTGTGGCGGGCGTGGCTCTGCTCGCGGTGGACTTGCCGCCCAGGGTGGGGGCCCTCATGGGCTCCTCTGTGGCGGGCGTGGCTCTGCCCGCGGTGGCCGCTGCGCCGGTCAGTGGGAGGGCCCTTGCGGGCTCCTCGGTGACGGGCGCGGCGGTCCCGATGTTGTCACAGTCGGTGGAGTTGCCGGCGGCCGGGGACACGACCTGGACGATGTCCTCGCTGCGGGTGTCTGGCAGCGGGAACTCGCTCCCGTACCGGCTCGCGTACGCGGCGGCCGTCAGACCCAATTCGTCTCCGACGAATCTGTGTCTGAGACACGCTGTACTGGGCGACTCACGTTCTTCGCCGGCCCGCCATTCTTCACAAAATGGCCCGGTGACCTGTGAGTCGTCCCGGCTGGTGGTCAAGCTGTGCCCGCCCCCGTGCACTGTGGGCGCCCTCCACTGAGGTGCGCCCTGGGGGCTGCCAGACTCGGGCGTACTTTGCAGCTCCGGCGGCGCGGAGACCGCGCGCTCTGGGCGGCGGAGGCCGCAACCGCTGGGGCCAGTCCGGGCCCCAGCATCCGCGCTCTGGCGGCGGAGGCTGCGACCGCTGAGGCCGGGCACGGCCCCAGCACTTTTAGACATAGATTGCCTTCAATACCAGCACTTGACTGCAATAAAAAGAACAACAACAAAATAAGTTATTAAATTCTAAGTTACAATGAGATTATAAAGGAAAAATTTGAATTTAATAACAAACTTACCATAAGCTAATAGGATTATCAGAAATGATTTTCTCCTTTTGATGATCGGGTAATAGAACTAATGTACCTTGACTGATTCGTCAAGCTCAACTCCAATCTCAATCAATTAAGCGGTCTACAATATCCCTTTCACACATATTCCTTTCATGACATAGAAGGAGCTGTTGCAGTTACACTGCCTCCAAAACCAGCAACTCACTACAATTAAAATACAAACCAAAGTAAGTTTTTCATGAAACAATGACATTAAAAAGAAACAGTCTTAATTACAAAGCAAACTTACCATAAACTACATGGATTTGTCAAACTGATTATGGCCTTTCCGTGTTCTGTAGATATGATTCCGTTATAGTTCATTTGATTCTACCTCCATAACTCTGGACTTTAATAATCAGACTAGCACAGTAACTATTGCATTCTTTTGAAGACTTCATAAACTCTACTCTGAATCTGAAAAGTAACTGTAACAAATCAGAAATAAGAATTAGTGTTAAAATTATAACAATAATATGATATTCAAACCAAGAAAGCTTACTGTGATCCATCTACTGTTTTTGTTGATTTCAAGAAATTTTGTCTCTTTTCACAAAAGCAAGCTTTAATTTTCAATATGCTGGTTTTCTGACACATATCACATCTGATAATTTGATTTTTCAGGTTTTCAAAAAGGTAGTGTGCACTAACTTGCTTAATAATAACATCAATTTGGTCAAGAACATCAGGTCTTATTTCACACATCTCACATACTTTCTTTACTCTTCCATTATGTAAGATCACTAGTTGGTAAGAAATAAATACACACATAGCAAAAGGAGAAATTGAGCCGTTATTGAATGTAACCCCCATAATTTGTCTGATGATAACTAACAATCCTATAAAAGTGTGATTGTTTAGTACACAACAATGTCAAAAGGAAAAGGTCCATATTGTAGAGAGTATACATCAGGTACACAAAAAATATTTCTTACCTACAAGAGTGTGACATTATGATATCTAATTTATACTCATTAACAAAAATAACAGATTCATCTTTAACAGACAATCTTCATCCACTTTGACACTTACTTACTGCAAGCAGGATTAGATATCTCAGTGAGATAAACTCGGTAAAGATCCCTCGGTGAGATGCGTTCGGAGATGCAGACTCAATATAGTGTTTTCGGTGCGAGAGCGTCGATGAGATGCGCTTAGATACGCTCGGTGAAGTCCGCTCCGTGAGGTAGATTCGTGGTACCCCTACAATGGCCGTTACAGAGGCGGAACGCCTGCGAAATTCTGGATAGGCCGACCCGCCAAACACTCATGTGAAGTTGGCGGCCTACCCAGAAAGCACAAGCGCAGGGGGAAGCAGGAATTAAACGCTTGGAACCCAAAATCTAATTCCGTCATCTCCCGATGAGTTGATTGGGGAGGCACCTTCGGTGAGGTAGCCTCGGTGAAGTCCTCTCGGTAAAATGTCCTTGGTTAAAAGTCTTTGGTGAGGTGTCGGTGCGACGGCGTCGGTAACCCACACAAAAAATAGATGTCTATAGACGTTACTAGATGGTCTATAAAGGGTCTTCATACGTCTATAGACGTCTATAGTCAGGTTTAGACGGTATGTAGACTGTCTAATATTGGTCTGTCCGGTCTACGTCTATTAATAGTTTGAAAATATACGTCTATAGACTGTCTATCGGAGCTCTAACACATATATGTCTTTCCATAGACAGGTTTTCGACGTCTATCGACCGTCTATACTTAGGTCACTCATATACGTCTATCATTAGACAAATTTTAGGCGTCTATAGAGGGTCTAAATTTTATCTAACGGGTCTACATAGAACCATAGACGGGTTGTCGACGTCTATCGACGGTCTATACTTAGATCACTCATATACGTCTATCGTTGGACATATTTTAGGCGTCTATAGACGGTCTAAATATGATCTAACAGGTCTACATAGAACCATAGACGGTTTGTCGACGTCTAGCGACGGTCTATACTTAGATCACTCATATGCGTCTATCGTTGGACATATTTTAGGCGTCTATAGACGGTCTTAATATGATCTAACAGGTCTACATAGAACCAAAGACGGTTTGTCGACGTCTAGCGTCGGTCTATACTTAGATCACTCATATGCGTCTATCGTTGGACATATTTTAGACGTCTATAGACGGTCTAAATATGATCTAACAGATCTACATAGAACCACAGACGGGTTGTCGACGTCTAGCGTCGGTCTGTACTTAGATCACTCACATGCGTCTATCTTTGGACATATTTTAGGCGTCTAAATACGGTCTAAATATGATCTAAGAGGTCCACAACTCCACATAGCACCACTGAAAGGTAATCGAAGTCTAACGACAGTATCCTATTTTGACACACCTATAGCATTTGTCGAATTTATTCCATCAGTTGGTTGGAATTTAATTAATAACAAATTATGTACACACAAAAACGATTTAACTTTCGCTTTACATTTTGCATTTATGAAAACTGTCAATGGCGCAACGACTCTTTGTAAAGCGACCTGTGATAGTCGTGGCCGTGGGGGCCCACCGGGCCCTCAGCTGTGACCTGGGCATGCAGGACAAGAACATGTATACATCGTTATACATCGGAAGCACAACCGGGCAGCACGTCAGTTTGCCGCCGCCCCTACCCGAAGATCAGCGCCCGTCTGCCCTGCGATCCTTGAGTGTATTCTTGTGCGATCGTACCGACCGGCGGTGGCACCGCCGACGCGCCGGCGCTGCGCGGAGTGCTCCACCTTCATCTTGTGCTCCATCGCGCTAGTGGTGGTGGCGCCGCCGCCGTTGCGCGGAGTGCTCCACCTTGATCTTGTGCTCCATCGCGCTAGTGGTGGTGGCGCCGCCGCCGTTGCGCGGAGTGCTCCACCTTCATCTTGTGCTCCATCGTGCTAGTGGTGGTGGCGCCGTCGGCGCGCCGCCGCTGCGCGGAGTGCTCCACCTTGATCTTGTGCTCCATCGCGCTAGTGGTGGTGGCGCCGCCGCCGCGCCGACGGCGCGCCGCCGTTGCGCGGATGAGTGCTCCACCTTCATCTTGTGCTCCATCGTGCTAGTGGTGGTGGCGCCGTCGGCGCGCCGCCGCTGCGCGGAGTGCTCCACCTTGATCTTGTGCTCCATCGCGCTAGTGGTGGTGGCGCCGCCGCCGCGCCGACGGCGCGCCGCCGTTGCGCGGATGAGTGCTCCACCTTCATCTTGTGCTCCATCGTGCTAGTGGTGGTGGCGCCGTCGGCGCGCCGCCGCTGCGCGGAGTGCTCCACCTTCATCTTGTGCTCCATCGCGCTAGTGGTGGTGGCGCCGCCGCCGCGCCGACGGCGCGCCGCCGTTGCGCGGATGAGTGCTCCACCTTCATCTTGTGCTCCATCGCGCTAGTGGTGGTGGCGCCGCCGCCGTTGCGCGGAGTGCTCCACCTTCATCTTGTGCTCCATCGTGCTAGTGGTGGTGGCGCCGTCGGCGCGCCACCGCTGCGCGGAGTGCTCCACCTTGATCTTGTGCTCCATCGCGCTAGTGGTGGTGGCGCCGCCGCCGCGCCGACGGCGCGCCGCCGTTGCGCGGATGAGTGCTCCACCTTCATCTTGTGCTCCATCGTGCTAGTGGTGGTGGCGCCGTCGGCGCGCCGCCGCTGCGCGGAGTGCTCCACCTTGATCTTGTGCTCCATCGCGCTAGTGGTGGTGGCGCCGCCGCCGCGCCGACGGCGCGCCGCCGTTGCGCGGATGAGTGCTCCACCTTCATCTTGTGCTCCATCGTGCTAGTGGTGGTGGCGCCGTCGGCGCGCCGCCGCTGCGCGGAGTGCTCCACCTTGATCTTGTGCTCCATCGCGCTAGTGGTGGTGGCGCCGCCGCCGCGCCGACGGCGCGCCGCCGTTGCGCGGATGAGTGCTCCACCTTCATCTTGTGCTCCATCGCGCTAGTGGTGGTGGCGCCGCCGCCGCGCCGACGGCGCGCCGCCGTTGCGCGGATGAGTGCTCCACCTTCATCTTGTGCTCCAACGCGCTAGTGGTGGTGGCGCCGCCGCCGTTGCGCGGAGTGCTCCACCTTGATCTTGTGCTCCATCGCGCTAGTGGTGGTGGCGCCGCCGCCGCGCCGACGGCGCGCCGCCGTTGCGCGGATGAGTGCTCCACCTTCATCTTGTGCTCCATCGTGCTAGTGGTGGTGGCGCCGTCGGCGCGCCACCGCTGCGCGGAGTGCTCCACCTTGATCTTGTGCTCCATCGCGCTAGTGGTGGTGGCGCCGCCGCCGCGCCGACGGCGCGCCGCCGTTGCGCGGATGAGTGCTCCACCTTCATCTTGTGCTCCATCGTGCTAGTGGTGGTGGCGCCGTCGGCGCGCCGCCGCTGCGCGGAGTGCTCCACCTTGATCTTGTGCTCCATCGCGCTAGTGGTGGTGGCGCCGCCGCCGCGCCGACGGCGCGCCGCCGTTGCGCGGATGAGTGCTCCACCTTCATCTTGTGCTCCATCGTGCTAGTGGTGGTGGCGCCGTCGGCGCGCCGCCGCTGCGCGGAGTGCTCCACCTTGATCTTGTGCTCCATCGCGCTAGTGGTGGTGGCGCCGCCGCCGCGCCGACGGCGCGCCGCCGTTGCGCGGATGAGTGCTCCACCTTCATCTTGTGCTCCATCGCGCTAGTGGTGGTGGCGCCGCCGCCGCGCCGACGGCGCGCCGCCGTTGCGCGGATGAGTGCTCCACCTTCATCTTGTGCTCCATCGCGCTAGTGGTGGTGGCGCCGCCGCCGTTGCGCGGAGTGCTCCACCTTGATCTTGTGCTCCATCGCGCTAGTGGTGGTGGCGCCGCCGCCGCGCCGACGGCGCGCCGCCGTTGCGCGGATGAGTGCTCCACCTTCATCTTGTGCTCCATCGTGCTAGTGGTGGTGGCGCCGTCGGCGCGCCGCCGCTGCGCGGAGTGCTCCACCTTGATCTTGTGCTCCATCGCGCTAGTGGTGGTGGCGCCGCCGCCGCGCCGACGGCGCGCCGCCGTTGCGCGGATGAGTGCTCCACCTTCATCTTGTGCTCCATCGCGCTAGTGGTGGTGGCGCCGCCGCCGTTGCGCGGAGTGCTCCACCTTGATCTTGTGCTCCATCGCGCTAGTGGTGGTGGCGCCGCCGCCGTTGCGCGGAGTGCTCCACCTTCATCTTGTGCTCCATCGTGCTACACTGTTAGAAATTTTGTCGTAAATTAACGACAAATAAGTCGCTAATTTTTATAGCGACTGCAATCGTTTTGGAACGATTTGGTCGTAACCTAACGACTTAAATATCATGCCTCTACGACATTGTCGGAAACTTTTCTAGCATTAAAGGCCTAAAAAGTTCGTAAAATGTGACGATTTTAGTCGCTAACTTATGATTTGTGTCGTAACTGTACGTTTACAATCGTTCAATTACGACTGAAGTCGCACATTTACGACCGAAGTTGTAAATTTACAAATGAAGTGGTATCTGTGTGACATCCTGCGCAAGGAATTTACGATCAATCGTACATTAAGGATCAAAGTCGTAAATTTACGACTTCATTCGTTTGAAGACGAACTGTTTCGCTATAAAATTTAGCGACCACTTCGTCGTTCACGAACGACACATGTCGTAACTTGAAAATGTCGTTTAAAAACGACGTTATTGTTCTCAAAAATGTCGTAAATTTACGATTATTTTTAACAGTGTAGTGGTGGTGGCGCCGTCGGCGCGCCGCCGCTGCGCGGAGTGCTCCACCTTGATCTTGTGCTCCATCGCGCTAGTGGTGGTGGCGCCGCCGCCGCGCCGACGGCGCGCCGCCGTTGCGCGGATGAGTGCTCCATCTTCATCTTGTGCTCCATCGTGCTAGTGGTGGTGGCGCCGTCGGCGCGCCGCCGCTGCGCGGAGTGCTCCACCTTGATCTTGTGCTCCATCGCGCTAGTGGTGGTGGCGCCGCCGCCGCGCCGACGGCGCGCCGCCGTTGCGCGGATGAGTGCTCCACCTTCATCTTGTGCTCCATCGCGCTAGTGGTGGTGGCGCCGCCGCCGTTGCGCGGAGTGCTCCACCTTCATCTTGTGCTCCATCGCGCTAGTGGTGGTGGCGCCGCCGCCGTTGCGCGGAGTGCTCCACCTTCATCTTGTGCTCCATCGTGCTAGTGGTGGTGGCGCCGCCACCGCAGCAGTGCGTCTTCTGGCCACAATCTTGCTGCCGTACATGGACAACACGATGAGCATGAGGCCCACGCTCTTAGAAGAAAATAGACTTTATTCGTGGTCCAGCTCGGCACGGCCGGCCGCGACTAGCTGCGACACTGAGGCATCGGCGACCTGGCCGCGACACGACTCTACGAGTTGTTCCAAGAGTGTACTGTTGATATTAGTGGTGCATTATGAAGACATACGAAGAACTCGAGACCAATTTCGTACATTCTGTAAGTGTTTTTTTCTCCCCCCCCCTCTTTCAAAAACACAATATGTTGGGGGGGGAGGGGATGAAGGGGGGAGGGGGGAGGAGGATTTTGTGAACTAACGGACTCTGTTTTTTTTTTGTGTGTGTCTAGATTGCAAATTTGGCAGGTGTACGCGGTGTAAAAGACAAACTTCCAACAAAAAGCCGTCGTTTTTACGTATCTTCAACGGCAAAGAGATGTTGATAATTAGGCGAACGCTAGCGTTCGTCCGTTCATCTGCCACCCTCACTTTCTTTCATGGTGAGTACAGTCACTGTAGTACTGTGATGCGCCTCGATCAAGTAAAACGACCGCGCATGACTTCGTACTACTCAAAAATGCACAAGGAACCGCCGCCACCGCCTCGCCCCCACTCGCCCCTTCCAGGCGTTTCGCGCGCACGCGCAGTCCGGGCGAGCCTGGCGAGCTAGGCGTCAGTTTACGCGGGGCGAGGCGGCCGTTGTTGGGAGCAGCAGAGACCCGTCGCACCGATTCAACTGATTCTCGGCATTCCTGTGGTAGTTTGGGGTTATTTGATTAGTGGTAATGATTGGCAGAGACGAGTATTTTTTTTTAGAGCAGGCGTACTGATCTAGCGTGTAGGTTTGAAGTTATATGAGTGAAGGTTTCAAGCCCGGCAATCGGTAACCTCTAAAGTAGAGCGTGATTGTGTTTCTGTTTCCATTGGATTTGCTTCTGTCGAATTCCGTGCACTGATCTAGCGAAATCGATGGCCTGTACGTTAAAAATAGCACCCTGATATATTTTGATACAAATTCGTGATACTGACCATGTTTATTTGTGTAGTGTAGCGTACGTACCGACCAATTTCGTTTCTCTTACCTGCTCAAAGGCTTATCAAAGTACCTGGATTGTAACCTCACAGTGTGCAATGCATTTTTCGATGATGTGATTATTAATACTTTGTTTCTTTGTCAAGTCTCATGAGCTAACCCTTGACTTTTTAGGGCCTTTAGTGATAACCTTTCAAACACTCGTTTGCGTTGGCAGAGGACATGATTACGAATGATTCGTAGAAACTTGGCGAAAGGAAAGGGGGATGGAAAGGCGAATTCGTAGGAAATCAACAGGTGGTCTCAACCCCCTCACACACTTTACAAATTTTAATCTAAAATGTTTTTAATTTTCGTACATAGGAATCGATTGAACGTGATTCGTCTCGCTGCTGCGCTCATCGCGATCCCAACGTGAACCGCGGCGCGCCAGCGGCCACAGCCACAGCCTAGGCGCCTAAGACAGCGCCCAGCCGCCGGCCACCGCTACTTTTGCAACGGCCAACGGCCAAGTCTGAAGTCTGCTGTGCTTGCTGTCCTTCATTGGAGGCTGTACAATGGCTCGAGAAAGTAAGTTGATTGGTTACTAACGGTAAATACCAGATCTGCACTTCTTTGCATTATTAAGGTTAGGGTACGTGGTGAAAGTGAAAGCATCTATTTTCATTATTGAAGACATTCTTTTGTTAACTTGTTTCTATTTCTCTAGTGGGGTCATTACTCTTAAGACTAAGAAATTTTAGTCCACAGTGGAGTCCTTCAAACCTCTATAGTTAAATTTAAAAACGCCTAAAAAAATATTTTCTTTTCTTCCTTATTTCAGTGTTTTTATGACACAATAAAATGTCAAAGCACTCACGCTATGCAAATGTAAACAAAATAAAGAAGAAAATAAAGAGGGATGTTGTTAAAAGTTTACAAGATGACTCAGCGTCTTGGATTGCTAATTCTGACAGCAATCATGCAGCATCAACCGCAGCAAGCGAACCTGGATATTTTAAAAGTCTTGCAAATGAAGTTTGCAGTAATAATTTATCTATTTCTGGTTCTGATAGTCTCAGTGATGAAGAGAAGCCAAGTCCTGCTTCAGGCCTCAACACTGCTGAGTCTCTTGTTTTGGACAATAGTTCTTCCCATTGCGATAATTTTGAAAATGAAAGTGATTGCATTTGGAATCTAAGCTTTTTAGAAGAGCCTCATGCGTTCAATGATAGCTTCAGTGGTCCTTCTACATTTCAAATGGAAACGGAGAGTCTGGATCACGTAATTACACTTCACTTTGATTGTGACACATGCATTAACTGTATTTGTGGAGTCTGTGATGATTGTGTCCACATTGAGGGAGATTCTTGTAGACACTGTGATTACTGTCGGTCTGGCATTGACTCTGATGCAGGATCTGATAGTGATCACTTTGAGAGTGACGAAGATATCGAAAGTTTTGATGTTGATCCAGAAGAAGAGTTGTCTGAGGATCAGAAAGCTAATACTAAAATAAAGAATGAGTTTACTGAAATAGTACTTGAGCAAGGTGCTTCACATGCATTAATTAAAAAAATGCTTACATTTTTTAGAAAAAATAACTTTGGGGACTTTCCTAAATGCCCTAGTACGCTGTTGAAAACTCCAGTCGTAACTAAGGTACGGTCAGTTCCACCGGGAGAGTACTGGCACAGAGGTTTAGAAGCTGATTTGTTAATGTATGCTAAAACTTCTGGCTGTGAAATTATCAGAGTCAATTTTAGTGTTGATGGAGTCCCAATGATGGCATCAACAGGTGCTGACTTTTATCCCATCTGTTGCACGTTTAATGACTCAAAGGATGTTGTTATAGATGGAGTCTACTATGGTGTGGGAAAACCTAACAGTGCAGATGAATTTTTAAAAGAGTTCGTTGATGAAATGAATTTATTTGTGGAAAATGGACTTGAATGTGAAGGACGACATGTTTGCATTGAAATTCATAAATGCATTTGTGATGCAGTTGCTAAGTCATGGTTGTTAAATGTTAAAGGCCATAGTGGTTATTACAGTTGCTGTAAGTGTACTGTAGAAGGGGAAAAGTTTGGGGGAAGAATGGCATTCCTCAAACTAAATTGTCCCACGAGAACAGATAATTCTTTTAATCTACAACTCCAAGAAGAACACCACCATGGGCCTACAATACTTTCCTCACTTAAATCTTTTCAGCCTGTCACTAATGTTGTGCTTGATTACATGCATCTCTCATTGCTCGGTGTTATGAGGAAATTGTTTTTCATGCTTTTGGCTGGGCCTAAGTCAGTGCGTCAGTCTGCTAGCACTGTAAGCAAAATGACGAAGCTTCTGGAGGCACTGTCTGCTTGGGTTCCCTCTGACTTTGCAAGAAAATGCAGATCACTAAAGTTTGTTAAAAAATTTAAGGCTACAGAATGGCGTTTGATCCTTTTTTATGTTGGTGTTGTATTATTTCAAGGAACTTTACCTAAGCACTTATATGAACATTTCTTGGTTTTATCTGTTGCCATGACAGTGTTGAGTTCAGAGGAACATATTCAACTGCATCTGGACTATGCCAGGGAGCTTATTATTTATTTTATAAAGACTTTCATGGAAGTGTATGGTAAAAAATATGCTAGTCACAATATCCATAACTTAGTCCATCTTGTTGATGATTGTAAAGTACATGGCACTGTTGACAAGTTTAGTGCATTTCCATTTGAAAATTTCTATCAAAAGCTCAAGAAAATGATTAGGAAAGGGGACAAACCATTGCAACAGTTGTGTCGCAGATATGAAGAGCAAAAGTTAAAGAACCCTGTGTTCATAAAGACGGCACCTGTTTGTGTTGGATTTGAATACTCTGGACTTCATAATGATGGCCCCTTACCACCTTGGTGTTCGAACCCTCAGTTTTCAAGGATGCATGCTGGGTTGGGCCACAAACTCAGTCTTACTCAAGCAAACAATTGCTGCCGCCTTATTGATGGCAGTATAATAGTCATTGAAAATTTCTGCTCGCTTAAAAGCAACAAAGGAAAGGTGGTTGTTGGGAGGAAGTTTTTAAAAGAAGAAAATGTATTCAGCTTTCCTTGTCAATCTTCCCTGTTTGGGATTTTGCTTGTGTCCTCATTGTCTGGCTTAACCACCTGGCCTGTAGAGAATATAAAAACAAAAATTTTTCGAATGCCATTTAAACATGGCTTTGCTGCTTTCCCAATACTCCACTCCGACTTTCTGACTTGCAATTAAATGTGTGTAGAAAAGTGAGAACTCATTTATTAATACTTGATTTTACTCCTAATTTTTTATTTACTAACATCTGTTTATTATCTGTTTGCAGGCAAGTATGTCCTTGTGGACTTTCCAGAGGGGCCCTCAATTGTCCAAGGATGTTGGATCACTGAGGATATGAAGTATTCAGCGTGGCCACCTGAGGCTAATTATTTGTCTGGTCTAGCGTATGATAAATTCATGCAACTTGCTCAGTATGAGCCCAAAGATGGATGGACCATTCACCCTATTACTCGAATCCGTGCATTTGCTGGTGTGTCAGACATCTTACTAATTTTTAAAGTTTTATCCTAGCTATTTCTCATTAAAATGGTTGTAATATAGTTTTCTTTTTTTTTGCTAGATGACTTTTCCAAGATTAGACTTAAAGTTAAACGAGCAGAGGATTGCTCTGATACTGATCTTAACTCTGGAGCAGAAATGCAGAATAAGTCTGGTCGATCCCTGAGGTCCCGAAAATCAAGAAGTGTAGGCAGCACTGCTCATGGTGAAAGTTCTGGTGACGATGAATCCACACTTCAGGAGAAAACCAAAGTTAGTTTGCCAATTGCACCTAATTTTTCTCAGACATTGGGTTCATACATAAGAGTAAGTATTTGATACAAATTACAAATATTTTCAGATTAATTTTGAACTCTTAATTTATATTTTGTCTCTTTCACTACAGAAAAATGAAGATTCCAGAAGCAGTTCATCTCACCATCACTCACGGAGAGACAGCCACACTTCCTCAAAATCTAGCTCTTCTAAGCATTCTAATGATGAGAAAGCAAGTATGGTTCCTCCAACATTTGGTTTTGACTTAAAAGTAAGAAATGGCAATCAATCTATCAAATTTTTAATTTTAAGATAGCATTTAATGTGTTTTATTGTTCTTTTATTCACTTTAGAAAAAAGGAGAAGACCAGGGAGGTTTAATCCAGACTTTTGGCTCATACAATAAGGCAAGAAAGTGAAAATAATTAATCAATCACAATTTTTATTTCACAATAACATATAATTTATTGTATTTTTTTTTTTTTAGAGAAAGGAAGAGGACCAGGGAGGGTCAATCCAACGTAAATCTCCAAATGATACTCGCTCTACACCAAAGACTTCTACTTCTCAATCATATCTTGAAGCTGCAGGGGAACTTAGCATGATGTCGACTGAACCACATAAGTCATCAGAGTCTAATGGAACTGAGGGATCGAACGAAGTAAGTATTTTGATGCAGGGGCTATCCGTCTTCAAGCAGTTTTGAAGTGTGCCCCAATTAAACTTTTTTTAGGGAGACTCTGACTTCCATTTTCAGTATTTTTTCTGTTTTTTTAAATTTTTTTATTATTATTATTTTAGAGGAAAGGAGGAAACAAAGGAGACTCGTGTAAACCTGAAGCTTCATTAAAACGCAGTACTTCTCCATCAAAACGTAATCATAAAGTGAGTTAACAATGTGTTTACGCATTCAGCTTTTCAGCTGTCTACCTCTGTTACAACAACTTGAAGTTTTTAATTGCTCCAATTACGTATTTATATTGGCATTCTCAGCCATTTTTATGGAAATTCCTGCTTATTGAAGTTGCTTACATTCTGCTTTTCTCTTTTAATTTTGAAAGGTACCAGTAAATAGAGCTTGGGACTTTGTTGATAATGAGACAAGCAATGCTGATGAGAAGGATTGTAATGCTAATGAAATTAAAACCCCCAAGTCAGAGTCATTAATGAAGAGAGATCATTCTAAGGTATGTCAGTTGTAACAATCTTTGCTTAGTCTTTATTCAATTCTTTAATACAATATTGTTGTACAGGAACCTAGTCTTTCAAAGAGTACTCCTGAACTTAACACACCAAAGCAGGCGGCAATTGCCATGGCTAAAAAGTTGACTGATGATGGTGAGATATTCTCTACTTTTCTCCTTCTTTTAGACCTCTGTTTCTGTTTGAAAAGTAGCAGTTTTGAATGGATTTAATTATTAACATGACTTTGCTCTATTACTTTATCAAATCAAAACTGAACATTTAATTTGAAATTTATTACTTAAATTTTCAAATCTATTCAAATCTCATGTGGTTACAAGTGAAATCACTATTATTAATTCAAGTTTGTTGACTAAACAATTCTTTAGAATTTAAAGGATATGTGATCCTTAATTTTACTGAGATGAGGAGCCAGTACAAGCAGATTCTGGCAGAAGTCTCTAAACTTTCATTGAGACCTAAAGGAGAGGCCCCTTCAGAAAATACAACTGCCAAGTTGGATGCTAGTTTCCAACAACCAGAAGAGGAAGATGTCCTCTTTGGTCTGCCTGCTGTTGACTCTGATGCATGGGACAGATTTAATCAAAAACTCAAAGATGATTCAAAATTTGCAACTGTGGTGGTAAACATTGATTACCTTCTATTCTGTCTCTGTAATTACAGCTTCCTCTTTAATTTGTCTTTATTTTTTAAAATTGTAGATTTTAGTAGCTTTTTATTCTTTTCTATTTTTGCCTTTAACTAATTTCTAAGTACTCTCAGAACTTACTAACACAATATTTTTGGGACTTTTTTCATTTGCCTGTTTTATATGGTAAGCATGCTGCTTATCTTAAAAGCACCATTATAAATTCCACTAACACATACCCTTTCTCCAGGTTGGCAAGCTGAAAGATCTAGCTGATGGTGAGTCAGACCTTGGAGACTATATTCGAGCTATCCTGCAAAGAGTTATCACGAACTCACTAGCCTCTGAGTACAGTTGGGAAGGAAGGCTCGGTAATAAGCAGTTTAGCAATCTTTTCATCGTAAAAGTGATTAAATGTAAGTCCAGCAACTGAAACAAATATGCATTTTTTACATGATATAATGATGAACTTAGTCCTGTCTAGGTTCTATTTGAAAATAACTTTGACAATTTTTCCCAGGGATGGTAAAGAAGTACACTAAATTCCCAAGAGTTAAGGACGATGTTAAGGCAGTGACTGCTCAATGGCTTCGACTGGCTCCTCAGAGGTCTGGGGGTAAGAACTTTAAGAAATACACAAGCAAGTAAGTGACATTCAGTAAATATATTATTTTATTTATAATCTTTAAAATATGCACATTAATTATTTTAGAATGTTTTTAAAAAATTGCAGCAAAAAAAATCCCAACACAGAAGTGTCAGAGGAGAGTAATGATCAAGGAGCCTGCAGACCAAAGAGGGTGAATACCACCAGCACACCACGCAATGCTAAAAAGAAACCGTCCTTTTCTGTTGTTGCATCTCCAATCAGGTCACCAGCAAAGAAAAAGGCAAAGGTTGTGCGAGCAACAGTTGACTCTGATTCCGATTTAGATGACCACATGACCAAGTAAGATTTTTAAAATTTTTTTCTTCTACTGTTGCTAAGTTGATTTGGGTGCATACTTTCTTTCAAGCAGACAGTGTACACAAAAGAATGATATCAAACATTTTTTTTTTCCACTTTGCTTCTTATTAGTACTTTCTGGTGTTATGGTCATTGGAAGATACCCAATGGATTCCTGGGGGCTAGGAGAAAATATTGTAACACAGGCAAGGGTGAAGTGGGAAGTGAAAGGTAGAGGGGAGGGAGGGGAGGGGGGGGGGGGTCAGGGAGGAGATAGAAAAGATGAGGACTGGGATGAGGACTGGGATGAGGAGTGGAAGGGGAGCAGTGTGAGAGGGGAGGGGGTGGGGGGGCGGGGCGGGGCTGGAGTGAAAAGGAAAGGAGTTGGACTAGGGAGTGAAGTGCTCAGTAGTCTTACTCGCCAATACTCTCCACCGGGACTTGGCATGGAAATGCATTCCTGAATCCATGTTTTTGTTGAAATATGGCCACTTCTAGTACAGGCTTCTGGCATGAAAATAAAGTTACACAAAAACATGTTAAAAATAATTCAATTTGTAATAGTTCAAATGGTTTAATTAGTTGCGCTTCTGTTTCAGCAAAATTTCTGTCAAAACGGAGAAAACTGAGAAAACTGAAAGAATTGTTAAACGTAGTCTCAACTTTGATCCACCAAATCATGATTTGTAAGTTTCTTCTTCAACATGACTTTTAATTGTATTGCTTATATTTCCTTTGCACTTACCCAGTACCGCCCAGTACAATTCATATATAAATCTGCTTGTTTTAGGTCGTCTGAATCTCTCATCATTATGTCAGAAGAGGATAAGACGGGAGACTCCAATGTGGAAGACGGGGACAGTGAGAAAGACGAAGCTGAGGCTGACAAGAGTGCCACAAGCGATATGTTTTAATTTTTGACTTTGATATTGAATTCACCATGACAAGTATAACCTTCCTAGCAAATTGTATTTTTTAGCTATTTCATAAAATATTGTGTTTTTAAGCTACCTATGTGAACTAAAGTTTTAAATAAGAAGTTCTATTTAACTGAAAACAATTTTGTATGTTTATCCACTTATTCATGTCTAGGTACCGCTTGTATCTGGACGTTCAGAGTTTCCCCGTGCTGGACTGTACAGTCCAGAGGTAGTGATAAGGCTGTCCGTGTTGTGTTCGGCCAAGCGAGGGAACGAACGGGTGCGACATTGGCACCAGCAGGGCCGTCATCTCGCAAGCTAAGTCACAGCTGCCTTTGGCGTTGGATCTTTCAGCAAGTTCGCCTAATTTTTCTAACATTTTAGAGAGATGAGCTGAGCGCCTGCGAGGCTCAGGATAGGCCAGCCCGCTGTACATGTCTGCGCTCTTTGTTGCCTTCCCATCAGGCGCTCATAGTGTTACTTTCGCTAGAGCGTTTAGTCTTTCCCGAGGAACTGTTATGAAATGCTAGACGCAACACTTTTTCAGTGGAGGTACACATTTGAAATAGTGTTTCTAATCGAGCGGGTAATAGGCCCTAGCAGCCTTACCCGACTGGAAACGTTACGAGGACGTTATCTACCCTTATAGACATTATTCAGAGGGGCGATCTAATAGGCGACATCTATTAGACGTCTTCATCTAGACCTCTTACTCCAGTCTCTGTATGGTCTATCACTAGACAACTTTTGGATGGAACCCGTCTGTAGTACGTTGTCTATCTCTAGACAACTTTTAGATAGAACCCGTCTATAGTAGGTCTAATGTCCTAATCTGCGACGTCTATTAGATGTCTTTGCGCAGATGTCTATTAGATGTCTTTACGCAGATGTCTATTAGATGTCTATGCTCAGTCTATCTAGGGGGCCCAAAAGGTCTAAAGTACAACTACTCATAGACATCTAATAGATGTCTACAAATATACGTCTATTATACGTCGTAAATTAGGACATTAGACCAGTCGTAGATGTCTACGGGTAGATTGAAAAAGACGTCTAATAGACTGAATTCCATCTATGAAAAGACGTATAATAGACGTATATTAGACGTCTTTTTTTTGTGTGGGAAGGTACACTCGATAATGTGCGAAGTACCTTCGGTGGGATGGCCTACCGTTGGTAAGGTGGCCTCGGTTAGGGGTCTGTGGCAGTCTAGTGTAAACAGCCAGAACTCAAGATAGTAAAAATAATTAAATTTTTTACGCTGTTAAGATTAAATAAAAGTATAAAATTGCTATTTGGTGAATGGCGTAGATTTCATGATCAAACCCAGGCTTATAAACAAGTTTTACAAAAACTAATACAGGAATAAGATCAAAATTAGTCTAGCAATGTACAAGATTGAGTTAAGAGAGATTTTGATTCTAACATATAGTGTCCAAAAAAAATAATCTTTTCCTCTCTACAGTCATCTCCCCAAAGGCATTTGCGTTTAGACAGATAACTGAAGTATCGCTAGTTTTTAATTTCTAGAAAATTGCATTAACAGTATGTCCTTAAGCGAGTTCGCGAGCGACGCGAAAATACCAAACAAAAAAAAAGAAAATCAAATTCGGTAGATGTTGAATTCGCGCCGCGTAGTCCTCTTGAGGATGGCTAGTATATTACTGTTTCAAGTCCTAAAGGCATTTGATGGTTTCTAGGTCAATCCTTTGGGACGGTCCCGCTCACGGAGGTCACAGTCAAGGAGAAGGTCACTGTCAAGGAGAAGGTCACTGTCAAGGAGAAGGTCACTGTCAAGGAGAAGGTCACTGTCAAGGACACGGTCACAGTCAAGGAGACGGTCACATTCAAGGAGAAGATCCCACTCAAGGAGAAGATCCTACTCAAGGAGACGGTCCCACTCAAGGAGACGATCCCACTCAAGGAGAAGATCCTACTCAAGGAGACGGTCCCACTCAAGGAGACGGTCCCACTCAAGGAGACGATCCCACTCAAGGAGAAGGTCACCGTCAAGGAGCAGGTCACTGTCAAGGAGACGGTCTCCTTCAAGGAGAAGGTCACAGTCAAGGAGACGGTCACATTCACGGAGAAGATCCTACTCAAGGAGACGGTCCCACTCAAGGAGACAAACCCACTCAAGGAGAAGGTCACTGTCAAGGAGAAGGTCACCGTCAAGGAGCAGGTCACTGTCAAGCAGAAGGTCTCCATCTAGGAGAAGGTCACAGTCAAGGTCAAAGTCCGATTCCAGGGCCAATTCTGAATGGGAGCGGATCCCATCTGACCTTCTGAAACATGTTGATACCGATGTTAATGGGTGGCAGGTCATACCAGATGACATTCAGCAGACAGGTACTACACAAGTTGTTACTATTGCATTTTCATTTCGTGATGTGGCTGCTTTGCTGACCTTGTTGTGTATTTTCCAGTTCCACAAGAGAAATTTGTTGCCGCACCTCCTGTTCCAGAAAAAAAAACAATGTAGGCAACAAAGTGCTTACTCCAGTGGCTGGACAGAAAGGTACTACACAAGTTGTGTATCTTCCAGTACCACATGAGAAATGTGTCGCCGCACCTCCTGTTCCAGAAAAAAAACCAATTGTAGGTAACAAAGTGCTAACTCCAGTGGCTGGACAGAAAGGTACTGCACAAGTTGTTACTATTGCATTTTCATTTCGTGATGTGGCTGCTTTGCTGACCTCGTTGTGTGTTTTCCAGTACCACAAGAGAAATTTGTTGCCGCACCTCCTGTTCCAGAAAAAAAAACAATGTAGGCAACAAAGTGCTTACTCCAGTGGCTGGACAGAAAGGTACTACACAAGTTGTGTATCTTCCAGTACCACATGAGAAATGTGTCGCCGCACCTCCTGTTCCAGAAAAAAAACCAATTGTAGGCAACAAAGTGCTAACTCCAGTGGCTGGACAGAAAGGTACTGCACAAGTTGTTACTATTGCATTTTCATTTTGTGATGTGGCTGCTTTGCTGACCTCGTTGTGTGTTTTCCAGTACCACAAGAGAAATTTGTTGCCGCACCTCCTGTTCCAGAAAAAAAAACCAATGTAGGCAACAAAGTGCTAACTCCAGTGGGTGGACAGAAAGGTACTACACAAGTTGTGTATCTTCCAGTACCACGTGAGAAATTTGTAGCCGCACCTCCTGTTCCAGAAAAAAAAACCAATGTAGGCAACAAAGTGCTAACTCCAGTGGCTGGACAGAAAGGTACTGCACAAGTTGTTACTATTGCATTTACATTTCGTGATGTGGCTGCTTTGCTGACCTCGTTGTGTATTTTCCAGCACCACAAGAGAAATTTGTGGCCGCACCTCCTGTTCCAGAAAAACAAACAAATGTAGGCAACTGCAACCTTGTTGCCCCTAACTGCAATGCGCTTACTGGCCTTGATGCCCTAGCCTATGCAGCATCAACTAGATCGCAGTTGGCCACCAATGCAGTTGGAGTAACTCCTGCAGTGCCAAGAGTACTGTGCAGTCTGAAAGTGATTAATGGGAAACAGGTGCTGGTATTGAGGAAACCTCTAAGCAACATCAGTAATAAACTTGAGCCTAATAATGTAAAGAAATAATTCTTGTTTTAAAGGTACACAATTAGTACAGTGCAACCCTCTTCAACCGTGTCTGCATTTATCGTTTTCCCGCTTTAACTGTTGCAAAAATTATTCCCGAAAAGTCGTCCGCTTTAACCCTTTTTCCGCCTGAACCGTCGCGATCGCGTGCAAGTCAGCCGGCACGGTTTAAGAGGGATGCACTGTACTTCATAGTAGCTCAGTTTCAAGTCTCATTCCTTCCCGCAATGTACCATTATCAGGCTGTCAACTTGCCACCCATTAGCCTTAAGTTGATTAATTTATCTTCAGTTATGTGATTTCTATTAATTCCTTAAGTGAAGGAGCTTTGTTTGTTCTTTTATATTTAATTATGTTGATTGTCATATAAATGAAATTTCTGAAATGTACCTTATAACAAGGCTGTGTTCATTTGTAACCCATTAGCCTTAAGTTGATTAACTCATCTTCAGTCACTTATGTGATTTCTATTAATTCCTTATGGCAAGTAGCTTTGTTTGTTCTTTTATGATTTCTTTGTGATTGTAGGGTGCTTATGTGTCCTTCGTGTCTAAGGTGGTATACTTTCTTCAAAAATTCCTGTTTTAAATCTATAAAATGTTCAACTTTCCTGCTGTCTCGTTTGGTTGACTCATACTAGAAGTCTCTTTACATCAGGCTCAATTTTCAAATGCAATGTTGATGCTGTTCAATGATTCCTAGTCCAGCTGTAGTCACTAATGTGTGTTAAGTATTCTTTAAAAATTTACATATTTATTCTCAAATGTTACCAACATTACATCAAATAATATATTTATAATAATACATTCTATTCTTACTTATGTTAAAAAGAAACAAATATATATTTAATACTTAATTCATGTGTTAATGCTATAAAATAGGAAATATGAATGTTCAACTTTCCTGCTTTCTCGTTTGGTAGACTCATACTAGAAGTCTGTTTACATCAGGCTCAATTTTCAATTGCAGTGTTGATGCTGTTCAATGATTCCTAGTCCAGCTGTAGTCACTAATGTGTGTTAAGTATTCTTTAAAAATTTACACATTTATTCTCAAATGTTACTAACATTACATTAAATAATATATTTATAATAATACATTCTATTCTTACTTATGTAAAAAAGTAACAAATATATATTCAATACTTCACTTTGAAACTATGAACTTGCTTCACTTGCTGCACACTCCTCAGCACCCAGACAATCTCCTTGCTCATCTACCGTTGCCACTGTGATATTAGACGAACCTCTCAGAGCTTCAGTAGAAATACTGTCACTTACTGGCGCTGGCGCAGGGAAAACATCCGTCAACGGACGAAGTGCAACCTACAAAGAATTACAAGAAAAAAAACAAAGCAGGCAATAAAACAAAATTATGGTAACATTCCTCATTGAACTGAACTTACGTTATTCTGCTGCTGAAGTTCTGAGATACTTTGAATTACTAATTGAAGGGCTTTGATGTTCTCTGAGACCATGTTCACCAGATCCTCCAGTCTTTCCTTATTGCCTTCTATCTTCTTATTCATTTGCTGGATCTCTTCCTTGATTTCTTGTAACTCCTCCTTAGGTGACTTCTTTGCATTGGGACGCAGAAGTGACCTAAAAGGAAACATTTTTATTAGTGTTGTTGTGTCCAAAGAAGTTTAAAAAATTTCTTTTTCCCCCCTCTCATACAAAAGTGTTACAAGATCAGAAGCAAACAACTTCCTTCAAGAAATGCGCGCAATTTACCTAATTGCTTTCATGCAGCAACACCCCCTTGAAACTTCCCCTACCGACTCTGTCTCCACCTCTGCCGCGTGAGCAGCAACAGCTGCCTCATCTGAAAAATAAAACTGTCTTACGAAAAATTCAACCAAATTGAAAAAAAAGTTGCCCTTCCACGAAAAACCGTGGCCAGCCCCGTGGAACAGCGAGGGGCGGCCACGGCCACGGGTCCGCGTGTAACCGCGGGGGCGGGGACACGGCCGCCGATCTGCGGGGGAAAGGCTACGGCTACGGGTGGAGGGGGGGTAGCGCAACACTGCGCTGGGTGCGGTGTGGTGGCGGTGCATGGTCTAGAGGAGGAGCGTGGCGCTGTCGAATGTGTTGCCTACCTTACGGCGCAGGGGTGCAGCACTCACAGAGAGTGTAACCCTGCTCCACAGATGGCGGACGACTTCAAATCGCACGCTTTGAGCTGGGAAGACTGGCGGTATTTCGACCCACTGCAATCGGCTTCAGAAATAATTCCAACTTACTTGCTTCCATACTTGGTCGCTTGAAGCACAGCCGCTGCAACTTCTTCAGCGAAGTCAACAGAAAACGCATTCACCTGAGTGGACTCGTCTCGTCCGCCTCTACAATGCAGTGCGGAACCGTGGTTGCTAGGAGAGTATCGAGGCCTTCCCCGAGGCGCCTGAGGTCTGTGCTAGGCCCCACATACTTGGGGCTTGTCAAAGTCGAACAGGGGCACTACCCACACCGCCCAGCGGGTTGCCTACCCTCCAGGCATCCCCAGCCACAACTCGCTGCCTCTAATACCCGGACCAGCCACATACTTGGGGCTTGTCAAAGTCGAACAGGGGCACTACCCAAACACCGCCCAGCGGGTTGCCTACCCTCCAGGCATCCCCAGCCACAACTCGCTGCCTTCAATACCCGGACCAGCCACATACTTGGGGCTTGTCAAAGTCGAACAGGGGCACTACCCAAACACCGCCCAGCGGGTTGCCTACCCTCCAGGCAACCTCAGCCACAACTCGCTCATGAGAGTAGTGCTTCCTGGAGAAGTAAGGGAGGGCGCCCGGAGTGCTGCATTGCCGAATATTGCGCCAGTATTCTCGCAAACCGCTTTTCTGATCGACTTGAGGGCAACGCCGTTGGAAAGAGGAAGGTTCAATCTATGACCATACCGAGTTTCGTGCCGATCCGACATCTCGAAGTTCCCGCGCGAGCCGAGTGCAGCCGAGCGCAGCCGATTCGGCTAACCGACCGGGGACTCGGGACGGCCTACTAGCACTGCCGGAAAACGTTCTTTTCATCTTTTCGCTAATACGGCGAATTACGCACTATTTCGGGTCACAACGTCTTCAGAACTCATTAAAATAATTTTAGGGAACATTTTGAACCGATAGACACCACTCACTCGTGATATCTGATAATTCAAGTCCAAACCACTTGCAGCAGACGATGTGAGGTTATGTTCTCGTATGGCTGGCAAACGTGCATCGACATAACAAGTCTTTCGCTTCACATTCTGTGATATTTGAGAAAGGTAAGACCTCAAATTGATTGAAATTTATCCTCCCCTGTCTTTAATGTTAATATTCGAATATAACTTAAGACGTAACACTTGTGTATGTTTTACAAACACTTCAAAAACTCAAACGGTTTCGTTTGCGATGAAATGGCTAGGCATGTTTGTACTCTGAATCAACTTTTCTTTATATTTTAGAGCAAAATGGATGATACGGACGACTCCAGGGCTTCTTCGGATAGTAAGACAGCCAAAAGAAGAGTGTCCCGCAGGAAAAAGGTCAAGCAGCCTAAAAGAAGAGGATTATACAAACCAAAGAACAAGAATGTTCCCCTTGGCATTGGTGATCCAGACCTTGCTGAGTGTATTTTCTCTGACGACGAGGTAATATTGTACTATTGTACTCTACATTGGAAATGTATTAACAACATTCGAGTTTAAATTATTGATTTTTACCTTCACCTTTACAGATTCGAGCTGACTTTCTGGATAATCACTTAACAGATATAAATGAGTTATCTAGTAAAGTTACTGGAAGAAGTGCCACCGAGGTTTGCTTGAGTTTAAACTTATGTCTCAAAAATAATGTGCATTTGTTTGTATTATTTTAACAATAGCGTCAATTCTGCAGGGTTACTTTACGTCTGCTGATTATCAGGATGATTCTACGACTGTTTCTGCAAGTCTTGAACAATCAGATATGTCTTCCGACACAAGTGTTGACTCCAGGCCAACATCATCTGCTTCGTCAAGGGCTGGTTCTTCCTTATTAGGAGATGTTTCCATTCCTCACCACACTGATTCTGAATCAAGACCAGAGTCTGCAGCTTCTTCAACAAGTGCAATAGTCCACTGTAATTTTGATACTAGTGAGGATGCCAATTCAAGTGCCTGTACCTCTGCAACGCCTCTCAGTGTATCAGAACTATCTCCTAGTGTTCAAATGCATTCAATGCTAGGTGCAGTGAGACCTCAGGAAAACATTCAGTGTTCCCCATCCCTACAATGCATTGAACACTGTCTGGCTGTATTTAAAAGAGCACTACCTCAAGCTTGGACGGTAATATGCACCAGGGATAGTTTTCATCTACTATATTTGTCCCTCACATCCCCTAAAGCTGTGCAGAGAGAAGGAAGAGTTTATTTTAATGGCACTGTGTCTATTTACATTCATGCCCAGTTAATAATGGATAAGCAAGTGCTTCTGAATAATACAGTGCCTCCATTGGAAACTGACAGTCAACCAATAATACAACAAGAATTCTGTGATAAAAGTGTCAAAGTGGTGAATCTTGTGATGGATTATAGGATTTGTGTAGGTGCAAATCACGACGAGACAAGAAATATTTGGCACTCTGTGGCAGATACATTTATAGATTTAAATCCCTACCAAGAGCCGGACTACTCTCAAACTTGTAGAAGTACCCATTGTTTTTACTTGGTGCAAGAAGAAAGGAAGAGAGTATATCGGTGTGAACACTGTAGTAATATTTTAAGAAGGTTGAAAGAAAGGGAAAACTTTGTTACATCTGATGTTGCTCATCCGAACACTCCAAATATGTTTTTGACACCTGCTCAAGTAAACAAAAAAATTTCTATCCAAAAGGCAGAACTTAAAAGGCTGGAAAAGAAGGTATCTTATCTGGAGTTTAAAGTGTCTCAAGTAATTGAAAAACTGGAGGAGGAAGGAGTGGATGTGGAGGACCATGTGAGTGCTGCACTTGAACACATTTTGAAAAGCCAAGAGTTATCTGAAAATCAGAAGTTTTTTTTTGGAACAACAAATTAAGAATGCTGCCAAAAAGGATGCACGTACCAGGAGGTGGCATCCAGCTCTCATCAGATTTGCTCTCTATTTAAAAAGTAAGACTACTAATTCTGCCTTTGAGGGTTTAAGAGACAGTGGATTAATTGTGTTACCCTGTTCAAAAACTCTCTTTGATTACTCACATGCAATGAGTATACAAGAAGGAGTAAATGAGGACATTCTCCAACATGTTGCCACTAAAGTAAGTAAACTGCCTAAAAGTTACCAGAAGTATCACAGCCTGCTTTGTGACGAGATATATGTGTCACAAAATTTAGTTTATAACGCCAGTGATAATTCTTTGATAGGTTATGAGAAGTTAGATGACGTAGAGAAAGAAATGAGAGAGTTCGACAGTCACATTGAGAAATTGTTTAGTGGTCAAAATGTAAAGAAAGAAGTAGAATTAGCTAAAACTATGCTTTGTTATATGGTCAAAGGAATTATTTCTGATGTTAAGTATGTTGTTGCTGCATTCCCATTAAAAGATTTGAATTGTGATATGCTATATGTAAGATCTTGGCAAGTAATTTTGAGTTTAGAAAAAGCTGGTATTAAAATTATAGTTTTTGTCTGTGATGGTGCCCCGAACAACAGAGCTTTTATTAAAATGCATAGGCCTATTACTAGAACGGAATCAGGCGTAGTGTTTGATACAGTAAATTTCTGCTCGCCTGAAAGGAGGCCCTTGTTCTTCATGTCTGATGTTTGCCATTTGATGAAAACAATTAGGAACTGTCTGTACAATTCTGGGGTTGGCGATAAGAAAACCCGGTGTATGGAAATTAATGGGGAGAAGCTCATGTGGAAAGATATAATCAAACTATATTTAACTAACAAAGATAATAATTTCAGAATGGCATACAAATTAAATGCTCAGAATGTTTACCCCAACAAGTTTTCTTGCATGAGTGTGAAATATGCTGCCCAGGTTCTTAGTGAGACTGTTGCTTTGGACATAGAAAATCAAAAGTGGCCAGGTACTAAAGAACTAGTAAGATTTATCAGATACGTGAACAAGTTTTTTGACTGCTTGAATGGGGCTTTTTCTACACAAGACAAAAGGACAAGAAATGAAAATTTGGCACCTTACAAGGATATTGATGACAAACGGTTTGACTGGCTTGGTGTACCAAACCTAAAAAGGTCTGAACCAAAATATCCTTCTTCTGAGAAACCATTTCTTCAATATTTAAGTGATTGGAAAAAAGAAGCAGAAAAATCAAAGAAAAGTTCAAAGGAGATAGAGAAGATGCAACTTGCAACTCAAACTCTTGTTGGTATTGAAATGTCGATAAAGGGGTTTGCTGGACATGTACGGTATTTACTTCAATTGGAAGAGCCACCTGCTTTCATTAATGCAAGGTCCTCATCTCAAGATCCGTTGGAGCAGCACTTTAGTGTTCAGCGTGCAAGTGGGGGTGGGAATAGTAATCCTAATACATATAAAGTCCTTTCAACTCAGGTTGCCACGACAGTTATGAGAGATATAGGAGTAAAATCCCGAAAATCAAATTCAACTGAAACAGACCACGTAGGCATGAAGATAACAGATGAGCCTCTTCCTAAGCGCAAGAAGACAAGATCTACTAAGTAAATTCTTCATAAGAGATACTGATGAGTTATTTTCTACTGTATTTTGTTTTTTAAATCATTGATATTCATTACTTAGTTAAATGTAATATCACTACTGTTTTCTGCATGTGTTTTCTATGTATGTGATATTAGAATGAATAAAGTTATATGTGCTATGATACAATTTTAATTCTTCATAAAGTAAGTCAAAGATCCACATAACAACAGACAATATCTTTTGCAAACATTAAATATATAGGGACAAATCAAGCAGCTAGTCTTTTCCTTAAAGCCAGAGAATTCACAGGTTTCTGAAGGTGCTTATTCAAACGCCTTTTTAATATACCTTTCTTTACAATTTTAAGACAGGTATCAGAAACCTGAACCAGTAAGTCAATGGAATCATCCTGATTTAGCTCATTCCCTACCAGACAGTCCCACAAACAAAGAAGTACATCACTTCCAAGAATATTTTCATCAATAATTTTTTGGGGGAAAGAACCATCTTCCCCCTCTAGTGACATAATTTGGTCAAATAGAACTAGAAAAAAACTAAAACTTTCTTCACAAAGATGTGTCAATCCACCACGGTCCTTCCTCTCTGTGAACTCACGTACTTCTTCAACACATTGATTTGTTTTCTCTGTATTGACACAAAATTTTGCAGTCAAAACATCAAAATATCTATTCCAAACAGCACTTGTCTTACCATATTCTTTCCCTTTCCAAAGGAAACCACCAACTACACTTCCCCCAATGTAGTACACAAGTTGGTGGAATTTTACAGAATTTATGCTATCCTTTGACCGTTTCTTATATTGTACTGGCTGCAAAAGTTCAGCTGATACTTCACGCATGTGTCTGATACAAAATATTTGAATTTTTTTACAAAGTATCAGCATGACATTACCTATGAACACATTGCATACATCTACTTCAGTTTCTTCAAGAGATGATAAAATACCATTAAGTTCAGTCATAAATTCTTCTGAGGACATAAGTTTATTTTGACCTATATTAAATGCACTTCTTATGGAAGAAGGGAACAAAATTTTTGAATCTCTAATAATGTCAAAAAAGTGATAACTCAAAAATTTATACAATTCCTCCGTGTCATCTTTTGCATGCTCTTCATTTAACTTCAGCAATATTTTTCCTGCATATTTATTAACCTTATCACTCAAATCCCCTATGACTCTTTCTTTAGCTATTTCTTCCAGGACTTCTTTCACTAATCGTTCCATAGCCATCAGTAAATCTTGAAGATTTGGTGCCCGAGATGCAACACCTGCACACAGAATGTAAGGGAGACAAATCGTAAATATGCAACTAAAAACATTTGCACTGACTTGTTATGCAATCAGTGTGCTTAGCACTTACCCTTTAAAACATGTGTCCTTAAATGAGTGTCTAGTGTCTTCTTGTTTGCAAAATCACTTGGACACTTGGGACACTTAAGTCTTCCAGTTTTTGGGGCTGACCTCTTCGCTTTTGCTCTTATTGCTCTTGACTGGGCAAGCTGAGGTGTGGGTTGTGAAGTTGATGCGGGTACAGGCGATGCAGCCCTTGCCAGTGCCCTTGCCCTCAACCTGGGAGACTGTCTCAGTTCTGCCGGCTTCCCTGGAGTTGATGAATTTTGTGGAACAGGCGAACCAGGATCATCTTCAATGAAACTAAGATCTTCAACAAGGGCATCACTCGAAACGTTGTCAGTTCTCGATGATAGATTAAAAACACTGTCGTTTTTAGACAGATTGCAGTCATCTTCGGGCAGAATATTTTCAGTTTCACAATTGAGTGCGTCGTTCTCGTCATCACTATTTACTTCGTTGTCTTCCATTGTGTGTTCTGAAAGAACGAACGGCAAAGGTAACACTAGGTCTGGTAATACAGTATTCCTGGCCCTTTTCTTTTATGGCAAGTTAAAAGTAACATTCGAATATTAACATTAAGGACAGGGGAGGATAAATTTCAATCAATTTGAGGTCTTACCTTTCTCAAATATCACAGAATGTGAAGCGAAAGACTTGTTATGTCGATGCGCGTTTGCCAGCCATACGAGAACATAACCTCACATCGTCTGCTGCAAGTGGTTTGGACTTGAATTATCAGATATCACGAGTGAGTGGTGTCTATCGGTTCAAAATGTTCCCTAAAATTATTTTAATGAGTTCTGAAGACGTTGTGACCCGAAATAGTGCGTAATTCGCCGTATTAGCGAAAAGATGAAAAGAACGTTTTCCGGCAGTGCTAGTAGGCCGTCCCGAGTCCCCGGTCGGTTAGCCGAATCGGCTGCGCTCGGCTGCACTCGGCTCGCGCGGGAACTTCGAGATGTCGGATCGGCACGAAACTCGGTATGGTCATAGATTGAACCTTCCTCTTTCCAACGGCGTTGCCCTCAAGTCGATCAGAAAAGCGGTTTGCGAGAATACTGGCGCAATATTCGGCAATGCAGCACTCCGGGCGCCCTCCCTTACTTCACCATTAAGTACTTCTCCATGACTCGCTGCCTTCAATACCCGGACCAGCCACATACTTGGGGCTTGTCAAAGTCGAACAGGGGCACTACCCACACCGCCCAGCGGGTTGCCTACCCTCCAGGCATCCTAAGCCACAACTCGCTGCCTCTAATACCCGGACCAGCCACATACTTGGGGCTTGTCAAAGTCGAACAGGGGCACTACCCAGGGTTAAGTAAAAAATTGACTTGAACCAGGTTGACCAAAGCAGTTGGGTAAAATGAGAGAATATGTTTTTCTTTTTAATTGTAATGTAATAACATATCAGTTCTGCATTTAATACAGATTTTATTCATAAATAACAAGCACATAATATAAGATACATAAATATTAGGTAAGCCACTAATAATATGGTACCAGCTCAAGCTATGTATTAATAATGTAGGCTGATAGAACTGTTCACCAAGTAACAATCAAGGAACTAAATAATAATTATAACAATGCAAATACATGGCACATCAACAGTAACATTATTGCCAAAATATCCAGAATAATTTCTTTACTCTTAGTGATGCCGCCGCTCCAGCTCCTCAACTATCTGGCGACGAACTTGATGTCCACGAGCAATCACAGCAGCAGCATTTCTTCTGCCAATGGGAACATCAAGGTCAGGATCTTCAGGTTCTTCGTCATCATCTTCACCATCAGATTCTTCTAATTCCTCTGGACGCGCCTCATTGACAATGTTGTTTCGGAGCAGGACATCATCAACATCAAGGGGGGTTTTTGTCAGCACGCACAAGTTGTGGAGTACAGCCCCGGCATTTACAAACTTGCAAACTTTGAAGTAATCGTAATGTGGTACGCGCCCATCATTGAGGAATCTAAGATATTATGTTAACAATTACAGAAAAGTAGTGCGAACTTTCATTTGCTACCAGCATTATAACTAGACCTACCTGAATCTCTCCTTTAAGGCGCCAATCGCTCTCTCAACTGAATTACGATCACTACAATGGCATTTGTTGAAGCGGCTTTCTGGTGATTCTTCTTCTGGATCTCCAAATGGTATAATCATCCATGGCTCAAGGACATAGCCCTCATCACCTACCATATCAATCAGGAATGAAGTGGTTGTAAGGAAAGGAGACAGAGGACAGCCACTTCTACTTGCCAAGGGGAAATAACTTTGAATTTCAGTGTACAGTGTACATTTAGGATAAATTTCAAATAATTGCAGCCAAATTTCCATGAATTTTGGAATTAACTTTACTGATTTCTTAAGAATTTCTTTAAATTTCTTGAATTCTGAAAATTTCAGACTACAAGTCAAGATTGTCTATGAATGCCGATGAACAAATTTTTTGTTGTTTCCCCTTGTATTTACCCACATCAATACCTACCGAGAAGGTGACAGGGGCGCGTTTGGTATGCTTGGACCATTCTCCGGCGCAGAGCACTCCCCTCAAAAATAAACGAATCCGCTGTGGCTCCCGGATACCTCGCCAGCACATTCATAATGTATAATCGTTTGTCGCAGGTCTGTAAAAGGTATAGAAAAGTATAGTTCTCACAGCTCATAGAAGGATGAAATCAGACAGAGAGACTGGTGAGATAAATACAATCTGAGCATTAATACAGGCATAGTTTTTCCTTCCCATAAACGCCTGCCTATTGTTTTCAACTGATGGTTTCTTCACTTTAAACAGGGACCCATCAGTGTATCCAACAGTATCAGGTATTTTCCCACCCAAGGCCCGATTCCTGTCAACAAAGATAGAAGGCATACAAGTCAACACTTCAGCTGTGATTTTCATTCCACCCAATTTTTCAAAGATATGTCGCACCTTTCAATGCAAATGTTTATTTCAAAATTGTTGGAGGGAAATCGAACAAGCCGTCCCAGCACCTCATCCTCATTTAAAGCATTAGTCACCTCTTCAATGAAACCACTGAGAGTGGACTGCCCAATAGGGCAATCAAAGTGCCTCCCTGTGGGCCTCTGGTAGGAACCCGTTGCATAGAAGCTCAATACCGCAAGTACCTGTTAAGAAAGAAAATAAAATCAATGCTCCTGCTGCATGATGTTCCAGATAATTTGGCATTCGTAATAGGGTAAAGGTTTCTGAATAAATGGATGACAAGGCAAGAAAGCAATAGCAATTGAAAAGAGGCTGATTAGGGTTTCCAATAGGGGTCCCTATTGGAACCCCTTAAAATATGAAGAGAACACATTGCCGCCCTTGTAAATTTGTCTCATTTTAAAACAATGCTTGCATACCTTGAGCTCAAGGGGTACTGCAAGTGGACTGGTGGTGCGTTTCATAAAAGGATGAATCAATTCAAGGAGACTAAATACAAGGTCCTGATGCAACCTGTAAGACTTTATGAAAGCCTCATAGGTCACATTAAATGGATCAGCAGCATCCCTCAAGTTTCTACGACGCATTTTGAGCAAGTGCTTCTTCATCTTGCGCTCCTGGTTGTAATCGTGAGGGTCGAAAGGTGCATCCATGGTTGCCCTCTAGTGGATCTATATTCTGTAAATCAAAGCAGAAAGCTTGAACATTAATATTTGTTAAATTCCATATACAATTAATGTGAATCTCATGTGTACTGCATGAGTGCAAAGGAGTGTGCAGCAAGTGAAGCAACTACATAGTTTTATAGTTCAATACTAAATATAGATTTATTTCTTTTTTTATGTAAGTAAGAATTGAACGTATTGTTATAAATAGATTATTTAATGTAATGTTAGTAACATTTGAGAATGAATATGTAAATCCATAAGAATACTTAGTACACATTACACTTCTAGTATGAGTCTACCAAACGAGAAAGCAGGAAAGTTGAACATTCATATTTCCTATTTAATAGCTTTAACACATGAATTAAGTATTAAATATATATTTGTTACTTTTTTACATATGTAAGAATAGAATGTATTATTATTATAAATATATTATTTAATGTAATGTTAGTAACATTTGAGAATGAATATGTAAATCCTTACAGAATACTTAACACACATTATTAGTGACTACAGCTGGACTAGGAATTATTGAACAGCATCAACATTGCAATTGAAAATTGAGCCTGATGTAAACAGACTTCTAGTATGAGTCAACCAAACGAGAAAGCAGGAAAGTTGAACATTTTATAGCTTTAAAACAAGAATTTTTTAAGAAAGTATGCCAGCTTGGACACGAAGAACACAAAAGCGCCCCACAATCACAAAGAAATCATGAAAGAACAAACAAAGCTACTTCCCATAAGGAATTCATAGAAATCACATAAGTATCTGAAGATAAGTTTATCAACTTAAGGCTAATGGGTGACAAGTAAACACAGCCTTGTTATAAGGTACATTGGAGGAAGGAATCGAGCTTCCCAAAAGGAATTATTGTAAAAAAGTATAACAGCTAAAACACGAAGCACACATTTGCAGTTACAATACATCTCATTTATATGACAATCAAAATATTTAAAGGTAAAAGAACAAACAAAGCTATTTCCCATAAGGAATTAATAGAAATCACATAAGTAAGATAAGATAAGTTAATAAATTTAAGGCTAATGGGTGACAAGTATACACAGCCTGATATAGGTACATTGCGGGAAGGAATCAGACTTGAATCTGAGCAGCTGGATGACTTATTTTTTACATTTAAAACAAGACTTTGTCACCTTGAGTGGGACCGTCTCCTTGAGTGGGATCGTCTCCTTGAGTGGGACCGTCTCCTTGAGTGGGATCTTCTCCTTGAGTGGGATCGTCTCCTTGAGTGGGACCGTCTCCTTGAGTCGGATCTTCTCCTTGAGTGGGATCTTCTCCTTGACTGTGACCGTCTCCTTGACAGTGACCTTCTCCTTGACAGTGACCTTCTCCTTGACGGTGACCTCCTTGACTGTGACCTTCTCCTTGACTGTGACCTTCTCCTTGACTGTGACCTTCTCCTTGACGGTGACCTTCTCCTTGACGGTGACCTTGACCTGGAGTGAGACCTCCTATTCAGGGAGCAGGGCCAGAATTTCTTCCGTTTGATCTGCGAATCATAAACATGTTTGGTAAATAATTTTGCAGGTGGTACACTTTTCCACACCCTGGGAAATAATTTATTGTCATTACCTCTAAAGTGTCCTTCACACCCATGATACCCTGTACACGTTTCCACCCACCAATACAGGCAAGTAGACGCTGATCATAATTTGAGAGCAGCTCAGTAGGCGGGCCCCCACCAGTTCCACGATTGAAGTGATTTACTTCCCGAGCTCTCTGTTTGACACCAGCCCTTTGGTCACACCAGTACTGCAGGCACACAAACACAGAAACATGAGACTGGTATTTCTACTTGATGGACATAACTTCTACCTATGTACTACAAACCCTTTGCCATTCAGCGACGCTTTTTTGTGATCCTGGTAAGCTGTTCAGACTTGCACTTAGAGTTTTCCAGTCTTCCTGTAGTGTCTTCTTTCCTGTTAGGCTGTAGTATTCCCTCTGACTGAACTTCACATTTTTTTCCATGTATGCCAAAAGGAAATTCTTCTGCTCATCGGTTACCCTTGCCATCTGAGGTTGCACACATACGAAAAAAAAAACAAAAAAACATCACTCAATCCATACAAAGATACATAGATACATACATACGTACATACATACATACAAAACCGGTTATGGTTTAACTTGACTTAACTTGAGAGAACCAGCAAATGACCCCGAGAGAAAATGATAGCCCTCTGTCTCGCACTCATGGGCTAAGACAAGCCCTTCCCTCGCTAGGTGTACTAAACTCTCGGCAGTAGCACATTAGAAGGAGAACTTCTAAAAACTTGTTTTTTTCAACTAACACAAACCAGTACCAAAACACTTAAGTCAATAGTCACACTGGCAAAAACACTTGTTTTTTCAAAATTTGCAATTTGCAATTTTTAGACAAATGCAAATGTTTGTTAAGATATCCCATTGACCTTTGATATTTAGAGGTTTCTAGAGGGACACTATGAACCCACAAAGTTTGAACGGAATCTGTAATATGCGTCCATATTTCAATCCACTTTTGCGGGTTAGGATGCATCCTATCCCACAGGTTTTCTGTTTACCTTTAATCTTTAAATAGGGTGTGGGGGATGGTGATGAGAAAGAGAGAGAATGTATACCAATGTACACGTGATAGAGAAAAGAAAAGTTTGAAAAAGACAAGGAATAACAAGGACAACAGCCATTTAAAGGGACTCCGAATGCACAAGAAACCGCGGACAATTGTGAACGGCGTGTTGCATATTATTACAAATATTGCAATGATAATAAAAAATAAAGAAAATGCACTCACTTTGAGGTACACCGGCAAAGGCAATCCACAATTTCATGAAAAGCAAGCGCCAGACGCGCGCGACGACGGTCACGACGGTTACTCGAGTTAACCGTTTGAAGCGGCAACGGCACGGCAACGGCACGGCAACGGCGACGGCACCTTTGAAACGCGAGCTCTGATTGGCCGACCGTCCCGGGGCTACTTTTAACGAGTGTCAGCGTATTTCAATTAAATTTCCCACCGTAATGAAACAAATATAACACAAAATTAATTTAAAAAATGTCCCGATGCGGATTTAAGTTGTTATTTGCTTTAAAAACGCTTCAGAAGCCGACGAGCGGTTGAGAATTTGAAATCTCACCGCCTTTGAAACAAACAAGCCGACGTCTCTATCCTAATTCCGAATTATATCATATTTGGACCTTTTCATCGAATATTTTATTAAGGAAGATGGTCAGATTTAATCATGTGGCTTTAATTTCGACCCGCGCGGCACTAGCCAACTCCAAGTGAGTGCGAAGCGAGTCACTCACTCACGTGAGTGAGTGAGGTGAGCTCTCCGATCTCGCTGCAGGTGGTGGCGGCGGCAGCGTGCCCAGCCGGGCGTGGACCGGCGCGTGCGGACGGCGCCTCCAGCGCCTCGTCCGTCACCTCCCCGATGACGCGGCCAGCAGGGGTTGATCGCCTCGACGGAGGTGCCGCAGGTGCCGTCCGGGTTGACCCAGCAGTATGTGACCCGGACCTCCGCGGGGTGGGCGCCGTCCATGTTGACTGCAGAGCTAAGAACGAGCAGCACGGCGTACGCACCTCGCGCAGGTGACTGCTGGGTGACGTGACGATTGTTGTCCGGCCCAGCCGGGGAGGGCGGCGCATCACAGGGGCCGAGCAGCGTCGCGCCGTGGAGGGGAGACGGACCACCCTCGTGGCTGATGTCCTCGCAGGTGTCCACCAGCTTCTGGAGGTCGGGCGGGGGCGGCGCGTCGGCAGGCAGCTAACGGCGGCGCTTTGAGGACGGCGACGGCGTGTCCGCACCGCTGCAACTCCTACCTGACACGTTGGCGTCCCGTTGAACAGGGCGACGTCGACGTCGATGCACAGGCAGGGCACCAGATGCCACGGGACCTCCACGCAGTGAGGCAGGCCCCGGTCAGGAGCACGCAGCAGGCCAGGGCGGGGAGCAGGCCCGTCGATGAACCCTGTAAGGTCGGCGGACACAATGCTGCCCACGGGCTCTGATGACGGCTCACTGGCCCCGTTGCGGCTCACTGGCCCCGATGCGGCTCACTGGCCCCGATGCGGCTCACTGGCCCCGATGCGGCTCACTGGCCCCGATGCGGCTCACTGGCCCCGATGTCGGCTCACTGGCCCCGATGCGGCTCACTGGCCCCGATGTCGGCTCACTGGCCCCGATGTCGGCTCACTGGCCCCGATGCGGCTCACTGGCCCCGATGAAGGCTTTTTGGCCCCAATGACAGCTCTTACCAGGACACATGCAGGGCTCGTCAAGCACGTACGCCGCGGGCAGCGAGGCGGGGACCGTCGCCGTAGAGAAGGGCGGGGGCTCGACCTGGCGGGTCGGCGCCCTCATCAGCAGGTGCGGCTGCCAGCTTCCCGCCTTCCTCGGGGTGGGGCCGGGCGGGGGCGGCGGCTGCGGCCACGGCACTGGGCCCGAGCGGACGCCGCGGAGGCGGCGGCAGCAGGACGCCGCGTCCTGTCAGAGCCAGTCAGAGCTGCGGCTGCGGCTGCGGCTCCGGTCACGGCGAGGGCTGCGATCACGCCGGTCGTCTCGGCGGGGACCTCGGCGGTCGTCTCGCCGCTCATCCCGCCGGAACGGCTCGCGCCACTCCGGGGAATTGCGGCACTCTCGTGCGAAGTGGCCCGGTCTGTGACATCTGAAACAGACCGCTCTCGTGGCGCCTCGGCCGGGGGCGGGTGCGGAGGCAGGGTCCGCGCGGGCCGGCTCACGGTCTGGTGCAGCAGCAGCAGGGCGGGCCACCACCTGGTTAACGGCCGCAATCAGGCGGGAGTCCAGCACGGGAGCAGCCTCATCGACGCCCGCAGCTCGGACACGGCGGGGAGGCTCCACGTCCTCCGGGCCGTCGTACAGCGACGCCCAGTCAATGGCGGCCGCCAGCGAGGGGAAGACGCGGTGCCCGGCGTCTCGGCGCAGCGCCTCGTCTCGAAGGCCGCCCAGGAAGAAATGCACCACCTGGGCCGGCGAGCCAGCGCAGTCGGCTGGCTGGAGGCGGTGCAGGGCCAGCAGGCGCATGCCGTAGGCGTGTGCCGACTCCCGCGCCAGCTGGCGGCAGGAGCGATACGCCACCGAGGCGTGGAAGGGGGCCCGCCGCTTGGCGAAGGCCTCCATGAAGGCGGCGGACAGGAGGTCGAACACGGAAAAAAAAAGTTAAGCTGTGTTAACTAAATGTTAGCTGTCATAGCTAATATGTTTGCTGATATTGTGACAAGCAAGTTTTTTAGCTACCACAGCGATATGTTTGCTGCCATAGCGACACGGCAGCTATGAGAGCTAATGCGTCATCTGCAGGAGAAAACGCAATGTTTGATTCAGTGAATGGGATGTTCTCTACCCTAACTAAGCCTTTGCTAAATCCAGCTAAGCGTTAGTTGTAGTCGCTAATTTTTGCCTACCAGAGACAATTTTTAGCTATGGTAGCTTATAAGTTGCTTGTCACGTTATCAGCTAACATATTAGCTACGGCAACTTATGTATTTTTTTCCGTGTAGGTCCCTGTCGATTCCCGCGGCAAGGTCGTATAGAACGACCTAGCAGGCCCCGCGAGGCAGGAGGCGAGCGCGGCGATCTTGGTGCGGTCGTCGTGCCCGCTCAGCACGGCCGCACACTGCGCCGCATGCTCGGCGTAGTCCCATGACCCGTCGTACATGGGTAGCTTGGGCGGCGGGGGTGGCGGCCGGGCGGCTCCCGCTTGGGCAGCGGGGCCAGCGGCGGCGGCACCAGATAGGGCCGGGGTGCGCTCGAACAGCGAGGTGAGGCTCGTGTGCGAGGCCACGAGGGCGCGCAGAAGGACGCGTACCTCGTCATCAGCCTCGGCGCGCGAAGATCCAGGACGCACCGCATCAGCACCCTCCAGCTGGACGCGAAGCCCCTCCTCACGCTGGGGTGTGGCGCCGAGCGGTGGCTCGGTGCGCGCAGATCCCGGACGGCCAGCACCAACACACTCCTGCGAGCGCACTTCCCACAAACCTCTAGCAGCTGCTGCAGCTTCGGCAGGCGGGGACGGGCTCCGCAGAGGGCCGCGGGACCGTCGACGGCGACCTTGTCCTTCCATGGCCCCGGGGGCCGAGCGGGGCGGGACACGAAGGCTCGAGGAACACCGCTGCCACCAGTGTTGTGATCTCGGCCTTGTGGGAGAGCTCAGGGAGCTGGAGGATGATCTGGGAGTGGGGGGCGGAAGAAGAGGGACACCAGCACGTCTGCTCGCAGTGACAGCTCTAATTCGACTGACTAACAAACCTAGGGCGCTAGCCGAGGAACCCTGGCAACCGGACCGACAATCGGTGCCCGCGAGAGAGGTCTGGAGGGCGGTGGTGCGAGTGAGAGCGTTACGCGAGAGAGAAACCATAATTACCACAATATTCAGGGGCGTAATTAGGCGCGTCGTAAAGGAGGGGATGCGATGTTTGGCAAATTGCCTACCTTCAGGGGTAAAACAAAAGACCTCTATTGTGCGCATCCGCGAGCGAAGCGAGCGCGAAAACTAATAGAACATGGGACTTTATATCTCACAAGTCCTTTAATGACAGCAAAAAGCCATTCGGGCGGATTTTCCGGAATTTCTCTGACCACTCTGAATTCTGGCTGCCAAACAGGCGCTCAATGCAAAATTCGGCCCCCTTCGGGGGGAATCGCCCCCATCCCCCCTCCCCAATTACGCGCCTGACTATTAAACGGGTAAAGAAACAATAACTGTAACGCCAACTTGAGAGGAGATCACTTAAACTAACGGCTTTGAACTGAAAACTCTGTACGTCTAACTTATAAAGCAACTACTCTTTCATCTTTTGCTTTCCAACGCTTCACACTGGACAACTTTCACTGTAAATGTTTCAACGTTAACTTTCGTGCTCAAGATTTTATAAAGAGATTCAACCTTCGTTTCAACTGATAACAAGAGCAGCTTGATTCTAAGCGCCGTTACTTTTATCCCATCAAGTCTCAGCGCAAGTAGTTGCTTAAAATGCTTGTATCGTATCATAAATGCTGTCAAATGATTACAAAGAAAATAAAAAAAAATACGAGCTTAAAGAAGGGCAGAGATTAACAAAAAAAAACAAACAAGGGAGAGCGTGGAAAGCGGTGAGACCTCTTTCGTTGGACCTGCCATACTTATCTTTTTACCTAATTACAGGCCAAAACCCAAAGGAATTCGCCATGTAAGCCCACAAGGTCTTCAAGTTCGTTTTAAGGAAATGAAGAAAAAAATGGCATAATTCATATTTGTAATGAACACAAACTGTTCTACTAATAGCCGTAGTACTTCCATTTATCCTGTCAGAAATATGACACCCTTATCATTGTAATTTTAACAGAAGAAATAAAATTAGTTAAGAAAGGTACCTTTAGTTAAAAAAAGACCTTTTTGTTCTCCTAACATTTTGTATCACAAGAACAAGGATAGTTTTTCGGTAATATTAAGGCAACAGCACAATTCCAAAAAAAAAGTAAGTTTTTCGTATCCAAATGGCTAGAAACAAGCTCGTAAACATAGTTCCCGGGCGGAAGGAAGTTAACTAAAACTATACCTGTAGGTATACATGGCAAAGTGTACTTTGGAGCTAAGTTGGAAAAGTACCTACACCAAACGTTATCGGAAAGCATACTATATGTTGAGTCTACCTTATAGACATTAGTATACCTTTGTCATGACTTATCGAGAAGTTTTCGCTAACTTCAAGTTCACTTTCAAAGTTAATTTATGATTACAGATTTTTTGCACTAAAATCTTATCTCCTGGTTATGTCTGAGTTCGTTTCACAGTTAAGAGTTTTGAGCACTTTTGCGTTCAATACATTCTACAGAATTTGTTTTCTCCTAGTTATGTCCAAGTTTGTTTCACAATTAAGAGTTATGTGTTCTTTTCCGTTTAATATATTTCCCCCTTTTTCTTAACATTCTGTGCCTTCTCCATCGTCTGGACCACGGTGCGTACCGCCACGCCACGCCCTGCTGCACTCTGCGTACAGCGCGGCGCACGTGAGCCCGGCGAAACTAAAAATGGATCCAAAATCCAAAACTGGGACATTCCTAGGTAGGCGCGGAGCGGCTCAGTGTCCCCACCGTATCTCTCTTCACCGTGGTCTGGACGGAAATCCCTTATATTTCACCCTGCGCCGCCGGCTTGCACATCGCTCGGGATTACCACGACCTTCTCTACCCTATGCCAGCGGCACAGCGCAGGATTATCGGTGGACTGTCCACCGTGGACACCGCACAACATTCTTGGAAGTAACCAGCCGAGCGCCGACACAGTGTCTTACCCTGTCTTTTAGATGTTTTAAATTTCAATTAATGTTTCCCTTTGTTCTTTAAATCAAAACAACCGTAGGAATAACGGCAAATCATGCAATGTCGTGAAAACCATGTAGGTACTTTCCTTTTGAATCAGATTGCGCACTGCTCTGCGTTTCACAACGACGAAAAAGTCTGAAGAAGCTTGCTTTTGGGCAATACATAATGAGCGATCTTTTGAGAGTCTGAAAGTAAAAGTATCTCGCACGGATGCAACTCCGTTCTACCTAGGGTGTGTCACTGTCACTAATCCCCTGACTAAGCCGACCGGCCGGCTACCTGGTAGGTCAGGTCGACCGTCGACCGCCCGCGCCGGCTACGGGATGGGCTCCGGAGTCAGATGGGGACGAGACAGACGTTCCTTAAACTCGTCCCTGTGGTCTAGTGGTCAGCATCACGGGTTCCGAGCATCAAGGTCCGAGGTTCAACTCCGCATCAAGTAAGGTCTATGTACGGTACGTTCAAACAATGAAATTAAAAGTGTCTACTGTAATACAACTAGGTAGATGCACGCCAGACACCGTCTCTCGTAAAAGGCTTCGCGATATCTCGCGAAACACTGTTACGCGACGAGCCTGCGTACATCTACGTAGGCCTGCGGCGCTGGCGAGCCTGCATGATTTTTTAAGATTTACTCATTTAAGCCAGGGGGCTGCCGCCCCCTGGACCCCCGCTTTTCTTTGTTACGAGCCTGCATGATTTAAGATTTACTCATTTCGGCCAGGGGGCTGCCGCCCCCGGGACCCCAGCTATTCTTTGTTGCGAGCCTGAGTGATGTAAGATTTACTCATGTAAGCCGGGGGGCTACCGCCCCCTGGACCCCCGCTGTTCTTTATTACGAGCCTGCATGATTTAAGATTTACTCATTTAAGCCAGGGGGCTGCCGCCCCCTGGACCCCCGCTCGCCTCTTTACATTATGTTACCGATTTTCCAATTTTCACGAAAAGGGGACGAGCGCCCAAACCGTTCTCCGTAAAGCCAAACGGACAAAATTTTCGGCCAAAGGTCGCATCTCGAAAAATTACCCTGAAAACGACACCCAACATGCATTTTGACGACTTTTCGTCGACATTTACCGCTGTAGAGGCTAAACAGTAAGAGATAGAGCAAAACGGACGAAATTTTCGCCCAGAGGGTCGCAACTCGCCGAGATACCCGTTAGGACACACTAAAATTTTGTAATTTTTAAATTCTATTTTTTTAAAATATAAATTAATTTTTGCACGGTCAATTTTTTAGCCAGAGAGTTCATATTCGAACTCGTCCGAGCTTTTTAGGCCAAGAAGCTACAGTAAAAAATTCAGGTCGATATCTTAACTCTTTCTCGAGTTATCGTGCGAACAGACACACAGACAGACAGACAGACAGACAGACAGACAGACAGACAAACAGACAGACAGACGGACATTGGACTTTTTTATTAGCACTCCAGTGGCGTAATAGGCTTCGCTATCGCTCAGCCAATAAGAAGGAAAAAAACTCAAAGAGTAAAAGAAGCATAGGAAAGTAGGATCTAAAAATCTTTTTTCCTCGCAAAATTTTTGACATTCTTTTTATAGTTGAGATATGGTCAAAGCAGAAGTGCGCTCTTTGATCAGAAAATGTCAAGACAAAGTATATCTCAACTAAACTAGGTAGATGTACGCCAGACACCGTCTCTCGTAACAGGCTTCGCGATCGATCGCGAAACACTGTTACGCTGCGACGGGCCTGCGTACATCTACCTAGGCCTGCGGCGCTGGCGAGCCTGCATTATTTAAGATTTACTCGTTTTAGCCAGGGGGCTGCCGCCCCCTGGACCCCCGCTTTTCTTTATTACGAGCCTGCATGATTTCAGATTTACTCATTTAAGCCAGGGGGCTGCCGCCCCCTGGACCCCCGCTTTTCTTTATTACGAGCCTGCATGATTTCAGATTTACTCATTTAAGCCAGGGGGCTGCCGCCCCCTGGACCCCCGCTTTTCTTTATTTAAAATAGGCCAGGGGGCTGCCGCCCCCTGCTGGACCCCCGCTCGCCGCTTTTCATTATGTAACCAATTTTCCAATTTTTACGCGAAGGGCCCGAGCCCCAAAACTCTTCTCCGCAGAGCCAAACAGACAAAATTTTTGCCCCAAGGATCGCATCTCAACAGATTACCCTGAAAACGACACCCAACATGTATTTTGACGACTTTTCGTCCACATTTACCGCTGTAGCGGCTAAACAGTAAGAGATAGAGCAAAACGGACGAAATTTTCGCCCAAAGGGCCGCAACTCGCCGAGATACCCCTTAAGACACCATAAAATTTTGTAATATTTAAAATCTAATTTTTAAAAAATTATAAATCATTTTTTAGCAGGGTTAATTTTTGAGCTAGAGTTTTCATATTTGAACTCGTCCGAGCTTTTTAGGCCAAGAAGCTACAGTAAAAATTTTAGGTCGATATCTTGACTCGTTCTCGAGTTATCGTGCGAGCAGACACACAGACAGACACACAGACAGACAGACAGACAGACAGACAGACAGACAGACAGACACACGGACATTGAACTTTTTTAGCACTCCAGTGGCGTAATAGGCTTCGCTATCGCTCAGCCAAACTACAAAGTATACAAAAACTTAAGTGAATACTTCCGAAAACTACGCGAAAACTTCCCGAAAAACTTACGAATGTCGAAAAAACTGGTAGTTTTTGTATAGTTTTAGTTAAGTTTTGTGAACTTTAAGTTAACTTTCCTTGGATATTTCTATACTTAAAATTAACTCTGAGTGAATAGGTATTGTTCACTTTCACTTGACTCAGACATAACTTATTCTCGTACGTAAAATGAAGTTCGATGTTCATCAAATTTTTACTTTAGTGATGGAGTGTAGACTTAAGTTCCTTCCGCCCGGGTACTGAGCTGAAAAGAATCATTTTAGTGCAAGAAACCTACTTTTTCCGCCATAAATTAAAAATCGCAGCCAAACCAGATGCTTTCTGCGGCGAATATAAGTAGACGGCCCGATTGCTCAAATATTTAAACTTTTTCCTACGCAAATAGCCGATACAAATTGTTCTGTGGCTAAGGAAAGTACCTGTGCAAGCAAAAACAGTTCCCTATCAGGCTACTGCATTAAAACCGCAGAAAAATCGGGTGTTTTTGTTGGAAAAAACAAGAAAGCAGTCTGTTGCCCCCCCTTTTTAAGCTTTTCCTACGCCAATGCCAAAAAAAAAGAGATAATACAACCCATTCTATGACTGAAGTCATTGCAACCAAGTTAAAGAAATCCACTCTTAAGAGCATTTAATTTGAAAAAGCAAGTGACGGGTATCTTCTTACAACAGTAACCACCGTAATCACTCTCGTTTTTTTGACACTTTTCGTACGCCAACGCCTAAAAGCTAGGTGGTACGAAATATTTTATGGATAAAGTGGGTTCCTTTGGGTGTAAGGATACCATTTCTCAGGCCATTGAATTTGTACCAGCAAGAAGCGGGTACACTGGTAAAACTAAGGCGTAAGGTTAGGCTTGTTTCAAGCGTACTGAGCTGAGCTCTGCCTTCCTTCAAGCGTAGGATGAAGAACGCTTGTTTTCAAGCGTACTCAAGCTGAAGATATATTTAATACGCCCTGCTTCAAGCGTATTGCAAGTATGCTTGATTTCAAGCGTAGGAAAGCTGGTATGCCAATTCTCAAGCGTAGGACCACGAACATGTTGATGAGTACTTTATCTTATATAACCGGCCAAAGTATAACTCATAAATATAGAAGAACTACAACTATGTATCTTGGGTAAATTAAGATAGAATTCCAAATCGACTTAACAGAGTTTGTAGACAAGTAGTCCAGGGCCATAGACAACACACACGGAGATTTTATATCTAAAGTATATTTACTTACAGTGAAGCCACGACTGAACACTGTGGCAGCTGGTGTGGGCTGTACACTGAAGTAGTTTTTTTTTCTTTTTCTTATTGTACCTGGTCTACTGGGGCTCTTTCTGTTGTTTGGTCACAGACAGCCCAGTCCTAAATCCACCCAGCACCATGGTGTAGATGGAACTCTTGGTTTCAGCTCTTCTCTCATGACTTTCCTAACAACAAGTTTATGAGAAAACTGTGATTGTCCACTGAAAGCTTTTTTTGAGAACCACACTAAACACACTTCCGAACCAGGTGACATTGTCGAAATCTTGGTGAAAAGGATGAAAATAATGCAATCTAAACAAAGTTACATCGAACACATGCCTGACTAGTCGCGCCATCTTGACCTATTCGCCCTACCAACCCGAGTGCAAATAAGAAACTTGTTGTTTTTAGCACACGACGTACTCGTCTGCTGGTCTCGGGACGGGTTGTGGTGTTTTTATAGGCGCTATCCAATGTTGTCTATATGCCCGTTCCTAGCAGTGCTCCTTTGAAGGAAAGTAAAAATGGCGTGCTCCAAGGGCAGACTTCAAGATATTTGCAGATGGTTAAGCCATCATGGTTTTATTTTGACGGAGGCGGAGGAGTCACGGATTTGCGAGGACTCAGGCTCTCTCTACCCGAACCTGACCGAACGGAGGAAGCCGAGTCGAGCCGAGCGCGAGCGCGCCGAGCCCTGCCACGCGATTCCGGAGATCCCTTTCATATCTCTGTCTTCGTCGTACTCATGGAGCTCTGCCATGGCCAGCGTAGGGCACCGCTGTGGGTGCAACAAGGACGGAGAGATGAGAGCGATCTTCTGAATCAGTCGGCAGCCCTGACCTACCCCCCGACCAACGTTGTTTACGTGCTCGCTCGCCGCTCTCTCGGTCGCAAGTGAGTCCCGCGATTTGTCGTATTTTTCTCTGAATGCAAAGCTGTTTTAGTGTTACGCAATGCACTGCTTGATTCTTTCTTCCCCTTTGCTTGCGTGCCGTGTTCTCTTTTGGCTTTGTCACGTTTTCTTTCACACTTTTTCGTTGAATTCGATTCCGATTTCGAGCGACCTAACCCCGTTCTGATGGCATAAAGAGCTTTTCGGTAATTTTTGTCTCTTTATTATTGCTCTGGTGTAATGTGCTGCATTTTCTTGTTGTAGGAATAAAAAGAGAATTGTGTTGTCACCGCAGCGGAGGATAGACAACTTTCTTCCCAACAACGGGTTATAGTTCAGCTGCAGCAACATCGATACAGACTAACTAGGTACAGGGTAAGTTCTTGGCCACCCTAAATATCATAGTTGACATATGAGTGTTGACTCTGTCTTCTCTTGGGCTAGGAAGTGAATTTTGTAATGTTTATCAATTTGGTGTTGTCACATATACGGGAAATTTTCAGTTTAGACTTAACAATGACTGGTGGACGTATATATTCAATTATGTTAAGACAAATAGGTCCAGAATCCAGTCCCTCTCTAGAGGCTTTCCTGAGTAGCTTCTACATTTTTCTGCAAAGCTAATGATGATAAATGACAGCACTCAGTTTTTTGAATTAAAAAGAAGCTTCATTCACCATTTTTATTAGTGTTATATTCTGTCTGAGTCTTTCTCTCGATCATCCTCTTTCATCGAAGAAGACTAGTTTTAAGGAGTTTACCATTTATGTTGCAGCAAGTGCGCTGATCCCAGAAGTCAGATCCCTCACTGACTAGGCCTTAGAAGACTTTAGCTTCATAGTTTTACTGCATGCTGAATCGGCTCTCTGTTCATCGTTGCACCCCTGCTTGGTGAAATAACTATGGTCTTCGAACTGCAGCAGCTTCTCAGAGTAAGTTTGAATTTGCAATACCTGTCATTTAACTGTTCTTCTCCGGCTTCAGTTTTGCTTTTTCATTTCTGGCAAATAGGGGCGATCATTGTATGTTCAAAGTAGGGCAGTAACGTGTGGGAGGTTGGGATTCTAAACAGGTGGTAAGAGGAAGGGAAAAAGAGAAAGGAAAGAACAGAGAAAGAGAAAAGCAAGTTGAGAAAGAGAGAGGGAGGGAGTGTGTGTGTGTGTGTTTCATGGGTGGTTTTTGTCAAAACGGGTGGGAGGTGAAAACCATTGCCCTAAACACAATGAGCGCCCCTGGTTTCATGTGGTTTAAGTTACTCTTGAGACTACGGGAAAGAAAATCACCTTCACCTTTTAGTTTTAGTTCTCAAAGGACACCTTGAATAAAAATTGTTTTGTATTTTTCATAATGGTCAATATTAATGTAACTATTTAAGATTGTAATTTTGCTGTGTGGCAATTTAAAGCTGTTAATTTTATTTCCTGTTTTTTCTCTCTTTCTAGGATGAAGCTGTGGTGTTTTGAGCCCTTTCATTCTCCCCTGTTAGAAGACGGACTCCCAGCCCGTGACTGCAGTTTGTTGTAATTGGTTGGTGCATCCAATAGAGATCCCTTTCAGGACAGCTGTTATGCACATTGATTCTATTACATTTAGGCTATGATGCTTCAGGTTTAAAAGAGCAAGTTGGTGTGAAAGTCATTGATAGAAAAATATTAAGGTAAATTTATAGCAATTTAGTACCTACATATTTTGATAAGTAATCTGATTGTTTAGATTAACTTAGAGTGTTTAAATATACTTTTTAATAAACATTACTTTGAAGGTAGATTGTCATTCTTATTGTATTGATGGCAAGCCTCAACTGAATTACTACAGTGTCTAACAATCTTGAGGACTGGAGTGGTTGCCACTTGAAAGAATGAAAATCAGTATTTTTGTGTTTGCGGGTAATTGGAAATGAGGAGGAGGCAAGGAGATGTTTTCAGGAGTTGTATTCAGTTCCACAGTCTGAGATACACTGAACGCTTGTTGTGGATCTATCACTAGGATACAATTGTAGTCTAGGGAGCATGCGCGGGGTAGTAGCAGGTAGTGATGGCATTAGTAATACCAACTTCATAACATTACTCCCTCCTTTAAAAGAATTCGTGGGAAAGGGAATTAATCAATCACAAATGAAGTGTTCCCATTTGGGTTAAATCAGGATTGTACAAAGCTGATAAACAGCCTCATTGTGATCAATTGATTCCAATTTACGGAAAAGTGAAATGAAGTGACCCCATTTGGGTAAGGGTAGGATTTCACAACCTGAACGATCAACCACATTTCACAACATTAAAGGTTTTATTTAAAGAAAATGAATCTTGAAGGCTTGAGCGGCTTGTTGGCGGAGGAGATGCTCTGCTGTTGTGTCTTGAATGGACCGAAGAATGTTGAATGTCTGAAATAGAGGAAAATATCTTTGGCCAGTAAATGCTGTTTATGACAGCTGACTAAACTTAGTGATATTAAAATCCTGTGGTGAAAGAAGAGAGAACCTGACTAGCTAACCTATCAACACCACTGCAGTATAAGACTGCTTACTTCTAAGAAATCTTAACAGTGATTTAAGTTCTTACGTAACTTTTGAGTTCTTCCGCGATGCTCAGCTCAATGACGAAGACATCAGTGGAGACCAAGAAGTTTCTAAAGTAGATCGTCAAATCTCCTGTAAGTGCTGTTGACATGTTGATTGAATAGCAGACGATGCAGGCACAACGTTGGTACGGTTGGTACTTCTCAAGATAAGTTGGTAGCATTGTGAAATGAACTTTATGATGAGAAATTCAAGGGTGTTTTATTTCAAAACAAACACGTGTTTGAGAAAGGTTAGTTTCTCATTAAAATTAAATATTTTTCACAGTTCATAATTCTTCATTCAAGGCTGAGGTCTTCTATTTCCGGAAGATCAGGAAAGCTTCAGGAGTCGTCTTCGGGAATGCTCACATTGTCTAAATCCGTATAGTAGAGCGGATCATGAATGTGCTCCCTCAGAAATTCGTGAGCCGGTGGAGCAGGTATGAGCTGGATGTTCCTGGGATTATGTGGACAATCTCTATTTATGTGTCCATACTTCTTGCAGCGATTACAACGCTTCCTTTTGGCAGGCTTGGAAGGACCAGCTTTTGTGAGGTTAGAAGCGGTATGTGCATTGTGCTGGCAATTACATGTGGATGCTGCTGGAGCCGGAGAAGGAACTGGAGATGTTGGAACTTTGGGTTTCACGACGAATTTGATGATGCGACGCGTGACAACTCGTTTGGAGGGAACTGCATTTCGACCCTCCCTACGTACAAGCGGCTATCTTGTTGAGCGTGGCAGACAAACGGCTATCTTGTTGAGCGTGGCAGACAAACGGCTATCTGTTTGAGGGTGGCAGACAAACGGCTAACTGCTTTTCCCACCTCGCGACTTTGGGTTCTTATATCTCACAGAAGAGGTTATAGAACTCTATGCGCGTTTAACCAATTAATCTTTGAGGTTGTCAAAGCAGGAAATTTCCTACCCGGTAATTTTATCTTTTTAGCCCGCCCTTCTGCTTTGAAAAAGCTTCAGAGCGGGCTTATGCAATCGATCTGGTGTCTGTCTGTCTGTCTGTCTGTCTGTCTGTTTGTCTGTCTGTTCCACTCGAAGGAGTTGAGCTAGAGAGTTGAAATTTTTAGGGTATCTTAAGGGTCACTCCTGGACACCGAAACGCCTGGTGCAAATCCTGCCAACCCTCATTAAGGCACTGAAAAAAATTATTAAAGTTTTCACGGAATAAACAATCAACTTTTTCCAACCCCGTCGACCCGTACCTCTCCGGAAGCGTCTTTTCGCGCTCAGTTCAATGGTGCACACCCTTTTACGAAAAAATGGACCCAGCTCGCGACTACACTGTAAAAAGCACCCGTAATTGGTCCAGTTTTCAACTTTTTCCAACCCCGTCGACCCGTACCTCTCCGGAAGCGTCTTTTCGCGCTCAGTTCAATGGTGCACACCCTTTTACGAAAAAATGGACCCAGCTCGCGACCACACTGTAAAAAGCACCCGTAATTGGTCCAGTTTTCAACTTTTCTCAACCCCGTCGACCCGTACCTCCCCGGAAGCGTCTTTTCGCGTCCAGTTCAATGGCGCCCACCGTTTTTCGATAAAAAGGACCCAACTCGCGACTACACTGTAAAAAGCACCCAAAATTGACCCACTTTTCAACTTTTACGAACCCCATCGGCCCGCACCTCTCTAAAACCGTCTTTTCGGGCGCAATTCAGTGGTGCCAACCGTTTTTCAATTTTTAGTGTTGCCAATCGTCAAAACTCAAACATTTCGATTATTTTCGACATTTCTCGATATTTTCCGATGTTTTTCGATATTTTCGACATTTTTCGTTGTTTTTCGATATTGTTCGACATTTGCGATATTTTTCGACATTTTCAATAATTTTCGATATTTTTCGATATTTGTCGATATTTTTCGATAATTTTCGATAATTTTTGACATTTTTGATAATTTTCGATGTTTTTTGATATTTTTCGACATTTTTGCCATATTCCGACATATTTTGATATTTGTAAACATTTTTGACAATTTTTGATATTCTTTGACATTTTTCGACATTATCCCTCATTTTTCGATATTTTTCGATGTTTTTCGACATTTTCCATATTGTTCGATATATCTCAACATTTTTAAGATATTTCGAGATTTTTCGACTTTTTTGACGTATTTCTACATATTTCGAAAATTTTCGACATATTTCGACAGTTTTTGAAATTTTCGACACCCCTCGACGCATATATCGTTAAAATCGTTTCGACGAGCGTAATTCAGTTTTGCCAACTGCTGCCAAATAAAGTCCGAGTTCGACCGTTCCATCTGAGGCCGAACTCACGAATTTCGACATTTTTCGAGATTTCTGACTCCCCTTTTTTGCCAAATAACTGACCGTTTAGTCACTACCGGCACGTTTTCAAAGCAGAAGGGAGGGCTGTAGTTTCGGTGGTTCACCGTTACAAACTGCCTCTTTCCGAAGAGAATGCCTTTACGGGCCGCAGGCCCGATCATTTACAAGCTAAGAGGACGTTCTGTGTGACTTAGGGGTCGGGCCGAAGGCCCGACCGAACGCCGCCGGCAGGCCAAGCAGGCACGCCCCCTGCCGAACGGAGTTGCCAGCGTAGCAAAGCGGAGCTGGCAACGACGTTTGGTGGAAGGGCGGGCCTGCTTGTTTGATACGGAAGTTATTCAATATAAACGTGGACAACCCTAACCTCAAAGAAAAGCAGATAGCCGTTTGTCTGCCACCCTCAAACAGATAGCCGTTTGTCTGCCACGCTCAACAAGATAGCCGTTTGTCTGCCACGCTCAACAAGATAGCCGCTTGTACGTAGGGAGGGTCGATTTAAAGGAACTTCAAGAACTTCTGCATTTGAAGATTTGATGTGACGTGTGACAACTCGTTTGGAGGGAACTGCATTTGAAGGAACTTCAAGAATTTCTGAATCTGAAGATGATGGTTTAGATGGTGGTTTAGAATTTGTAGACAAAGATGAAGATACAGTTGTCCCTTGTCCCTTCTCTTTTAAAATTTCTTGGAGCCTTTGACGAAGGTCCGGTTCTTGAATTGTTGATTTTACTGATTTTGCAGGCTCAACTTCATCATCACTACTGGATGATAAGACGGGTCTTTGGAATGGAGTTGGTCTTGTTGGTGGTGTCACCTTGTACCTGCGGTCTAGAGGCATAATCAAGCAGGAGGTAAAGGAATTTCCTCAACTGGAACTTGAAGAGTCAATGGATGAATTAAGGACTAAGAGGTTGTTGTCTGTTGCCAAGGTGATTGAACGATGGTCAGCCAGGCTGCTTGGACACTGTCCAAAGGCTGTGAATAGCTGGCCAACTTGTCCATGTGAACAATTCTGGTGAGTTGTGAATTATGACATGACTGAATAGCCGCTATGCAATCATTAAGAATTTTGACAATTTTGTAAGGACCCTCTCATGGTGTGTCCAATTTTGGTGATTTTCCTTTGATTCTTTTTCTGTTGTAGAACCAAACGAGCTGTCCAACTTGAAACGGAGCAACTGAAGCATGTAAATCATAATGTCTCTTCATCCGAAGTGCTGAATCTTGTAAATTTTCTCTTACTTGATCATGAATGTTGCTGACAGTTTGTCGAAGCCAAAAGGGATAGTGATCAGGATTTACTTCTTGATTTGTAGTTGGAGGAAGTCCTAGCTTGTGGTCCAAAGGAGTGCGCATAGGAGCTCCAAAAATTACTTCATTTGGTGAGAATTTTGTTGATGTGTGTGGCATGCTCCTGTACGCTTGACAAATTAGAGGCAATGTATTTGGCCAGTTCTTCCTATCATTTTCAATCATGATGGCGATGTGTTCTTTCAGAGTTCTTACCCACTTCTCAGCTTTACCATTTGCTGCTAGGTGAGCGATGGAAATATTACTGGACTGAATACCATAGATGTTGCAGATGTCTTGCATTAACTGAGAGGTGAAGCATCTCTCTTGATCAGATAAAATTGCCATTGGTGAGCCAAATACAGAAAAGACATCTCTGATAAGAACTTGTGCAATTTCTGTAGAAGATTTAGTTTTCAAAGGAATGGCGAAGGGCCAACCAGAAAATGCCTCAACAGCGACTAAGACATAGGTGTACCCTTCTTTTGATGGTGGATTGATGGGGCCACAAATATCTACATGACATTTCCCATGTAAAACTCCTTCTCTAAAAATTTTTAGTGGAACCTTTGGTCTTTTGTGAAACTTGAATTTGGCACATTTCTCACACTGAGAAATAATGGCATTGACATCTTCATGCATGCCAGGCCAATAAAATATTTTCTTCAATGACTGGTAAGTTTTGAATGCTCCAAAATGATTTCCTGTTGCTGGGTTTTCATGATGTTCAATGACCACTTTACGGATGAATTTTGATGGCAGAATGAGCTGAAATTTTTCCAATTCAATATTTCCTGAGGGGTGTTCAAACTTCCTGTAGAGCAACCCATTGTGGACAAAAAGAGAATTAAATTGCAGCCACAAAGATCTGGTTTTGGGACTGCTGCCAACAATTTCTTTAAAATCAGGTCTCTTATTATCTCCCACTGCCATGACAATGATCATCAAGTCAGGATCCAAGAGCTGCTCTTTTCGTAATTCAGTTGGGCTAAAGTCAGGATCAGGTTGAACTGAAATCCAGCATACTGATATATTTTCTGAATTGATGGTGTGTTCTTGAAATTCTAATTTTGTACACTTTTTGCAGTCCGATGAACATGGTCTAGTTGGTCTTCGAGAAAGGGCGTCTGCTTCAACATTTTCACTGCCCTTTATGTAAACAACATCAAATTTGTAAGGGGCTAAACGACTTAACCACCTTGCTATCAGTCCTGTGGGCTGCTTGAAATTTCGTAACCATTGTAAAGCAGAATGATCCGTCTTTACAATAAAAGGTGCACCAGCAAGATAATGATGGAAATTCTCAATTGATTCTACTAAGGCCAAAAGTTCACGATGAGTTACACAATAATTTCTTTGGGCTGCATTCAGACTTTTGGACCAGTATGCTAGAACAACTTCTTTGCCATCTTGTTCTTGCTTCAGGACGGATCCAATTCCTCTTAGACTGGCATCACAATAAAGAATAAATTTGCCTTTGTGGATATCTGGTGAACCAAGAAAAGGTGCTGTAGTCAGGAGCTTCTTTAGTTCTCTGAAACTATTTTCGCACAATTCATCCCAATGGAAAGGTTTGTCTTTACGCAGCAAAGCGTACAATGGAGATGCAACTGTGGCCATGTGTGGAATGAATTTAGAATAATATCCAATCATTCCTAACAAGGTTCGAAGTTCTTGAACATCAACAGGTGTTGGCCAGGTGATAATTTTGTCAACTTTCTTGGACGTTGTACCAATACCAGAATGAGATAAAGCATGGCCTAAATATTCAACTGAGTCTTGGAAAATGAAGCATTTCTTTGCTTTTAAGAAGAAACCTGAAGCTCGAATACGATTGAAGAGAGCTTCCAGACGTTGTAACATTTCTTCAGAAAGTGTCACCAGCAATACAAATATCATCCAGGTAAACACAGCTGTTAGGTCCCTACATCATTATCAGAATTTGGATTTGTTCCTTTTCTCATTATCCTGTCAGTGACTTGTTGAAATATTCCAGGTGCAGCAGATAAACCAAAACTTAACCTAGTCCATTCAAGATGACGAGCAGGTAGACCCAAATCCTCAGGAAGAATTACAGCTGTTTTCGGGATATCATCTTCATGGATCAAAAGGTTGTGGTAGCCGTGTGCCAAATCAAAAGTGTGATAGATCTTGTGTCCAGCAAGTTTTTGAATTAATTCTGCAGTGAGAGGTATAGGAATAGCAGGTACTTTAGTGATGTGATTTAAAGCCCTGTAATCGATGCAGACTCTTACTTCTCCTGTTTTCTTAGGAACACATAGAATGGGTGAGGCCCATTGGGACTGACTTGGCCTGACTGCACCACATTCTAAGTATTTGAGAAATGTCTCATAAACAGCTTGACGATAATGTAATGGAATAGGTCTTGCTTGGAGCTTAATTGGAGGATGATCACCGGTGTCTATGGTGAATTTCACCCATGGACAACATCCGAAAGTCGTGTTGTCTTTTGCAAAAACATCATGGTGTTTTCTCAAAAGATCTTCTACTTGTTTGATTTGGTCTGGATTTAGATTCTTGCATCGTTGAACTAGGTCTTGTAGATCATCTGGTAATGGTTCAAAAGGAGTGATTGGAGCTTTTTCAGGAATTTTGTAGTCAACTTCAATGCTGAGAACACGTCTGTTGAAACTGGACTTTTCTGGATGATTTTAAACCGTAGATCTCTGGACTTTTGCTGGGCCCTCTTGAGGTAATTCATACTCCTTAATTTCAGTAATTGGTTGATTATAATCAGTAGGATCGAGGAGATAGACTTCTGCAATGACTGTGGATTTTGAAATTTTGACATAATGGTCACTTGCATTAAAGATGTGCAGTTCCAGGGGAGCAGGAATGCAGGGAATGACTCCGGATATCACCAGGACATCAGGATCCGGAGACGCATTTGTGGTTGTTAATGGACGGGATACCAGTCCCAGTTTCAGAGCTTTCTCCTCGTCTGGCGGCAGTGGCTGTAAGTAATTTGTAGCATTATTTATGGAATCTTTAGTTTTATTACTTTTATTAGTGTGCACACTTGATTTCATTTTACCTTTTTGTGCTACATCAGGTTTAAAAATGGTTTGAATTTTAATATCAGCCATTGGTGCCAGAGTCAGATTTTTGTGAGCCCGTGCCACATAGTACACAAGACCAGCTTGGAATCTACCAACGCTAGGCGAGTGGACCATGGTGCAAGGAACCTCATTTGGCTCGTCCAACAACTCTTGTGGTGACAACCTTCTAATGGTGATTTTGCGTCTCGCACTTTCCACTGCTATGTCAAAATAGTCTAAGAAGTCATTGCCAATGAGACAGTTATCTTCAATATCTCCTTCGTAAGTAGGAAACCGGAGTTGAAGTCCACCGAAATTGTTACTCATTAATTTTGGTCCATATAATTTTCCCGTTCCAGAGGTAACTCCTTTCACTCGTAATTTAGAAAGAGGCAAGGTTTCGCCAAGACGGCCTCTTCTAACAATTGTGATGACAGCTCCAGAATCAATTACTGCATCACAATTAACACCGTTGATGGTGCATTTCACCATGGGACTTCCTGGTGTTGGAAAGTCTTGTGGTCTAAGGGAAGTATCTGCTGCTGTCTTGACCACGCTAGATGCAGCTACCTCTAGTTTCCCTGTTTGTAGTTTCCGTTGTCATTGCCGTTGCCGTTGGTGCCAGGTGCAGCCGGTGGTGTCATACACTGCTTGAGCAGAGACTGGACGTCGTTCGCCATTGGTTGGTTCTGCCAGGAGAGACCAGCCTGGTAATATTGAGGCGGATACATGGGGAAACCCATTCCTGCTGGTTGCTGGTTCTGCTGCTGCTGAGACTTAAACCAACAGTTCTGAGGTGAGTGACCCCGTCTGCCACAAGGACACATGCTGCTGTTGTTGCCACTGTTCCATTGATTGCCATTGCCATTGTTCCAGCCGCCTCTACCACCACGACCACGACCACCTCTGAAACCACGGCCGCGTCCTCGGCCACGCCCACGGTAATAATTTCCAGAAGGTTGTTCTGTGGAAGTTGACGGAGTAGAGTTTGTGGGGCCTGAGCTGCCGCTGGAGTTGTTGTTGGAGGTTGAAGGAAAGACCATCTGCACTTTAGCCTGTGTGGCTGGTTCATCCTTCTCCTCTCTCTCCTCTACTTTGGTTTGGCGAGCACGCTTGCCTGGTGTCTTCCCGCACGACAGGATCGTAGTGCCCTGAATAGCAGCGTCCATTGCTGCCATGAGAGTGGGGAATGTTTGAAAAGCTAAAGAGCTCTTCATTGACTCGGACTTGAGACCCTGGACGAAAGCTTGTATTTTAAGCTTGGTAAGGTCTGCAGATGGCATTGTCGGGTAAGCCAGAGTGGCGCTTGTCTCAACTCGTCTGGAAAAATCTTGCAACGACTCACTGTCTTCCTGTTTCAGAGACTGGAACTGGTTGAGCCGCTCCCAGATGGTGACGGTCTGCCCGTAAGTACGCCGCAGTGTTTCATTGAGCTCATGAAATGATGAGTTCTAACGCAGATGAGGCATGCACTGGAGGATTTGTACAGCCTTTCCAGAGAGGGCATTAAGAAGTTCATCTCTCTTACGCTCAGGTGACCAACCATTGTTACGAGCCACATTACTAAACTGAACCTCGTAGACATTATAATCATAACTGCCATCATACGTTTTCAGCTTCATGAACTTGGTAGTTTGAGGTCGATTCGATACGATTTCTTCCTCGTCAAATGCAGGAACAAGTGTGTTCATTTGTTGCAGATTTCCTACCAAAGCTCAAAATGTACTCTGAATGTACGACTCAATGGTTTGTTGGAGCCTATCCGCTATCATTTGGATGGCCTCTACCGTCGTCACATTTCCAGAGCCGCTGGGACCTTGATCAGTCTCGTGACCGGGGCCTTGACGCTCAGTATTGCCTGCATCGGCAGCCGATCCTTGGCCGTCATTGTCTCGCGACCCTTGGTCAACAGACCCTTGGTCATCGAAACCTTGAGCGAACCCTTGATCGTGCTGACCGAGAGGCCTTCCATAGCGTCCTTGCCCTCCAGAACGAGAAGATCCTTGTCGCCTACGATTGCTCATAACGACCCAATAAAGAACTTACTTCCAATAAAGTTGTTTGATTGGTTGATTGGTCAGGCGTGAAGAGAGGTCAAAACCAGGGAAAGCCAAGTCGTCGTCGGGATCAGGATAGAATGCCAAGTCAGGTGCCGGAAGAAGGTCAGGGAGAATGCCAAGTCAGGAGCCGTGAATCAGGATAATCGCGATCGCTCCTAATAGCTACTTTCCACTTCTTCTCACCCTTTCCGAATTACCGCTGCCACCACTTTTGTGTTTGCGGGTAATTGGAAATGAGGAGGAGGCAAGGAGAGGTTTTCAGGAGTTGTATTCAGTTCCACAGTCTGAGATACACTGAACGCTTTGTGTGGATCTATCACTAGGATACAATTGTAGTCTAGGGAGCATGCGCGGGGTAGTAGCAGGTAGTGATGGCATTAGTTATACCAACTTCATAACAGTATTGTTCAAAACTGTGACTAAACTTTATAAAATATCAAGTATCATGTCTATTTAGAAATAAAAACAAAGTTTGTGTTTTGACTCAATTCAAAAGATTTAATTTGATCACTTTACACATAATGAGCTAAATGTTATAAATATTTCAAAATAAGAACCATGTTCAAATAATTTATCAAAAATTTTAAGTAATTTTTGTTCACTGGAAACCTAAACTGTGAGCTAAAATGAACTGACAGTAATACACTGCTATGTCATAAATAAGTTGATATTTTAAAGTAAGTAGAAAGTTCATAGCTTAAAAATATTCTTTGGTCACTTGAAACCTACAAATAATAATCAGTTACAAATTGAATGCATCTCGCAATTTTAAAGTGTTTCTATGAAATAAATTTCAACATTGTCACTTTTTAATCAAGGATATAAGTCTGTCATATTGGACCTGGGTCCTACCATATTTGGAAGGCTGAGCTTTCCCTGTTACTAACTTCTCTAATGCTCTCATAAATTGTTGATATGGAGGAGGATACTCAGCATTCAAAGTAACATAAGCTGCAAGCAGCATCAGCATTATCTTGTCTACAGTTGGCTTATGGAGGGAGGAAACAAGATTGTTGGCCATAAGAAGGTTGGCGCTTCTGACCAGTCACAAAGTCCTGCCTCCTTAGCACAACAATGAATGGAGCTTGAATATCAGAAGAATTCATCTCGTTTAGGCTTTGCCTTTCTTCCTATTAAGGATGAAGAAAGTCAGTAATGCAATGTGATTGCAAACGTTTCACAAGTTTTGAATTGCAAGTAACTTACATCCTTAACTATAAATACAGCTTTTAGACCTTTTTTTCACTGCTTTCGATATAAAAAACTCATGGACTTTCATCATGGAGTCTAAAATATTATTTTCAGAGTCCGTACCAGTCGTAAAATGATCTTCTATCAGAACCATGTTCGCAGAAAATATTTTTTCACATTCCTCTACAGTAACCTGAATAGTGTTGAGATAATCATAAATCATCTGCAAGGAACACAAACACATGGAATTACAAACTTTCCAAAATTATGTGAACACTTCAGTCAAATAATTTTGTTCTTTACCAATTCAGGCACTTTTAAATAAGGATAGCGTTCCAAGAGCTCTTGGGGTGTCGTTGTTGTTCGCTCAACCTTTCTGTGCCGGAGAGACTGTTCTATTAAAGATTTGATAGCTATCCTGTCACAATTCCCGCTTCTAAGCTCCATAGCTGCAGCTTCTGCTTCAGCATCTAATGAGTTCCTGCTGTTTGTACTGGTCTCGGTACCGGTGATGTCAAAAAGAAAACAGATATAATAAATTTCTACTTTATTTAGGTATATTTTTGTTATTAAGGAAGGAGACTTACTCTTCATCTTCATTGGAACTTTCTGTGACTGCCTGAGTGCACTTTTTTTTCTTATTCTTTCTCTCTGCGCTGAAAGACTTTTGCAGCCCTATCTTGAATGATTCCTGAAGAGAAGAATGCAAAAATCAGAGTAGAGGAACATTCCTTTGATTCAATGACTTAAAAAGAAGAGAGTCTCAGTTTATTCACCCAATACATGGCCTGTTCAGTTTTGAGGTTTGGATAGGCATCACAGACTTCAGTAGCATATTTTGTCCATTCCTTTCTCGTTAAATATTCATTTCCACCCGTTTGTCTTCTGATGTGGTCTTTGCAGTCTTGATAAATTGGTGCAATGTTCATATGAATTCTTTTTTTTTTTTTTTTTTTTTTTTTTTATAATTCTTGCAGACTTTTTTTACCAAAGATGGGTAAACCATGCACCATTTGATCAAATGTCCTAGCCGTCTGTAAAATTTTAAGGGAATGCCTTATATACTTTACCATTGTGTCTTACCCTATCAGAAATTCAACCTCCACATCTTCTTCCTGATGAAGTAGATGGAACACTACTGGTTTGTAGTGCCCTATTTGTTTCTATGGTATTGGAAACGGAAGAAGCAGGAGAATGTGGTGAGGTGCTGCTTTGAGCTACAGGACGCCGTGTTGGAGTTCTTGGTGGTGATACCTCCCTGTAGTTCCTCTTAGGTACAGACCTTAAAGAAGTTCCTGTGATTTAAAAAAATAGACAGCAGATACAATTATTGTTGTTTTATAAATGCAGGATGAAGCCTAATCTAATCTAAGAAATTCTTATGGTTCATAATTTTACTCACTTATTTCTCCATGCTCAACGGGTTTATCAATCTGAGATTTTCTTTGTGAAGGCCTTCCTTCATTACTATTACCATCACACATAAAGTATGGTTTTGATATTGGATTTGCTAGTACAAAAGAGAAAGGAAAATTATGGCAAATGGTGGGTCAACTGGTAAAAGATACAGAGAGGAAATGCAACTTACAATTCTCTGACATGTACTCATATCTTTCCTTCATGATCCTGAACTTAAGTCTCTCAATCAATGGAATCTCATTCCACTGCTCAGGAGTGAAGTATTTAGACACATCAGACCAGTCTTCTTCACTGGAAACATGAAAGTTATGATAAGGAAATTTGAAAGTAAAGTTAGAGGGCCTGATTAAAGATTTATAAAATTCTTCTTTACTTGGATAACAATTAAAGGAATGCATGAAGAAATTTCAAACCATGATGCCCCTTGGCTGTTTTAAATGGAAATACTCACAATTCCTGCTCTGTTGTACTGGCAGCATTATCACCATAAAAACTTTGATCGAATACTTCAGGACGGCCACTGTTTTCATTACTACCTGTATCATCTGTTTCCTATTGAATAAGCAAGCCATTGAAATGAATGTCAAGTGAAATGAACCAAACTTAGTGTTTCGAGATCGGCGAGGCCTACCTCCTGCGAGTTATTCCATCTTTGAAGCATTTGTTTTACAGGTGCCATAGTCACGATTAATAAGTTTTAAACTGCTACAGTAAAATAAATCCCAGTAAGTTCCAAATCTCTACTATCGGACTCGGCTCGCAGAGATTGAAGATGCAACGATGGGTAAAGGCATCAATTCAAACCGCCAAACTTGCTCTGTAAGACTACCAACATATGAATTTTAATTTTGTCCCGACAAACTTGTGCTTTGAAAGGAAAATTGGTTTCCACGCCGAGACTTGAGCCATCAATATTTACACCGCGTATCTTTCATATTATGTCCAGAAAGTATCCTTACAATTTTCAATTTCACGATGAGGTGCAAGCTGCGTGTTGTAGGTACTCTTTCTCTGTCCTGGCTCTTTACCGCTCTTTACCTCTTTACTCTTTTGTTTGCCCCCTCCCCCCCCCATCCCCCTACCAACATCTGATCTGACTGACTCACACGGACCATGCAAGTGCACGCACCACACGCACGGACGGGACGGAACGGAACATGCCCAACCCCAACATGCCCAGCTGCTCATAACAGAGCAAGAGCAAGTAACTTCTAAAGGGAGCATGAACATGCGTCGTTCGTATACGAGATATAGCGTGCATTTCTGCCCTGCCTCATGTGTATCTGAATTTAAGGTGCGTGTTGTGCGACGAAAGCAAGGGCACAAACCCGTGTCCAGTTTTGATTGTCCAGTTTTGATTAAAAACTGTCAAATGTTTCAGAATTGAATGCCAAATGTCTAATAGCGACGATGAGATCATTGATCTGGCTGAAGAATCTGGAGAAAATGAGGAGCATGATCTTTCTGATGAAGATCTCCTTATTGATGATGCATCGGATGAATCAGGTGAGTCGAAAATCAGTATATACTTTGGTGAAGCCAATACAATTCTTGTGATTTCAAAGTTGTATTTCCTGCCTATTATTTTTAATTTTACATCAGTCAGAAACATTATTTACCTTCACATATATTTTCTCTCTTTCAAATTATTTATTGTCCTCCCCTGTCAACTAATATTTGTTTTTGGTCTTCAGGTAAATCACACGAACATGCTGTGAGAATTCAGAAACGAGCTGCTGAGTTTCTGACATACATTAAACAGGAATGTGTTACTACTCAAGTCACGATTGACAACATTGTGAAGGGGGTTGATGACCTGTTTCGTCTATACAATCAATTTCTTAAGGTATGCACTTAATTTTGTAATTCATATCTCTTGTACTGTATCTTTGTCTCCTGCTTTTTGACATTTTACTTATTTTTCTTCATTTTGTTTCTTAAGGCTCGCATATTTGAGCTCTCAGACTCAGACTTCATTCAGAAGAAAGATATAGCAGAACTCTTCTCATATATTAATCAACAGACAATCTTCGAGGGAGTTCAAACACAATACAAATTACAACGGTATCAAAAAGCCAAGTGGGACGCTTTGGTTCCTCGAAAAGTTGTATTTGCATGGAAAAGAGTACTGCCTCATGGTAAAGTTCGGCAAGTTCCTTCCCAGTTTGCCTATTATGTGGACTTCTTAGAGCAGCTGGAATCTATTCTTCAATGTGAGGATATCTTAAATTGTGTGGACAACCCCAAAGCTCCATCAGATGAATTCAGAAGTGCTTTGGATGGTTACATATACCACAACCATCCAGTTGCACAGAAGCACCCGAATGCCCTCGGAATAATTTTGTACCTGGATGATATCAAGGCAGGAGATTCTTTGTCATCTTTTTCAAATCTTGGATTGAGAAACTTTTTGTGGTCCTTAGCCAATATCTATCCAGAACTCAGATCATCCGTGCGAGCTATCCAGCTTCTTGCTCTCTCCAAAGCAAGTGATGCTAAGAATGTCAAGAATGAGCCCATTCTCCAAAAATTTATTCATGGCATTAACAGACTAAGCAGTGAAGAGGGAGTGACTTTTAACATCAAGGGTGTCCCAAGAGTTTTCCATGGTTTTCTGTTATTTATAATAGGGGATTACCCTGCCCTTGCAAACATCGGTGGCTTCAAGGAATCTGCTGCATTTGCATGGAGGTTCTGCCGACAATGCATGGTGACTCAAGAGGAAAAGAGTGAAAAGTACGAAGAATCTCAAGTCGTCTTGCGTACTGATGTTATGCACAAACAGCAGCTTGATGCCATGGAAGGGACTAGCATTGTTATGGAAGATGAAACAGAAGCGACTGAACAACATGAAAAACCCACGGTTAAGTATGGAATTAACTTCAGAAGTCCTCTGCTTCAAGTGAACCATTTTCAAGTTACCCAATGTCTTCCTCAGGACATTATGCACCTGTTTTTGGAGGGCATTTTGGAAACAGAGTGTAGATTTCTCCTCGATCATGCTGTATCATCAAGGAAAATCTCTCTCAAAGAAGTTAATCTGTATCTGAATGACTTGCCAACTGAAAGACCTTCTCCAATTGAACCTCAACATCTGAAGAATGGCCTCCGCCAAACATCCTCTCAGATTCTTATGTTGAGTGTTCATCTGCCATTTCTTTTGGGAAAGCACTGTGAGACTGATCGCCTTCGCAACTTCATTCTATTGCTGAAGGTATTAAGTATGTGCCTGTGTTCTGTGCTAAAATTGGATCACGTATCTCTTTTGAAAAGAATGATTAAGGAGTACTTGGTAAACTTCAATCTCCTTACCCTGGCAAATTCACTGCAAAACATCATTTCTTAATCCATCTTCCAACGCAGATAATTTTATTTTCTATACCGACCGGCGTCCTGTAGCTCAAAGCAGCACCTCACCACATTCTCCTGCTTCTTCCGTTTCCAATACTATAGAAACAAATAGGGCACTACAAACCAGTAGTGTTCCATCTACTTCATCAGGAAGAAGATGTGGAGGTCGAATTTCTGATCGGATAAGACACAATGGTAAAGTATATAATCGCAGTTAAGTATCACTGTAAAAAAAAAAAAAATAAAAAAAAATAATAAAAAAAAACAGGCATTTCCTTAAAATTTTACAGACGGCTAGGACATTTGATCAAATGGTGCATGGTTTACCCATCTTTGGTGAAAAAAGTCTGCAAGAATTATCAAAAACAAGTTAGAGAAGCATCACTGAAGTACTGCTAAAATGTACTCGTTCTTTACCTCTTTGTTTTTTCATTGTTTATTATATTTTCTATCCCTGAAGTTATAGCATTTGCAGTGATATGAATTAAATGTTTGCTGATGTTTGTCAGGAAAATTAGTTTTTGAAAGAGTATTTAATTTTGTAGGTGAAATGTGTTGAACAAGTATTGCGTTTGGTAAGGACGTCATGATGATAGCATTTCAAGGGATTTCCATTACATATTTATGATTTGACAAGTTTCCTCACATCTGAATTAAAAAAAAGAAAACTTTTTTTCAGTTGTGTGGGTGAAGTTTTGGGAACCGCGCACTGCACAAAAAGATGAGTAATTTTCAGGGTTGTCAGATGCCGCGATTTCTTGAGAATTGTGCTATTTTGTGCGAATTCTACAGAATTTTGGTGATTTTGTGCGATTTGAGCTATAAGTTGCCGAAAATGAGAGGTTTTGAATGCACTTTTCGAGTTTCGCGCCGTTGCACCGCAGCACCAACCTCGAGCTCTCACCCGAGGCGCTGACTTCGCTTTTTCAATCGAGTCTTTTTACGTCTTTTCTGCCCACTATAGAACCTCGTATGGTGGTAAATTGTGCTATTTTATCTCAAAACTCGCTGAAGTGATGCATCATTAGATAGGCCTTCGAGTTTTTGGCAATACGAGCGCCGCGGAGTGGCAAGCCTGGCAAGAATGGTAGTCCCGCATTCATTTGTTTTTATCCTCACAACGAACGCATCGAGGATGAAATGGAGGACTTAGAGAAAAAAAGATGCATTCTATTAAGTGTTCTCAAAATTTCACCCCCAGAACTAAAAAAAAAGTTCTAGTAAGACGATGAGAGGCAACTACTCTGATCTCAAATAGGTAATGAGAATCCCTTAAAATGCTTTAGCTTCGGCGCAAATTATAGGCCTCACCGAAAGCGTGACGTCTTACCAAAAACAATACTCGTTCTTCACCTGCATATGTATACATAAAGCAGGTAAAGAACGAGTAAAAAGGATTCATATGAACATTGCACCAATTTATCAGGACTGCAAAGATCACATCAGAAGACAAACGGGTGGAAATGAATATTTAACGAGAAAGGAATGGACAAAATATGCCACTGAAGTCTGTGATGTCTATTCAAACCTCAAAACTGAACAGGCCATGTATTGGGTGAATAAACTGAGACTCTCTTCTTTTTAAGTCATTGAATCAAAGGAATGTTCCTCTACTCTGATTTTTGCATTCTTCTCTTCAGGAATCATTCAAGATAAGGCTGCAAAAGTCTTTCAGCGCAGAGCGAGGGGGCAACCACTCGTGAAATCCTGTGTACAATCCCTCGGAAATCTCGATGAAATCATGCAGCTTATGTACTTTGAATGCTGAGTATTCTCCTCCATATCAACAATTTATGAGAGCATTAGAGAAGTTAGTAACAGGGAAAGCTCAGCCTTCCAAATATGGTAGGACCCAGGTCCAATATGACAGACTTATGTCCTTGATTAAAAAGTGATAATATTGAAATTTATTTCATAGAAACACTTTAAAATTGCGAGATGCATTCAATTTGTAACTGATTATTATTTGTAGGTTTCAAGTGACCAAAGAATATTTTTAAGCTATGAACTTTCTACTTACTTTAAAATATCAACTTATTTATGACATAGCAGTGTATTACTGTCAGTTCATTTTAGCTCACAGTTCAGGTTTCCAGTGAACAAAAATTACTTAAAATTTTTGATGAATTATTTGAACATGGTTCTTATTTTGAAATATTTATAACATTTAGCTCATTCTGTGTAAAGTGATCAAATTAAATCTTTTGAATTGAGTCAAAACACAAACTTTGTTTTTATTTCTAAATAGACATGATACTTGATATTTTATAAAGTTTAGTCACAGTTTTGAACAATACTGATGTTCATTCTTTCAAGTGGCAACCACTCCAGTCCTCAAGATTGTTAGACACTGTAGTAATTCAGTTGAGGCTTGCCATCAATGCAATAAGAATGATAATCTACATTCAAAGTAATGTTTATTAAAAAGTATATTTAAACACTCTAAGTTAATCTAAACAATCAGATTACTTATCAAAATATGTAGGTACTAAATTACTATAAATTCACCTTAATATTTTTCTATCAATGACTTTCACACCAACTTGCTCTTTCAAACCTGAAGCATCATAGCCTAAATGTAATAGAATCAATGCGCATAACAGCTGTCCTGAAAGGGATCTCTATTGGATGCACCAACCAATTACAACAAACTGCAGTCACGGGCTGGGAGTCCGTCTTCTAACAGGGGAGAATGAAAGGGCTCAAAACACCACAGCTTCATCCTAGAAAGAGAGAAAAAACAGGAAATAAAATTAACAGCTTTAAATTGCCACACAGCAAAATTACAATCTTAAATAGTTACATTAATATTGACCATTATGAAAAATACAAAACAATTTTTATTCAAGGTGTCCTTTGAGAATTAAAACTAAAAGGTGAAGGTGATTTTCTTTCCCGTAGTCTCAAGAGTAACTTAAACCACATGAAACCAGGGGCGCTCATTGTGTTTAGGGCAATGGTTTTCACCTCCCACCCGTTTTGACAAAAACCACCCATGAAACACACACACACACACTCCCTCCCTCTCTCTTTCTCAACTTGCTTTTCTCTTTCTCTGTTCTTTCCTTTCTCTTTTTCCCTTCCTCTTACCACCTGTTTAGAATCCCAACCTCCCACACGTTACTGCCCTACTTTGAACATACAATGATCGCCCCTATTTGCCAGAAATGAAAAAGCAAAACTGAAGCCGGAGAAGAACAGTTAAATGACAGGTATTGCAAATTCAAACTTACTCTGAGAAGCTGCTGCAGTTCGAAGACCATAGTTATTTCACCAAGCAGTGGCGCAACGATGAACAGAGAGCCGATTCAGCATGCAGTAAAACTATGAAGCTAAAGTCTTCTAAGGCCTAGTCAGTGAGGGATCTGACTTCTGGGATCAGCGCACTTGCTGCAACATAAATGGTAAACTCCTTAAAACTAGTCATCTTCGATGAAAGAGGATGATCGAGAGAAAGACTCAGACAGAATATAACACTAATAAAAATGGTGAATGAAGCTTCTTTTTAATTCAAAAAATTGAGTGCTGTCATTTATCATCATTAGCTTTGCAGAAAAATGTAGAAGCTACTCAGGAAAGCCTCTAGAGAGGGACTGGATTCTGGACCTATTTGTCTTAACATAATTGAATATATACGTCCACCAGTCATTGTTAAGTCTAAACTGAAAATTTCCCGTATATGTGACAACACCAAATTGATAAACATTACAAAATTCACTTCCTAGTCCAAGAGAAGACAGAGTCAACACTCATATGTCAACTATGATATTTAGGCTGGCCAAGAACTTACCCTGTACCTAGTTAGTCTGTATCCATGTTGCTGCAGCTGAACTATAACCCGTTGTTGGGAAGAAAGTTGTCTATCCTCCGCCGCGGTGACAACACAATTCTCTTTTTATTCCTACAACAAGAAAATGCAGCACATTACACCAGAGCAATAATAAAGAGACAAAAATTACCGAAAAGCTCTTTATGCCATCAGAACGGGGTTAGGTCGCTCGAAATCGGAATCGAATTCAACGAAAAAGTGCGAAAGAAAACGTGACAAAGCCAAAAGAGAACACGGCACGCAAGCAAAGGGGAAGAAAGAATCAAGCAGTGCATTGCGTAACACTAAAACAGCTTTGCATTCAGAGAAAAATACGACAAATCGCGGGACTCACTTGCGACCGAGAGAGCGGCGAGCGAGCACGTAAACAACGTTGGTCGGGGGGTAGGTCAGGGCTGCCGACTGATTCAGAAGATCGCTCTCATCTCTCCGTCCTTGTTGCACCCACAGCGGTGCCCTACGCTGGCCATGGCAGAGCTCCATGAGTACGACGAAGACAGAGATATGAAAGGGATCTCCGGAATCGCGTGGCAGGGCTCGGCGCGCTCGCGCTCGGCTCGACTCGGCTTTCTCCGTTCGGTCAGGTTCGGGTAGAGAGAGCCTGAGTCCTCGCAAATCCGTGACTCCTCCGCCTCCGTCAAAATAAAACCATGATGGCTTAACCATCTGCAAATATCTTGAAGTCTGCCCTTGGAGCACGCCATTATTACTTTCCTTCAAAGGAGCACTGCTAGGAACCGGCATAGACAACATTGGATAGCCTAATTGACTAGTCAGGCATGTGTTCGATGTAACTTTGTTTAGATTGCATTATTTTCATCCTTTTCACCAAGATTTCGACAATGTCACCCGGTTCGGAAGTGTGTTTAGTGTGGTTCTCAAAAAAAGCTTTCAGTGGACAATCACAGTTTTCTTATAAACTTGTTGTTAGGAAAGTCATGAGAGAAGAGCTGAAACCAAGAGTTCCATCTACACCATGGTGCTGGGTGGATTTAGGACTGGGCTGTCTGTGACCAAACAACAGAAAGAGCCCCAGTAGACCAGGTACAATAAGAAAAAGAAAAAAAAACTACTTCAGTGTACAGCCCACACCAGCTGCCACAGTGTTCAGTCGTGGCTTCACTGTAAGTAAATATACTTTAGATATAAAATCTCCGTGTGTGTTGTCTATGGCCCTGGACTACTTGTCTACAAACTCTGTTAAGTCGATTTGGAATTCTATCTTAATTTACCCAAGATACATAGTTGTAGTTCTACTATATTTATGAGTTATACTTTGGCGGGTTATATAAGATAAAGTACTCATCAACATGTTCGTGGTCCTACGCTTGAGAATTGGCATACCAGCTTTCCTTTGTGCTAAATGAATATGCAACGACTGATTACATTGTAAGTTGTATTATTTTTTCGGGAATATACTACCTAGTGTTTAAACTGATTATCAATATTTAGCTTGCTTTTCTTACCATGAAAATTTCGCCTTTGCTTTCTACATGGCAATGAGGCATTTAATATAATTAATGCTTATTGTACGCCACTTTTCAAGCGTATTGTGTTTCTTTTCTGTATACGCTTCTTTTCAAGCGTATCAATATGCTCTCCTGAATCTATACGCCCTTTTTGAAGCGTAGCTCAATGTACGCTTCAATCCAAGCAGAGCAGTACGCTTCAAGATTGTACGCTTGAGGACAGGCATAACCTTACGCCTTAGTTTTACCAGTGTATTTTTTGCAGCAGTGACCTGAAAGCGGCATAATTACTCTCAATTTTTGACATTTTTCCTACGCCAATGCCTAGAATGTAACTGGTACAAATTATTTTATGGCTCAAGTCGGTTCCTTTGGGTGAAAGGTACTCATTCCTCAGCCCATTGAATTTGTACCAGCACGAAACAGGTATCTTAAAGCAGCAGTGACGAGGAAGCGGCTTAATCACTCTCGTTTTTTTGACACTTTTTTTCACGCCAACGCCTAAAAGCAAGGTGGTACGAATTATTTTATGGATAAAGTGGGTTCCTTTAGGTGTAAGGAATCGATTCCTCAGGCCATTTACTTTGTACCAGCAAGAAGCGGGAATTTTTTGCCGCAGTGACCTGAAAGCGGCATAATTACTCTCAATTTTTGACATTTTTCCTACGCCAATGCCTTGAATGTAACTGGTACAAATTAATTTATGGCTGAAATCGGTTCCTTTGGGTGTAAGGAATCTATTCCTCAGGCCATTGAATTTGTACCAGCAAGAAGCGGGTATTTTTTACAGAGTGACCTGGGAGCGGCGTAATTTTTCTCAATCTTTGAAATATTTCTACGCCAATGCTTAGAATGTAACTGATAGAAAATATTCTATGGCTCAAGTCGGTTCCTTTGGGTGTAAGGAATCCATTCCTCAGGCCATTGAATTTGCACCAGCAAGAAATGGGTATTTTTTGCAGCAGTGACCTGAAAGCGGCAAAATTACTATCAATTTTTGACATTTTACCTACGCCAATGCCTAGAATGTAAGTGGTACGAATTATTTTATGGCTGAAGTCGGTTTCTGTGGGTGTAAGGAACTCATTCCTCAGGCCATTGAATTTGTACTAGCACGAAACGGGTATCTTTTAGCAGCAGTGACCTAAGAGCGGCGGAATCACTCACGTTTTTTGACACTTTTCTCACGCCAACGCCTAAAAGCTAGGTGGTACGAATTATTCTATTCATAAAGTGGGTTCCTTTGGGTGTAAGGAATCCATTTCTTGTGCCCTTTAATTTGTACCAGCACGAAACTGGTACGAGGGGGAAACGACTAAGGTAATCCGGCTGACAGCCGATAGGTAATCCGGCAGGGTGTAATCCGGGGAAATTTGAAATAATCCGCTGTAATCCGGGGAAATTTTAGAGAAATCCGGGGTAATCCGAGGAAAAAAGCACCGTTATCCGGAGGACACTCCAGAGGTAATCCGAGGTAATCCGGGGAAATCCTTAATCTGGCTGACACGAAAATTGACAGTCGTTTCCCCCTCGAACTGGTATCTTTTAAGCAGCAGTGACCTGGAAGCGGCGTAGTATTCTCAATTTTTCACATTTTTCCTTCGCCAATGGCTAGAATGTAACTGGTACAAATTATTTTATGGCTCAACTCGATTCCTTTGGGTGTAAGGAATCCATTCCTCAGGCCATTGAATTTGTACCAGCAAGAAGCGTGTAATTTTTGCAGCAGTGACCTGAATGCGGCAAAATTACTATCGATTTTAGACATTTTACCTACGCCAATGCCTAGAATGTAAGTGGTACAAATTATTTTACGGCTCAAGTCGGTTCCTTTGGGTGGAAGGAACTCATTCCTCAGCCCATTGAATTTGTACCAGCACGAAACAGGTATCTTCAAGCAGCAGTGACGACGGAGCGGCTTAATCACTCTCGTTTTTTGACACTTTTTTCTCGCCAACGCCTAAAAGCAAGGTCGTACGAATTATTTTATGGATAAAGTGGGTTCCTTTGGGTGTAAGGAATCGATTCCTCAGGCCATTTAATTTAAAGCAGCAATAAGCGGGTATTTTTTGCAGCAGTGACCTAAAAGCGAGGGGCGGCCAACTCGGTAAAAACGTGTACACAGAAATACCTGTGTATTTCTAGAAATACACTAAAAATCAAGGAAATACTCTACAATACACAGAAATACATAGAAATACTTGACAAAAATACGACAAAAATACCGAAAAATACATTAGAAATACAAGAAATACAAGGCAAGTGTACACAGAAATACACGAGTTGGCCGCCCCTTGCCTAAAAGCGGCATAATTCCTCTAAATTTTTCACATTTTTCCTTCGCCAATGGCTAGAATGTAACGAGTACAAATTCTTTTATGGCTGAAGTCGGTTCCTTTGGGTGTGAGAAATCCATTTCTCAGGCCATTTAGTTTGTACCAGCATGACTAGCGAGGACTAAAAGTCCTTAAGCTGAGCTCGCGCTACTAATGCAGGAATTGATTTTTAACTGTTGCAGACATATTAATGGAAATAATTAAGTTTCAATTAATTTTTCCATAATTATAGCGTATTTTGATGCATAATAAATAGTTGAAACTGATAGTGTTTCGTGATTGATTCTTAATCTGTCCTAACAGTGGACCTTGTTACAGGGCGTCGTAACGTAACGTAACGCACAAGTACTGTTAGTTACCAGAGTAACAAACCTTGCGTTTTTTATTTCAAGTTCGTTTCTTCAATAACGTTTTTAATTTGCGTTTTTTCACTAACGGTAAAGTATATATAGTTAGAACTAAAATAACGTTATTATTATAGCAATTAAAATCAGGATCTGCTAATCAACGTTTGTTGCGAAACATCCTGTGATGGAGGTACGAGCAGGGCGTCGTACCTCGACCTAACTTGTAACGCGACTAAGTTACCGATGTATCGAAGTCCATCGTGTTTTTAATTTAATACGTCAGGTCAGGGTCAGGGCAACGGGGCGCACTCTGCCTACTCCGGGTGAACTCTGCATACTTCGAGTGTATTCTGCGTACTCCGAGTGCACTATGCGTACTACGGGTGTGCTCTGCGTACTCTGGGTGTACTCTGCGTACTATGGGTGTACTCTGCGTACTCCGTGTGTTTTCTGCGTACTCCGGGAGTACTCTGCGTACTCCGAGTGTACTCTGCGTATTCCGGGTGCACTCCGTATTCTCCGGGTGTACTATGCCTCCTCCGGTGCACTCTGCGTACTCCAGAAGTACACCGCGTACTCCGGGTGTTCTGTGCGTAGTCCGGATGTGCTGCGGTTGTACTGCTCTCGGTGTACTCCGTATACACCGGGTGCTCTCCGCTTGCTCCGACCGTACCCCGGGTACTCCGAGTGCACTCCGAATACCCCACGTGTTCACCAGGTGCTCTACGCCTGCTCCGAGTGTACTCCTAGGGAATCCCGAGTGTACTCAGTGTACTCCTGGTCTTCTCAGTGTACCCCAAGAGTATATCGAGTACGCCGCGGGTACTCTGAGTCTACTCCGTGTACTCCTGGTGTACTCCGGGTACTCCGGATATACTCCGGGTACTCCGGATGTACTCCTTGTTGTCCGTGTGTACTACGGTTGTACTCTAGGTGTACAACGTGTACACCGGGTGCTCTCTGCGCTGCGCCTGCTCCGAACGTAATCCGTTTACTCCGATTGTACTCCGAACACTCCAAGTGTTCACGACGTACTCCCAGTGTTACTCCGGTTGTACCCCTAGTGTATTCTGAGTGTTCTAAGTGTACTCCAAGATTATATCGGTTATGCCACGGGTACTTCGAGTGTACTCCGTGTACTCTTGGTGTAGTCCGGGTACTCTGGATGTACTCCGCGTACTCCAGATTTACTCGGTACACTGAAAGTACATTTCCTATACTCTGAGCGTACTCCATGTGCACTTGGGGTGTACTTCGCCAACCTCAGGTGTACTCCGAGTACTCGCGTGATGTGCTCGTAATACCAAATGTCAGCCACAGCAAGAGTGTATAACAGATGACTTAGCGCGGCCTCTGGCCGGATCCGGAGCAGCGCGAGCTGCGCCAGGTTTGTACCGAATAAGACGCCTATCAGCACAAAGTGGTACTCCTCAGAAGGGCGAGCGTGGACCGTCTGCGTAGAACACCAATATGACATCCGAAAATGTGTTACCGACTGGTCGTGCGGCTGGTGATGCTGCGTTGGAGCGATTCAATCTACAGCCGAGCGGCAGCTCAGTGGGTAGCGTAGCCGCTTTCGAGGGCCGGGTTGTGGGTTCAAGTCCAGCCAGAGGCCAACCAGTTTTACTAAAGTTTCGGCTCTCTTCCTTGGCACCTCTGATTTCTGTACGCTTGACACCTGCAGGGAGATGGACGACGGCCGGTTGGCAGCAGACAAACAGATTTTCGGCAGCTCTATCTCCCCGATGCTGGCTGCCGTCTATACCCGACCCAACCCGGCCGGAGGGTCTGCTTGTCGAGTGAGCCGGACAGCCTCCGAATCACCGGCGCTCTGCTGTGCTTCCGCACGCTCTTCGGTTACAGAGACCCGGGCGACCGGTGATAGGTTAGGTTGCGGATAGCGGGGACAGGGGCCAGTGCCGCGTGGTGGGCAAGCCGCAGACGTATTCATCGAGTGAGACGTGAGCTACTGGAGCAACAGAGATAGCTGTTGGCTGCATCACGCTATCTCACTCTCGCGCAATCGAAGAGAGGTATTTGCCCGCCCGATCGAAAACACAGCGCGAAAATCAGATGTGCCAACGAAGAAAGCCGAAGCTTTTGTAAAATTTGTCGGCCTCTGGCCAGACTTGAACCCATACACCAACCTTCTGAACAGGGTACGCTAACCACTGAGCTGCCGCTCGGATGTTATGAGGTTCGGTCCAGCGCAGTACCACGAGCCGCACAACCGGTCGATCGTACATGTCCCGTTGTCAACTTGGCGCAGCTCGCGCAGCTCCAGGTCCGACCAAAGCCCGCGCCGAGTCAAATGCTGGCTGCAATTCTGCTGTGGCTGAAATTTTGTAATACGAGCACACTCGAGTACTCGGAGCACACCCGGAGCTAGAAGAGTATCCCCCGGAGTACACTCGGGGAGCACAGGAAGTGTACTTTGAGTACACCGAGTAAATCTGGAGTACATGGAGTGCATCCGGAGTACAATAAGAGTACACCAGGAGTACACGAAGCACACTCGGAGTAGCAGCAGCGTACCCGATAAACACTTTTAGAACACTGAGTATACCAGTACACTCGAAGTACACTAAAAGTACCCTAGGAAGTACAATAACAAGTGTAACAATTGAAGTACCTGATGTACAAACACTCTGAGTATATATGGAGTACACTCGGAGTACTCAGGTGTACACCAGGAGCACGCGATGTACACGGAGTTCACGAAAAGTGCACCCATAATACCTGCGGAGTACACCGGGAGTACCCGGAGAGCACCCGGTGTACACGGAGTACACCAAGAGTACAACCGTAGTATACCCGGCATACGCAAAGTACACCCATAGAATGCGGAGGGCACCCGGAGTACGCAGAGTACACTCGGAGTACGCAGAATACACCCAGAGTATGCAGAGTTCACCCAGAGTACGCAGAGCACACGTGATAACCCGAGGCTCATAACTCTAGACGACCTCGTGACTCTCGGTAATCAGCAAGAGATATTTCAAATATATGATGTATTGTCGGTTCGAAAAAAAAAAACGTTTGAATGAAATCTAGAAAATAACAGGTTGACCTTGTTCAGCGGTTCTACTAATAACGTAATTTCTGAACCTTTTGATGCGGTTACCGAAAAAAAACGTTATTAACATGTTCATTCTTTTGTCGTTTCTCAGATAACTTATAACGAGAAACCAAACGGTATCAACCTATTTTTTGTTACGTTATGACGCCCTGCCTTGTTACCGAGGTGGATCTACTCATTGTATTGAGATTTTCGGGAGACCGACCCGTATAACATTTGTGCACAGGCGTCGGCTTACGCAGATAGCGGAAATGCAAAGTAAACGGAAATATAATTTTTCCTAAGCACATGTTCTTGCTGTCCGATTGCTGTCGTCTATCGGCGACGTACGTACAAGGTACGCAACCCGTGGCACATGCCATGTTGGTGGGTTGCCTACCTGTCGGTTCTCAGGCGCTCTATCCCATCGGTTTCGATGTGTTTAATGTCATCAGGTTTACATTTAGTTAGTTGTGTTCGGCTTGCGACGTGTCGTCTTGTTATATTATTCTGGAACTTCCTTTTTAGCCCGCCCTTCTGCTTTGAAAAAGCTTTAGAGCGGGCTTATGCAATCGATGCGGTGTCTGTCTGTTTGTTTGTCTGTCTGTCTGTCTGTCTGTCTGTTCCACTCGAAGGAGTTGAGCTAGAGAGTTGAAATTTTTAGGGTATCTTAAGGGTCACTCCTGGACACCGAAACGCCTGGTGCAAATCCTGCTAACCCTCATTAAGGCACTGAAAAAAATTACTAAAGTTTTCACGGAATAAAAAAAATAAAAAAAAATTAACTCTTTCCAACCCCGTCGACCCGTACCTCTCCGGAAGCGTCTTTTCGCGTCCAGTTCAATGGTGCACACCGTTTTACGAAAAAGTGGACCCAACTCGCGACTACACTGTAAAAAGCACCCGTAATTGGTCCAGTTTTCAACTTTTCTCAACCCCATCGAGCTGCACCTCCCCGGAAGCGTCTCTTCGCGTCCAGTTCAATGGCGCCCACCGTTTTTCGATAAAAAGGACCCAACTCGCGAGACTCCACTGTAAAAAACCCAAAATTGGTCCACTTTTCAACTTTTCTCAACCCCATCGACCCGCACCTCTCTGGAAGCGTCTTTTCGCGTCCAGTTCAATGGCGCCCACCGTTTTTTTGATAGAAAGGACCCAACTCGCGACTACACTGTAAAAAGCACCCAAAATTGACCCACTTTTCAACTTTTACGAACCCCATCGACCCGCACCTCTCTAGAACCGTCTTTTCGAGCGCAATACAGTGGTGCCAACCGTTTTTCAATTTCCCGTGTTGCCAATCGTCAAAACTCAAACATTTCGATTATTTTCGACGTTTTCGACATTTCTCGATATTTTCCGATATTTTTCGATATTTTCGACATTTTTCGTTAATTTTCGATATTTTTCGATATTGTTGCGATATTTTTCGATATTTTTCGACATTCTAAATAATTTTCGATAATTTTCGATATTTTTCGACATTTTCGATAATTTTCGATATTTTTCGATATTTTTCCATAATTTTCGATAGTTTTTGATAGTTTTTGACATTTTTGATAATTTTCGACGTTTTTCGATATTTTTCGACATTGATGACATATTCCGACATATTTCGATATTTGTAAACATTTTCGACAATTTTTGATATTCTTCGACATTTTTCGACATTATCCCTCATTTTTCGATGTTTTTCGATGTTTTTCGACATTTTCCATAGTTGTCGATTTATCTCAACATTTTTAAGATATTTCGAGAGTTTTCGACATTTTTGACGTATTTCTACATATTTCGACAATTTTCGACATATTTCGACAGTTTTTGAAATTTTTGACACCCCTCGACACCTATGCCGTTAAAATCGTTTCGACGAGCGTAATTCAGTGTTCCCAACTGCTGCCAATTAAAGTCCGAGTTCGACCGTTCCATCTGAGGCCGAACTCACGAATTTCGACATTTTTCGAGATTTCCGACTCCCCCTTTTTGCCAAATAACTGACCGTTTAGTCACTATCAGCACGTTTTCAAAGCAGAAGGGAGGGCTGTAGTTTCGGTGGTTCACCGTTACAAACTGCCTCTCTCCGAAGAGAATGCCTTTACGGGCCGCAGGCCCGATCATTTACAAGCTAAGAGCACGTTCTGTGTGACTTAGGGGTCGGGCCGAAGGCCCGACCGAACGCCGCTGGCAGGCCAAGCAGGCACGCCCCCTGCCGAACGGAGTTGCCAGCGTAGCGAAGCGGAGCTGGCAACGACGTTTGGCGGAAGGGCGGGCCTGCTTGTTTGTTGTTTTTTTCTTCTTTTGCATTTACTGCCTTGTATGTGATTTTCTTTTGTTTGATACCTTGTGGTGAGTTCATGTTGCTATGTTAGGGAATTCCTTTCATTCTTTTTTACTCGTTCTTTACACAATCACATTCCCTTCTTAGTGTAGGGGACGAGTATTGTGCTCAAAAATACATAGGTGTTGGACATCTTTCATTGTCAAAACTATTGTATATCATATCATGAATGTATTATTTTCTGTTCAAGTTACACCCAATCATAACTTCTTAACTGAAGTTTTTTTCAGCTTCCATGGGAAAAAGTGAAGAAAAACCATGTACAGGAATATGTTTTGAATGACTGAGCTCAATATTACCTCTTAAATAATGTTCATTTTGTCACATACACGGTAAAAACGACGTCTTGGTTTCCAAGCATACTTTAATGGTTTCCAAGCATTTTTGGAAAAACCAAGACTACCCCGTTTGGCAGCTTGGAATCCAGTACGATTTCCAAGCAGTTCAGCTTGGAAAGTGGGATGACGTCTTGGAAACGTGGACGACCGGCCGATCCATCTTGTTTTCCAAGCAGACCGCCTCCGATGGCTTGGAATCCAAGACAATTGTCTTGAAATTCAAGACGCGTGTACATTTCGCCGGAAAGGGAGCCGGTGCGAACGCCTTTTCCAAGTCGCAGACGCCTGCCAGGTGCGGGTTAGGCAACCAACTCACATCCGTGTACTATGTCTGCCTACCTAACGGGCTGAGGCAACGCCCGGGGCGGGGAGAGAAGGGGAGGGGGAGGGGGGGAGCACAGCAGCTGACCAGCGCGAGCGCGTGTTCGCAAATTGAAGGTACGTCGCACATGAATCGTTTCAGGCTTTGTCTCATTTTGTTGTGGGCAAAATCCCTTGCTTGCCATGATTGACTCTCGTTAAATAACATAATGAATTGTGCTTTCTTCAACCTCCCTTTTCTTTTTTCACCCAAATAATGCTCATCAATCTCTTTATGACTTCTCTTGCTTTGCTCTCAAAGATTTCTTTTCAAGTAGTACACTTAACCTCACAACATTTTGTTATTTTGTGCTATTTTGTCGCAATTTGGTTTGATGACTCACCTGTCGTTTGCTTCCTCATGTCGATGCGTTTTCCTTTCTGCCATTTTCTACAAGCGTCAAACCTGGAGTTCTGCTTTGTGCTCTTTTTCTCAACATATGTACTGAAACTAACTTGTCTTAATGATACGTGTTGCAGGTTGAGGCGCTTACAACATTAAATGACTATTGCAGGAATCATCCTCACTTGCTCCAGGGACCAGTGTTACTTGTTGATTTGAATGAACTACATATCAGGTACGGATTTCTTTCTCTTGTGAGTTTCAGACGTTTTCTGTACAACCCGCTGTTGCCTTTGGTCAATTCAATCTTTAATCTTCCTCGCTCTTGCGCAATAAGTGGCACGATTCATGGGTAATGTTAACCTTTCCCTCTCATTTCAGTGCAAGATACTATTGATCCTTCGGCCATCACTCCCAGTTCATGCACCCCAGCATAAAATACAAGTTTGCGTGTTGTAAAAAAGTCAAAAAATACAGTTGGAAGAGTGCTGTTATTTGTGAACCTTTCATTCCAATTAATTTCCCCCTTTCTCATATGGCAAGCTATTATTACTTTGCAGAATAATATAGATCACTGATGAAAGAATAAAAATTTAATTAATAAATAACAGTAGAATACACACTTCCCTGCTACAGCTTTTAAGAAAAACAGGGAAGAACTCACAAAGAATTAGCAGAACTGCATACAGGCTGTAAATAGAAATATAAATTAGGAAAAGAAACCTTTCTATTTGAAGGTAATGATTAGGTATCTAAGTTCTGAGGTGTTTTAAATGGGCAGAGCCTTCCGCTAGACCCAGCATTAAAATGTCTATATGAAAGCGATTAAGAAGAGGAAGAAGAATTTAATTGATAAATAATAGAATATATATACACTTCCTTGTAAAAGCTTTTAATAAAAACAGGAAAGAACTTACAAAGAATTAACATAGCTTCATAAAGGCTGTAAATAGAAATTAAAATTGGGGAAAGAAAGCTTTTGATTTAAAGTAACGATTAGGTAACTTAGTTCAGAGATGTTATACATGGGCGTAGCCTTTGGCTAAACAAAACCATAATTTTTTTTAAATATAAAAGTGTACAAATAGAGAAAGAAGAATTTAATTATTAGATAACAATAGAATATATATTCACTTCCTTGTAACAGCTTTTAAGAGAAACAGGGAGGAACTTACAAGGAATTAACAAAGCTGCACAAAGGCTGTAAATAGAAATTCAAATTAGGAAAAGTAAGCTTTTTATTTGAATGTAATGACTAGGTACCTTGGGTCAGAGATATTTTAAATGGGCATAGCCTTCTGCTAAACAAAAGAGTCAAACTTTTTAATACAAAAGCGGATAAATAGAGAAAGAAGAATTTAATTATTAGATAACAATAGAGTAAAGATTCACTTCCTTGTAACAGCTTTTAAGAGAAACAGGGAGGAACTTACAAGGAATTAACAAAGCTGTACAAAGGCTGTAAATAGAAATTCAAATTAAGAAAAGTAAGCTTTTTATTTGAGGGTAATGACTAGGTATCCTAGGTCAGAGATGTTTTAAACAGAGCCTTCTGCTAAACAAAAAAAAAATAAAAAAATAAAAAAATTTTATATGAAAGCGGTTTAGAAGGGAAATGATGAGGTAATTCATAACGATTAGTATATTACAATTGTTTCATCTATCAAAATAATAAAAATGATAGCTTTATTTCATTTGTTTAACTTTACTGATTATTTACTGATTATTTACTGATTATTTAAGGTCTGGCTAGCTCACGCAAGGTGTTTTGTAATTTTTCAACAGTGCCACGAGGCTTGTTGCAAATACCACACAATAATTCAAAGAAATTGAAAACTGTGTGGAGGTAAGGATGATACTTAAGATTAAATACAAATGACGATTTAAATAAAACCTCTACTGCTCTGATGACAGGGTCAGTTGTGGATGGGAAAGTTCCAACTAGGAAGGAAACTTGGTCTATCTTCAAGAATATTTGACCACTTTTGTAGTCGTTTGTGAGCCACAGTAGGTAGGGGAAAATTGGGGTAGGTTCTTCTTTCCCAATTGCAGATTCCATTGATTTGTGGTTGAAAGCATCAGTTCCCTCCTGAAAATCAGAGTATACTTTGAAGCAACATTTCACTGATAGATATTTCCCTAACTACAGTACTTCAGATGTTAAGAAATCTTACAGGTGCTACTTGCAAGAAAGAGCTGCTTGGGATCTGCTCACTCATTTGTTTGTATTTTTTTAGATGCGCTAGCTCTTTATCAGAGGCTGTTTTTGCATTGAGTGATGTGGGCAGAAGTTTGGGCAACACAAGAAGTGCAACCAGATTAACTAGAAAAATATGGACAAAAACTGATTAGACATTTTTTTCCCTCAAATTATTGAGCACAAGATAGACTCAGAAATACCATTGTGACCAAATTTGTGGAACACATCATTGTGTAAAGATGGTTTTGTCATTTGCGTATGCTTGACAATGAGAGGAGCGAGTTTTTCGAACTTTTCAACAAAGTTCTCCTCCAGTGGTTGCATTCTTGAAAATTCTTCCAATATCTTCAGAGAATGAGAGAAGAAACGAGAAAGGAAAGGAAAATTAGTGTTTACAATTATTTAGTTTTCCCACAACTGTTTAGCATTATAGTAGATATTATATCAAGATGGTATGGTCTTTCTCATAGATAGATAGATTTTCACCATATTTCCATTATAAATAGATAGATGTATAGATTCTTACCATACTTCCATTGTAACTCTGCAAATGTTTATACTCATGTAGTACGGTAGTGCAGCTGGGTTCTTCGGAATTGATCCAACTCCTCCTAGCTTCATAAGTTGATGCAAGGGAGGCACTGATTTGAGACCGGTTTTGTGTATTAGGCAATGCACCATCCATGTACCTTTTCTGCACCAACAAGAAAAGGACACTTTCACTTGAGGAATGATATAAAACCTTTTAATGCAAATGGTAGGGTAAGGTTTTACCAGAGAGGCAGTGAGGATCGAGAGCTCATCATTTCTCTCTTCAGATGTAGAGGATTCCGCACTGACAGGCTGTTCAACTGTTGAGCATGTTGCTCTAGAGGTAACTGTGGAGGTTTCTGCTGTGGAGGTTTTGCGTTTCCTAGATGTGTTCTGGGACTGGCTTCCAGTAGAGAAAGAACTGTTTTTCCTCTGGCCACACTTACGCCTGACAGATTGAAATTTAGTCTGGGTCACTGTTAACCATGATTTCTGGAAAGAACATAGAATGCATAAGATCATGGCCTTAATGTTTTAAACTATTATTAGTATCATTGAAAATGTAAATTTGACAAACTTACCCACTCACATTCTCCATCACATTTTAGTTCCGGGAAATCTTTTGTAATCCCCTTGGCAATGGCAATTTTAACGCTTGTTTCAGGGTAGCTAGACAAAATCAAACACATACTAGATTTAAATTAAAGAAATTTGGAATTCTTAAAGTCAATTAGCCTTTAGATTAAAATGAATTTATGTGAATCACGAGGAAAGCTAACTTAATCAATTTAAACTGATTTATATAAAATTTTACAAAGATCTGATGAAATTATGATGACAAATAAATAAAAAATGAATTAATAAGAAGGCAATTACATATTTCTAAATTTAAACTTGATCAAAATGGTAAACAAATAGCTGACTAAAAGTGAATGGGGAAAATAAACTGACTGCTTGAAAGGACTTTCTCGGTCTTTAGAGACCGCAGCATAAATCCGATCCATTAAAAAAATTTGATCAGAGTTGGAAAGCGCCTTTAACTCCCTCACAGAGGCAATTAATCTCTTACCACGATCACAATCCAAAAGTCCAATAATATCCATGGGTTCCTGAAACACACACAGAAACAAATTTCTACCATCAAAAGAATGTTATGGTTGCAATACAGCAAAGAGAATTGAGGTACCAACCACATTAATGGCTTTGCAGTCAAGAGTTGTCTTCGCCTTTTTGACAGGACGAGACTGAGCAGTAGAAGGTTTATTTAATGAAAAGGATTGACTCAAAGAGGGTGTACATAAATCCAAGCAAAATAAATCCGTGGCATGTTTTGTCATTTCGGTATCATCATCAGCATTAGAAAGAGGCTGACAGCCCTGTAAATAAAAATATGAAACAAAGTTAGTGTTGTCAAATCCACATGTTGATAACACATGCTCATAAGATAAAATTAGGCGGAGACTATACATACAAGATCTTCAGTATGAGCAAGTCCAGTAGGGTCTTTAGTCCTAGTACATTGGATGTTCTCTGCTGCCATTTTAGAACATCTGGACTTGATTGCCGAAGAATCGTCATCCAAACCAAACATTGATTTAATTTTTTCATATTCTGCTTTTAACAAATCACTAAGTTTCATCAATTCCCTTCTTTGTCCAAATGTCAAACCAGAAAAATTTTTTAACAAGATGTCATCAGTAAAAGATTTAAATGATTCCACATCCACCTCTTCATCTGTAACAGAGACGAATAAACAGTTAAAGAAATAAATCAATACAATCTGAACAGAGTTCACACACTTCTCAAATTTAAAATTAACATTGTTATTCATGCAACACTCATACATTTTATTACTCCCAAATTATTCACATGCACTCACCAAAACCACTAATAAACATCATGCCTCAGACACAAGTAAGATCCAACTGTGGAGTGATCTCTCCATCTGCTAATGGGAGGATGGTGTGGGAGGTCTTTGACATTAACTAGGTGGACTGCTGCATTGTCTGGTAAAGTCACAGAATAGGCATCGAACCGCTCCACCAAACCATCAGTTCTCCAAGCCTGAACACCCAACCACACGATTCCATCTTCAGGGGAAATGACTCTCACAATTCTTCCAAAGTGTGGTAAGTGGTCTGCTGTATCTGATGCCTTAGTGTGAAGAACAAATTCACCAATTCTGTATTCAAAACCTTTAACCAATGCTGCCCGAGCAATGGGGATAAGATAATCTGGTGCAAATCCAAGGCCAACAAGGAGTTCAGCAACAGGGAGAGAACGGACAGCAACATTTCTCTTCTTTACCAATTTTACTTCTTCAGTAAGAACATCTTTATGGAGTGGACCCCAGAAGCCAGCTTGAATTACCTGATTTTGTTCCAAAGTAGTTTTGTTTGGGTTTTTGAAACTGTTGGTGGAACTAATATGTCTTCTGATGGGGCAGTTCTTTCCCTCTTCCCGAAAGCACCAAAATTGTCTTTGAGGACCCATATCTTCAATATTATCTGCTAAGTGTTGAAAGTGGTGGAATTTATTTATGGGATTGACACCAGGAAAGATGGTGTACCAATCTCTGTGGAATGTTGCAAGTAATTGCCTCAAATATGGCAGGATATCCCTGGGAATTCAGGGTGCAGCTGCAATTTTCCATATTTTTGAATACAGCAGATAGTACTGGAGGTGCTCACTGTCCTCTGCGACACCGTCATGCTCACCAATGCTGTCCAGGATGAAAGGAAGGGCACGGAAAAGAACAAGTGTCTGGGCAGCATTTGATTTCTGACTGTGAACTTCATTAGCTTGGGCAAGGGAATCTCGACTGAAATTATTGGTGGGCTTGTCCTTTGAATCTTGCTTTCCATACTTAAAAGCAAAAATTCGCTCATTTAACTCATGCACTTCAAACAATTCTTCTTCACAGATAAACCGTTTCAGACATAGACGGATTAGCATCATCATCAAGCCATGGGGACCATCATGCATAAGGTCAGTCACTCGGTTATTTCCAGCGTGGAAGAAGCGAATGTCATGCAAGCAGGTTCTGTACCGCAGGCCACACTGCCTACTGAAAGCATTATTTTCATCCACTTGATGAAGATGGTGGTCTATATTTTCTGGGGTGCGCAATTCGCCCAACATGACTTCTCCACTATGCAACTGAGCACGTGATATCAGGCACAAATGACAGAAATGACGGGCACCAGAAGCAAGGAACCCTAAAATTTCATGCAGAGCCTTAGCATCACCCTTGACAGCAACCAAGGTTCCCCTCAACTCAGCAAATTCACCATTGACAAACATGTTGACACCATTCTCTAATTCACATATTTCTTCCACAAGTCTTCCTAAAACATCATGGAATGTTCCCTTACAATCTACGGTATTAGCAAGCACCACAGAGTGAAGTGCACCCAAAGATGAATTAAATCCAGGAGGCATATTTAAAAATTCGATGAGAAAGTGTCCTATTTCGTGAAGGCCCGACTTAGGTCCCAATCCACGAGCTGGGTCAACCCCATCATAATAGAGAACAATTTGGAATGCATGGGGGTAGAGTTGGAAAAAAGGATGATGACGATACTGATTACCATCCATATAGCACCGAAGAAACCCATCATCTGAAGGATGTTGAGATCTCACATACTCCATGATATTGGGTTTACTAGCAATCATTCTTACAATTTCTTTAGGAGACACAAATTCATATGAATTGGGCACGGGCACTTGCATGTATCCATCCTCCCCAAGACGCTGATCAAGTCTATAGTTGATGAAAACAGTCTCTGGTTCGATATAATTGTAATAACTTTTCACTGCTGAAATCTGACCTTTGTTTGATAACATACCAGAAAAAGGTCGAACAGAATCAAAACTTTTAAGTAGATTCACAGCCCTGGGTTCACCAGCTACACCTACAGCAGTCAAATAGCGACTAACTTTATCTTTGAGAGATCTATTGTTCACTCGCATTACCAAATTAGCGCCCACCATAGCTTTCCGAACTCCAACTCGTGACATAATGCTTGAACTTCTCATACTAACAATCATTTTAGTGGCAGCATGCTTAATATCTTTGGTGCCATCAGGCAGGGTATCAAGATCGTTCATCTCTTTATCACTTTCGTCACTCTCATCACTAGAGCTGCCACTTTCATCAACCTCAGCCTCGCCGTCCAATATTTCATCATCATCAAGCCCATCAACACCATGGTATTGATCATCATCATCTTGCAAAGCTTCATCATCTTCACCATTAAGTTGATGTTGATGGCCATCATTCTGCACAGCTTCATTGTCATCCTCATTAAATAGATTGTTAATGTCATTAATAACATGAAAATTATTAATATCTCTAGCACCGACATTCACATGCAAAAGACCAGCATCAGCGGCAACTAAATGCTGTCTTGTGTGGTCTGACCATCCCCGCAGAGAGCGGTAAAAGTTCATGCAGCCTGGTAATTTGCATAAGAAGACCACTTCCTCCTGTGCTCCTTGATCATGATCACGCAAATGAACTCTAACTTCGGCTAAATTTGCAAGCACTATCTCACAACCGGGCCAAGGGCATGGAATAACTATTGGTTGCGCCATTATCCCAGAACGTTATCACAGGGCTAAAATGGAATTAAATAAACATGCAAAAACATGCACAGACATGCGCAAAAAAAAATTTATAAAACATGTAAAATATTCTCACCATGAAGCTTTGCGATAGTTTCCGGTTTCACTTTAGGGAAATTTTTCAGGAAAGTAGACAGATCATCTGGTGAGCCTTCCCATCTGTTACATCCTGTCGAACCCATGGTTACCTGGAAATTAAGCCCATGAAAAATAGTGAAGGATGCCACAAAAAAAAAAAAAAAGAGAGTAATAAGGTTCATCTGAATTAGACATACCAAAGTTAAGTAGAAGCTACAAGAACAATAGATACAAGACAGATTAATTATAGAAAGTAGATGGCCGGGCTGGGGATGAAAATAAAGATAAATATCTTTTAAAAGTGGGAAAGTTAAGATGGAAGATAAGATGAAAACATTTCTTCGATGAGATTTCCTTTTCACTAGAAGTTGAGGTTGAAGATACCAGTGAGGTTATTGTTCACATTTAAACCAAGCACTTCATACGTAATAAACAGTAACAGCTAAATTGAATCATTCTATTTCAAAACCACATTATTTTATAAAAAAATATGTATGTGTTTGATAATTGTTTCATTTATAATTGTTTAATTTAGGATAAATGTCTGTGAAAGAGAAACAAACCTGGCGGGAAGGAGCGCGAAACACAAAGTCGTTGCTTCTCTTTCCTCAGACTGCACACTTGTTGGTGTTGGTTTTTCGACCAATCAGAGACTTTGGCATTCCACCTTACTGTCTTACGATTGGTCGGTTACGCAGGAGATGTAGGTAGAGTGCACTGCCATCGCTAACCCTCTTTCGTCTTGTGCACAAAAACAGAGACATTCAAATCTCCCTCCCGTCTTTTAGGATTTAGCAGACAGCAATCAGACGACGTAATTATTACGCTCAAATCTGAAGGGCTGCAGTGCAACGTAATAATCTTTGTCAAAAATCCCAAGACGAACTTAAGAATTCAACTAGATATTGAACCACATGCCAACATTATTTAAATTTCTCTTAAAGTTCTTTCAGTTATTTTTATCATAATTTTGTCAATACAGAAAAGATTTTGGCTAACCTTGCAATTACAGTTTGTTTTCATCAGTAGAAATCACATTCATGTCACTATCATCACTGTTAATTTTCATTTTGTTCACATTAGCTAGCTAGCAGCTCAGAATGTTAGGTTACCTTGTCCTATCTGAACACAAGTTTGATTACCGCATCATTTCTCCTCTTATTTGCTTTCATATAGACATTTTAATGCTGGGTCTAGCGGAAGGCTCTGCCCATTTAAAACACCTCAGTACTTAGATACCTAATCATTACCTTCAAATAGAAAGGTTTCTTTTCCTAATTTATATTTCTATTTACAGCCTGTATGCAGTTCTGCTAATTCTTTGTAAGTTCTTCCCTGTTTTTCTTAAAAGCTGTAGCAGGGAAGTGTGTATTCTACTGTTATTTATTAATTAAATTTTTATTCTTTCATCAGTGATCTATATTATTCTGCAAAGTAATAATAGCTTGCCATATGAGAAAGGGGGAAATTAATTGGAATGAAAGGTTCACAAATAACAGCACTCTTCCAACTGTATTTTTTGACTTTTTTACAACACGCAAACTTGTATTTTATGCTGGGGTGCATGAACTGGGAGTGATGGCCGAAGGATCAATAGTATCTTGCACTGAAATGAGAGGGAAAGGTTAACATTACCCATGAATCGTGCCACTTATTGCGCAAGAGCGAGGAAGATTAAAGATTGAATTGACTAAAGGCAACAGCGGGTTGTACAGAAAACGTCTGAAACTCACAAGAGAAAGAAATCCGTACCTGATATGTAGTTCATTCAAATCAACAAGTAACACTGGTCCCTGGAGCAAGTGAGGATGATTCCTGCAATAGTCATTTAATGTTGTAAGCGCCTCAACCTGCAACACGTATCATTAAGACAAGTTAGTTTCAGTACATATGTTGAGAAAAAGAGCACAAAGCAGAACTCCAGGTTTGACGCTTGTAGAAAATGGCAGAAAGGAAAACGCATCGACATGAGGAAGCAAACGACAGGTGAGTCATCAAACCAAATTGCGACAAAATAGCACAAAATAACAAAATGTTGTGAGGTTAAGTGTACTACTTGAAAAGAAATCTTTGAGAGCAAAGCAAGAGAAGTCATAAAGAGATTGATGAGCATTATTTGGGTGAAAAAAGAAAAGGGAGGTTGAAGAAAGCACAATTCATTATGTTATTTAACGAGAGTCAATCATGGCAAGCAAGGGATTTTGCCCACAACAAAATGAGACAAAGCCTGAAACGATTCATGTGCGACGTACCTTCAATTTGCGAACACGCGCTCGCGCTGGTCAGCTGCTGTGCTCCCCCCCCTCCCCCTCCCCTTCTCTCCCCGCCCCGGGCGTTGCCTCAGCCCGTTAGGTAGGCAGACATAGTACACGGATGTGAGTTGGTTGCCTAACCCGCACCTGGCAGGCGTCTGCGACTTGGAAAAGGCGTTCGCACCGGCTCCCTTTCCGGCGAAATGTACACGCGTCTTGAATTTCAAGACAATTGTCTTGGATTCCAAGCCATCGGAGGCGGTCTGCTTGGAAAACAAGATGGATCGGCCGGTCGTCCACGTTTCCAAGACGTCATCCCACTTTCCAAGCTGAACTGCTTGGAAATCGTACTGGATTCCAAGCTGCCAAACGGGGTAGTCTTGGTTTTTCCAAAAATGCTTGGAAACCAGTAAAGTATGCTTGGAAACCAAGACGTCGTTTTTACCGTGTACCTTAACTGACTTACATATAACATATATTACTAAACAGTCAACCAAGTGTCAGGGAAGAAAAAATGTGCAGAAACTAAAGTAGGTAACATAGAGAAATTTAAAGAAAAAAGACAAAATTGATGTTCAGTATCCTCCTTATTCATTGGTGGCCATTGTCCCAAGCAGCCAACAATCAGTACTGTGCAACAGTCAATAATATCCGCTAACACCAGTCATTCAAAATTTATACTGTTCAGCTGATTTTTGTGTGTAAAGAACGAGTATCTACTTTTAATATCAATTTATTGATGTTCTGTTTCTCTTCCTCTTTGATATTTGCTTCTTGTTTTTTTTAGTCAACATTTCAAATTATATGTCTAATACAGTTTGTAGTTCAAAGACTTTATTTGTAAAAGGTGAATATTTATAATATTATCTTTCATGACAACTATGTCATCTTTTAATTGTTATTTTTACAATTTTTTTTTAATTTTTTTTTAAAGATTTTTAAATATGCGTGGTGATAAGGATAGTATGTCTGAGAAAAGAGAAAGAACTTGAATCAGGAACAAAATTAATCAACAGCGTAGAAGAAGAAATCTGACTGAAGAACAACTGGAAAGGAAACGTGAATATGATCGTAATCGTTACAAAAAGAAAAAAGTTGAACAGTGTGTTTGTGATGATCCTGAACGTTCCACGTCAGAGGATCAACATGATAATTTTGTATCAGATCAAGCACACACACACACACGCGCGCGCGCGCGCGCGCGCTTATGGGATACAGCGTCTGAGAACGGAGGGGTAGGCAACCCATTCGAATGCCATATGCGTATCTTGTACGTACGTCGGCGAGAGACGAGAACGTGAAAATGAGCTTAGCAAAAATTGTATTGCCGTCTCCTTTGTTTTTGTGTTATTAGTCCAGGAAAGATAGCCAAAAAACGGCCTAATTCTAGACATAAGTGCGAGCAGCAGTGTTTTATATGCGTTCGACAGAGATGAGCGTTTTCGCTGTTCGAGACCGAACAGAAATCTGACTGAAGGTCTGCGACAGACCGCCTGCCGCTGAGCGCTCTGAGCCTAGAGTAGGGGTAACAGAGTTTTGACGAAAGCCGAATTCATTCGGCATTTGTCGGCGTTGGACTTCGGCACTGCGGTCTCATCAGACCGCGCCGTCCCTTACCTTCCCTACCGGAGCGTGAGCCTAGCTGGACCAGGCGGTCAGGCTGACCGCCTACGTGGTCTCACAGACCGGCGGACGGCCTGACTCTCCGAGCTGGGTCGGTCTCGAAGGCGACGAGACCGACCTCTCTAGCCGGTCTCTGGCGAGCAGGCCCCCGAGTGGAAGTGCGGATCGACAGACCGTCACACTCTCGTCCTATCCGGGTGAGCACTAAGCTATCTCATAGTGGCGGTCCGGTTGCCACCGCGCGTCCTCTTAGTAACGAAAATGTGACGACAAAACTACCACCGCCAAATCACCAGGTGGATGCTTGACGGTCGCTTTCTCGTCACTCAGTGGACACCACATCGGTAAACCAATGGTCACACTGCAAGCGCTCTGTCGTCACCCAGTCGTCAACCCCTGGTCCGCAAAACTCGGCCGACCGAGCTCCACGTCAGAGCTCCTCGCAGCGCTGTGCCGTCCCCATCTCGTCCCCTAAAGGTGTCGACACAGCGACCTCCTGGCGCTCTGGCCCAGCTCCACTAGCGGGCTCCCCGGATCGCGGAGCCGTCCCTTTCTCGTCGCCAAAGGGTGACGAGAAGGTGGCGACTCAGCCCCGGCTTCCGGCTCCGGCCTCCGAGGTCCGGGCTCCGGGCTCCGGGCCCACGGCCGGCTCGGAGCCGCTCCAGCGAACATTGAATTTCTCATACCGCGGTTACAAGAAAAAAATTGCCCCCCTCCTCCTCCCTCCCGCATGCACCCCACTGCACCCCGCTGCGGCCTTCCCCGAACCATAGTGCGCGTTGCTGTCGCCGACAGGTGTGGTTAGGAAATTGAAGTAACACAAACTGAGATCATTGACAATTTTAATTTTTTAGAAGTCAAAATATAAACAAATAAAAAACAAAGAACAAAAAAAAACACAACAAAAACAGTAAATTAAATAGGAACAAAATAGAGCCATTACAGCGCAGAAAAGGACATGCCATCTGAGTGTACCTGGGTGGAAAAAAGTTAACTCTAAGTTCACCTGAAAGTTAACATTACAAAGTTAACTTCGAAGATTGAACTTCAAAGTACACTCCCAGTTAAGGTAGGACCCCTGTGAAAAAATGGCCTAAAATGAAAAAAATAATCGATTTTTTTTTGAGCTAAAAGTGTACTTTGAAGCTTCCTCTTGCAGAGGATTTTTTGGTTTTTGCTGTATCTTCAATACTTTTGAAGTTATAGGAGTTTGAAGAGCAGCGTGCACACTCTCCAAAAATAATAAATTTAATTCTGAATAAAATTATTATCCTCATGTTGAGGCTAGTTTAATTTTTTTTTATTCATTCTGGTATCTTAATGCATGGAAAAGTTAAGATTTTGAATAGAGTTTCCGCTTGTGCACTGAAAAAATCACAGTGGAATAGAAGAAAAATGGGTGAAAAACTTTAAATCGGTGTATCTCAAAACACTTGTTTGGGAACTTCAAAATGTTCCATGCGTCATAATTTTGTAGCCACAGTGATTCCACGCAGAGCAAGTGTTACTTTGATGTTAGTCTACACTTCCAAGGTCTCATTCTATTTTTAAATGAAGTAGAACTGCTAGCCTGTAGGTATATATAGTGATAATTTTAGCTTGTAAAAATGTAGAAAAATGTAAAATTCAAAATGATTATCAGAGAGGTCTATACACAATGTGAGACCTTGAAGTTGTAAAGTAGGACCTTCTGATCCAAAAAAAAATTGACCAAAAATTTTACGGCAAAATTTGTGACGCATGGAACATTTTCCCCATGGATCTACAAATTAACAATGTAAAACTAAAAACATGCTGTGTTGCCCACGTAAGGCTCCAATATATTTTTTTTTTTTTTTGAAGTTTCCAAACATACTGATGAAGGAAATATCATTGGTTAATTTTTCATCTTACCCCTTGAGGGTGTTGGCCATTTCACAGGGGTCCTACCTTAACACTTTGTTGACTTTGTAATGAACACATCTATTAATTTAAAAGAAAACCGGAAACTTCACTGCAAGTTGAGTTTCTCAGAACTCAAAAGTCATTTTTGGAAACGTAATATACGAAATAAACTTTTCATTTTACTCTATCTGCGCTTTCCGGTTAACTCCCTCTGCACCAGGGTTCTTCCTCCGGAGCTTGGTTTTCTATGAAATTGGGACTTGCATCCAACTTTACGCGAATATACAGTTAACGCTCAAGTCAAATCGTCTTTCAACTCTACAACGAAACTCGACGGAATAAGGTGCTCCTTATTCCGGCGTGAAGGTACCCCTGCCTCTCCATACTGGAGCACTGCCGAGTGTGAGGGCTGGCGCTGGCTCGGGTCGTTCTTTAACTTTATATAACTTAGGAATGAGCCTTCATAGCATTGACACCATTACGACATAACCTTTTCGGGACCGACAAGTCTTCGTATGCCCATCTTTTAGGATTTCCATGCAATCCGGTCGCTATCGGCTGCGATAGCGGTCGGGTGCGCTCGGGCGTTCGCGGGTACGGCACGGGCACCGTCGCCGATGCGATGTGGGTGCACTCTGGTCGGGCAAGCCTGCACCTACTTCTCCTTTCGTCAGCCATCTTGTCGCTTGTCCTTGTCGCCGTGACTGCTAAGTTTCGTGTTCGTGTTTCGTCTCAAAGATCGAGGAAAAACTAGGGATGCACAATTACCGGTAATTTTCAAAATTACGTAAAAAACGGTAATTTACCGTAAATTACCGGTAATTTTGGTGAAAAATGGTAAAATTCATTTTTTAATTACATATGCTATATTTTTGTGATTTTGTTGAAACGAAGTAGGAAACATACGTTTTTTGTGTAATACTAGGGTTATTACTAGGGTTATTAAGCCTATACTAGGCTTATTTCCTATTTGTAGGAAAACTAACCGGAGGAAATACTTGGTACTCGATGTGAAGACACTTTAAGATATGCCTTTTAAGACTCTGAAGGTTTTGATCCTTTACCTTAAGTATTTTGAAAATGCGGGTAGGGGTAAAAACATAGAATTCGAACCGTCCCCAAGTAACTTCTTTAGTTTGCGCCTCAATATCAGTCATTAGAAATCGTTCATGCGTGATGCCACTTTGCACACGGCAAAATATGACCAAAATAAAGGGATTGATGCAAACAAACAGCACAAATTTCCAATAGGAAACTTTTTACAAGCGTTTACATCTTCCATTGCGCCTTACGAGAGGTCCGGGTAGGCAACCTGGCGCACACATCAGATCTCTTTCCACTCTTAGCACCTTAAGGATCACGTGACTGAGCAAGAAAATACAATAATTTCAAAAGCGTATGTTTTAAGTTTATAGAACAGGTTTCAGGCAACATTTCTACCACGAATCGGAGGGTCTATGTCCGTGGTTAGTTAGGATATATAGATAAGAATCGAATTTCTCGTTAAAGAAATGCCACTTTCCCAGGCCCTATATCAGCCCAGAAGATGCAAATGGGCGAAAGCAAGTTGTAATTTCGTGAGCAGAATAGTGAGAGAAACACGTTGGTATGAGAAACTATTTATTTCGTAGACAGACGAGCCTGCAAAACGTATCCAAACAAGCCTAAGTTTTGATCCATGTTTGGGTCAGCGTCCAAACATGGATCACAACCCCTAAAAGGGGGAACGGGTTGTTTTGGGATAAAACAAAAAAAGTTGCCTTCCCCTAACACTGTTGTGTATCACTAATGTGAAGGACAACAGTCTAGCTTGGTGATCCATGTTTGGGTACCCCCACCCAAACATGGATCAAAATTGGAGGCCATGGAAATTCCCTATAACTCCGAAAGTATTGGAGCTAGGAATTTTATTCCCTCAGGATATCTTCCCTGGGGGTTCAAACTACACACCGATGAAAAAAAAATTATGCTCATCATACCTTTATCGATCCAAAAACTGTGGTTTTCCGAAAAATGATCCATGTTTGGTACTTTTACCCTAATGATGAAATCTATTGAAAGTTTAAGAGAAGTTCTTTTACTGGTATCAGATCTGAGAATCAATCACAAAAAGACAAAAAAACACAAATTATGATGCAAAGAGCTAGATGCTATACCGACGCCGAGTGCGCTTGCACGGAAAAAAATATGTTAGGTGGGACAGCTAATATGTTGGCTACCTGGGGGATAGACAAGAATGTAAGCTCTCACAGCTAATGTGCATCCACTACAGCTGACCAGATGCAAAAATGTCTACCGTGGGCTAACACGGCGAATACTTTTGGTTCTGCGAGAGTAAGAAACCAATCTATCACACACGAATTGCATACTTCAGACCACCCCATAGTACAGGGTGCAAAAGATAATCTGTCCTCTTCTACAGCTTAAACATTGGGTGAAACAGGTCATCCAGAAGACTTTGACTACTCAGAGATTTGTGTAGAGTAAGCAAGTACTTAGTTACGGAAGCACATAGTGTTCAGTGATTTTAAATGATGTTGTTTTGGCATTGTTTTTAAAAAGGAATAAAATAAAAAAGGAAAAGATACTGATTCATTTGTAGGATATTTATTTAACAAATGTGCATGTTTCAATGCACTAAAATTTTCACAGCTCATATTTTCTAATAAATAAAATATGTCTAATAATATCACATAATAGGAACATTTGAAATCTATAATATTTATATAATACATAATGCTACATAATTTGTAAAATAATGACTTTAAATTTCACATGATGACATCAACAGTAATCAATTTTAAATAACAATTTCACAATTTATACCTTAAAGATACATATTCCTTCCCAAATATATTATGCCTCAAGCTTAATGGAAGAGGATCAAGTAAGTCTGTCGGAGTACAGCAAGACCACCGACTACTAGCCTCTACCTGATAGGCATGAACATGATCATCAAACCCTAAGCATGAAAGAACAGAAAACACAAAACAGAAAATTTCATTTGACACCAGGATGGTCTGCAAAAGTCCAAAAACAGGGCCACCTGACTTATCAACACTACTTAAGAGAATCATTCCAGGTTTATATAAAGTACCCTTGTACTGAACCCAGTTAGCGGCCAAACAGGATGAACGAAAAGTTAAATTGATACCATTTGGAAGACTCTGAACAAAATCATGGTTTGGGAAATCTGAAAGATCAACTTCAGATACGGGGCCAAATTCAGTAGGAGGAACAATTGAAACTTTGGACAGAAAGCGAAAAGACTGGTTGATTTGATGTTGAATAGCAACTGTTAAGCAGACATTCCGTCTACTTTCAGTGGCTTGAGCTGGAATTAAAACATCACGATGTTTGCTTTCAAATCTTTTGGTGGAAGTAAGAGCAGGGGGTCCACTTTCTTCACAAATTCGTGGGTAGTGGACTAGATTGTGGAATTTTGGTTTGAGATTATCTTTTGTGATTTGAACATACATAGTATTAAATTCACAGACAAGAACACGCAATGAATCAGACTCACTAGATGAGAATGCTTTAGAAGAACAGACATCAAGAAGCAAGCACATCTTCAAATATAACTGCCAGTAATCATCATCTCCAGGAACCTTATCACCAATAAGAAATCCAAACAATCTAACAAACATAATCATTTCAGATCCTGACATTTTGAGCTTTTTTTGAGCTGCAAAATCTTTAGAAACTAACGGTATCCTATTAGAATCACAGGGGCCATAACGATATAGCTCTATTCTGTGGTTGAGTAAGTCAACAGTAAAAAACTCAGGAATACAGTGCCGTAATACATGCAACATGACATAGTGGGCTACTCCCTCTGCTAAATCATGGAAAATGTCAACACAAAAGTTGGAAGAAATGTGGAAGGATGGAACCAGATTAAAAGCACAATTTCCCTTAATACCTGTCAAAGAAACATTATTTGTAGAAATATCATCAGCAAAAGATTGTTCAGTTCTAAGACTCGATACATCTTCAATTGATTGGGTGTGAGTGACATTTTTATGGGTTTTACAAAACCTACAGAAGTAATTAGCTGTAAAGCTTTCCGCAAATCCACCAACAGAATTCAACCCTAAGTTATCACCTAGAAGAAGTCCACACACAAAATAAACTCTTTTGGGACCATCAGGCAAGTCAAGAACAATTCCATTTGTTTCTAGTGAACGCAGTTGAGAAATTAAAGGCTTAAAAGCCTTGTCATCAGAAAAGTTTCTATACTGCGTTTCAAACACCAAAGCTAGAAAAATATTTTCCACTGAAGATTGGCACTCAGGGGGAAGACATGATATCTGAACATAAGTACATCCTATCTTTTTACAGCTAGATCCTAAGGGATTATTGCATTCACAATCATCATAGTATACATTTAAAGGGAAGACTATATCATCCTCCTTATAATTTTGTAATTTACTTTTCCAGAGCTTTGACTGAATAAAATTCTCTTTTGTTTCGGGCAATGACTTCAAAGAATCAACATAGGACATAATATCATTTAGTGCATTTGGTATCTCCAAATATTTTTTCAAAACAAGATCAAGAGGTACACTCTGACCATACACTTTTTTTTTCTGAAGTAAAACCTCTACCTCTCCAATTTCATAAGAAATGGGAGCAATGAAGTCCCCAGTGGACTGGAAATACTTGAACCTGTGGTATTCAGAGCTCAAATGAGAAAATGGACTTTCTACAGAAGAAAATATAGCATTTAAATTTCCAACTTGCTCATCATTTAAATCAAGACATGACATTATACTACTTCTTAACTTTGGAAGGAGACCACTCTTAATAAAAACAGTTGTATCATCAATAATGTTTTGCACATATGACCTTGGAAGTTTTGGTTTACTGTACAATTTAGATACAAAAATATTAGCCTCACTGACCATACTACATGAGTGAATGTCTTCATTATGAACATTAATAATATCTGGTTGAGCAATAGAAATCACATCTCTAGTAACATCTTCATGATCAGATGGCACAGGTATTTCATTAATTAAAACATTGTTCAAACTCTGAGAATACGAAGACAAGTTTTCTTTGCAACTTAGTGCATGTTTTTTAAATGAATTCACAGGACCATAAGAACGTCCACAACTACATACAAAAGGTTTTAAAGAATGATGTTCACTGTGATGCTTGATGTAGGTAAGAGTACCTACAAACAATTTAGAACAATATGAACACTTCATTTTGATGCAATGAACAATTCGAAATCTTTCAATCTACCAGCAATGTGAGAATGTAGCCCACTGTCTTTGGAATAATCATGCGGTGTTTCAATTTTAAACAGTGTGAGCTGCAGAAAAAGCCATAGGTGACGAGCATCTGCTGGGTATTGGGCATCTGCCCCAAACATCAACTGGAATGTACCCTCCACAGCTTCAAATGGATTTCTGACTTCCCAGCGCTGGTCATCAACAACTATAAAACTCTGACGAATGGCATTGAGTGGCCCAACGAATACAGGCATTGGTTGGAGTTGAAACTTATACTTGAGAAGGAGCCTCTTCCTATTTTCAATCCGTTCTTGAAGTTCAGCAGGTTCCTAATAAATAAAAAAAGACGAAGTAAATTAAAAGTGAGCAGAACAATGAGAGCAAAATAAGAATCTGAACTTGTTCGGTGTAAACATTATCAAAATGTAAAGTTAAGTTCTCCAAAACTATTCAGTCTTGAACAATATTAAGGAATATTTGGGAATAAATTAACATAACAAAAAGAGATAAAAACCATCTCTCTTATTAGGGTCCAGAGTTCCCCCAATAAATCTATCCAATTAAGTAGGAGGATGTAGTGGATCTAGTGATAATATTATGTAAATGTTTACCCTAACACATTAGCTTTTCAGAGAAAAAATATCCAAAAGCAAAACTATGATAAACTTACTACCACATGAAGAGCTATTCCATCAGTTATTTCTGCATAAGAAGCCCGCCAACAAGTTTCTCTCCTTCCAGCATCTTTAGACTTGGGCAGCGTTCGCACCTTGAATAATTTGGGAAGCTCCAATAAAACATACACAAACTCTTGCTCTGAAAAAAAATAAACAAAAATTAATTCAACCAAAAACTAAAATGAAAATGGGTAACAGTAGAATCATATTGAAGACATCTTACCAGTTGACAAAGATTTATACTGGCGGCCTTTTAAAAAGGTCTTGTTGGTTTGACGAATGATGGTCAACAGGAATTTAGAGTATTCTGGCCAGCTCTCTCTTAGGGATAGCTCCAGTTGTGGTTGTGATCTTATTCCATCTGCAGCCAGCTGAAAACAAAAGTAGGTTAAAGAATTAAGATAAAGAATCCCAATATAAATAGATGCTCAAATATTAAAGACATAAAATCATCCATGTCATAGCTCAATCAAAATATACTAAATGAAAAGTGATAAAATACCATAATTTGACTCGTAGTTTGAAAGAGTTTGGACTATTTCATAGCTATGTTAAGGTTTGGATCAATGAGCACACTGCAATAGGATTTATGATAATGACAGCAGTGTGTGCAAACTAATAAGAGAAACCTTACATCACTCAAAGATAAAGTAACTATCATTTATACAGAAAACTTTTTAATATGTAACCCACAGCTCTCTTTACTTCAAAAATAAAACCAAGTTTAATCTTAATACTTTTAACAGAATTGATAGAATTAAAAGTTGCTCACCAATTTCCAACCCAAAGGCTCCTTGAGACATGGAAACTTCTGAATGAATTCGTAAATCCTTTCACAAGACAGCAGATGCTTTTTTCTTCTAAGAATGGTCAGTTCCCATTTCTCAACAACAGTGTCCCAAGGATCATAGTTGTTGAGTAGCCAGCAGAAATCCACATCTTCCTCATCAGGACCAAGATCATCTGAAATTCAAACTAGTATAAAAACACAGAATACAACAACAAACCAAGTAAAAGTTAAATGGTACTAACCGAAATTCAATTCACTTTCCGCAGACTCAGTATTATTAGGTTTTGAAATGAGCAACGCATTCATAAGCCCTTTACGGATGGAGTAGTACTTGGTGCGAAGCCTCCCTTGCACCACACTGTGATTCTTCTTTTTTACCTCCTCATACCAAGTAGCCTGCAGATAAAATGTAAATGTCAACTATAATCAAGAATAAAAACACCAAACACAAAGAGCACTGTGCACTTCAACTAACCTTACTCTCAGAAGGAAATAGTTCTAAAATCTGGTCTGCGAGAAAGTTATAATCAGCACGCTCAAGTCTGTAAACCAAAACAGATACAAAATGTAATAGAACAGTATTCAATCATTTCATACATCATTATGGGTCAACAAACAAGAACAAATATCCAAGACGCTTACGCTTTACTGTAGTCATCCTTTAATTTGTGTTGAATGACTTCACTGCAGAGAATATTTCTCGTGTAATCATCCAGCACTTTGTGCGCCTTGTAATGAGCTAGCACGATTGTGCCTGGCAACGATTTCTGCAGGGCTCCATGGATTTCCTAAAAATAAGTAGCATGATAAAATTAAACCCTCATTGTATACAGTTTAAATGAAAGAAGTTAAAAAAATTGAGCTTACATTTAAAGCAGTTTCATTCAGAATCAATGCCAGATTAGCGTTGTCCAAGCGCCTCTTTTTGGTTCGGGGTGCAAAAGTGATGTCACTTTCAATTTCACTTTCCTCACTTGCAATGTTAACCTGCTGTTGAAAATTAAATTAATTACATTATAAATACACCACCAGTAGTTTAGGTAGTCTAAATCACATCTGCACTGCAATGTACAACAAAATGGAACACTTACAGTTTTATCCTTTTTGAAGTTGGAGAGGTTAGATGTAAATAACTGCCTCGGGCCTGGCTTTGTGAAAATCCGTTCTATGTCCGCATTTGTCATAAATTCTAGCGCCCGCACAGTCCAATCCTCAGCTACATGGAACAGCAACATAAAATGGATTAGAAACATAACCTTTCTGAGCTATTTGTTCGAACAGTAACAAGTTTCATCATGACACACACCCGACCAATACAACATGAATACTAAGTTCTGATCAAAAGCGGGGCAGGGCGGCACAGCCCGTGCCGATTTTTGAGTTCAGATGTATCCACTTATTCGAAATAATTAATGACGGTGACAAGTTACACACACCCTACGCCTGTTGCTCCCCAACTTGTCCTGACGTTGTCATCGATATCGATGATAGCCACCACAAATTGCTCACTTCAAGCTCACGAAATCGGTGACAACCGTGGGCAAACAAATAAAGGCTTTGCACTTGCGAATGTCAAGTCAAATGATTTCGCGAATATTGACAACGTTTCCTTACTACTAGTACTACATAAAGAACTTCGTCAGAAATTCAACATAACCCCACAGTCCACGTTAGTGACAGGATAAAACTACATCATTTCGTGAGAAAACACACAGACTGGAACTATTTTACAACTCAAACTAATGGCGATCAATACGAATTTACTCACACTTTCAAGTTAAAAAACAGTTTTAGCCTATAAAACACACTATGAATCTTACCTTCTAGCGCTCTGATGTAAAGATCAGCGATGCCCCATCCATGAAGCAGAGCCCTGACGTCACTGACACTTGTTGAGGTAGAAGCACCTTCGTCCGCCATTTTAGCCGATGAAGTGAATAATTATGGGAAATCACACAACAATTTATAGTTGCGACTGCCATGATCAGTTAGCTGACGGAAAATAAAATCGACGGTTGGCCACCTCACTCATCCGTACGTGAACCGATTCTGTAGAGGGCGGCGCAGTCGAAAGTCGTCTAGCGGCAACTACGAACGAGATTGGCGGGGAGAATCAAACGTCTGTTACCGTAGCCATGTCGTATGTCGAGGAGGAACGTAAGGAGTGGCGATTAAATTACATTCGGTAATATATCTAATCGAATTTTCTGTATCACAGTCAAACCGGCGTTCGCTCTCACAGTGCACGTTGCGTAGTTTCGATCAGACAATATCTGGTGAGGGGTAGACACGGCATTAGTTGCGCCACCGAACCACCTTGTCTGTCTCCCAGACAGCCAGCGCGTTAGCTGTCCCACCTAATGTTTCGCTGTCCCACCTAACGTATTTTTTTCCGTGTGGGAGGGGATGTTGTTTTACACACTAAAAGTCGTCGAGACGGAGCACAGCAGTGGAGATTGAGACGACGAGACTGGGTATTTCCTTCACCCTCCACTTCGAGTGTGAAGGAACGCTCCCGTGGCAGTAGAAGGCACTGGCACGAGATGGCGGCAGGTTTAAAGCAAAGCATTGCAGCAGAAACAGAGTGTCACCGCCCGACCGTCTTCCCACTCCTACTCATCACGTAGGTCATTATCAGGCCCTAAGTGGGTTGGCTTTTTCAGAAAATCTGTTAAAGTGTTTTTAATTAAGCTGTCTTATCATTGAGATTGGGAATTGAAAGTGTATGAGGCAAAATACCTATAAAATTCGAATTTTACCGTTAATTACAAATTTTTCGGCTCTCCGGGTAATTTACCGCCTTCGCATCCCTAGGAAAAACTACGTTTTCTCTTCTATTCTACTTCAAATAAAAGGTAAGTGACATTATAAAGTGGTTTTTGTAATTCACGAATGGTGCTACGTTTTGGTAACATGTGATTTTGTACGTGTTGGCTTGAAAGCCTATGAGGCGAAGTAAAGGCTCCTTTCCAGATAGTAAACAATGTTTTGCTACTCAAAATTCTACTCTTCTTTGTATATTTTCTACAAGGACGCTTCAAACTGCCTGAAAACCAATTTATTTTACGTAGAGCTGTGAAGCCGATTCGGAATTCATTATTTTTCAACAACCGTAACCTGACTTCTTGTTTACTTAGACCAGAGTACATCTTGTTTCAAACGCCATAGGCCAACGCCTCTCAGTAGTATGTGTTCTGTTTATAATCCATCGTTCTTTTCATTCTTTTTTGTGGGCAAAGTAAATCATATCAACGAAACAGGATAAAGAGAAAATCACTTCTGATGAAAGCAAACAGTTTATGTCAAGTTTGTTTGCAAGCTCAAATCTTCTCTTTCTAATGAGATTGTTTCTTAAAATTTAGAAAAAGAAAAAATACGATTTCACGAAATCCTGGTAGGCACGAAGTAAATTTGTGTTTTGGTCGCAGCTAGTTGATTTAGTAGGCAGTTGTATGAGAACGATAAGTTTATTTTTATTAAGATAATTTTGAATGTTCACTTATTTTTCAATACATTGGCATATGATTGTTTTTTAAAAGATTCAGTAACTGAGATATTTTTCATTACATTTTCCAATTCTCCTACGTGAGTTTCGATACTTGACACAGATGCAGCTTCTTGTCTCAGTCTTTGTCTCTTTTGGTGTTTTTGTCTCTTCTGGTGTCTTTGTTTCTTCTGGTGTGATTGGTTTTTCCTGTTTTTCTGGTTTTCCTGTTTCCTTAATCATTTGTCTGCGAATAAAGAAATGAGTCAATTTTAACATTTCTAACGTTCATTGTGTGAAGGATGGTTTTATTTGGTACCGGGTGTCTGTTTGAATGTATAACGGGATTGCCTAATGACCAGCGTCACAGGGGCCATGGCGCTTTGCGGGCGAATTGGGTAGATAAATTTGAAACACTGTTACGCATTCAAAGAAACACTCGGTTCATGATTTATCTAAGTTACCTTTTTAAGTCATTTCTTTCTGATCTTTTCTTCCACTGTGGCTTCATACGTGTACCGCGGTTATGGTGACTTCCTCTATTTCCTTGATAGCTTCCACGTCCTCTGGGTATCCCTCGGCCTCTTTGCATTCCACGTCCTCTTGGGTAACCACTTTGGCCTCTTCCCATATTATTTCTTCCATTACCTCTTCGATTATCAAACAAATCTAAACGAACATTATATTTTTCTTGTTTATTATTTTTATCCTTTGAACGATGCGCTATATGCGCGGCTGGTAATAATTCAACTACGGCTGATCTAAAGCCTTATTTTATTACTACAGCTGGTTGTTAGTGTACTTACCGCATGGCATATGGCAGGCTTTAACCAAAGTTTCAATTCTGAAATCGTCCATTTCACAGTTTTAGATCAACTTTTCACTTGTATTTGAAGTGACACCGAAATCGTTGTTACGTGTGGGATTCCCTACCCAATTGTTGCGGTTTTTACGTATTTGGGAGAGGTATTGTACGAGACTATTGGTATGAAATGATAATTTTGTTTGAACGTTGTGGTTATTTTTTTTCTAATACGTTCTGTGTTATTTTTCATATTGTGCATGTTCGAGAATGAAAGTAAATATCAATGTGAAAGTTGTGAATAAGTTGATACGTGCTGTATTTACTATATTTAGTTGTGTATGGTAAGTGACTGACAGAAATTCGTGGTAAGTATGGAATTTAATTTTAGGTGAAATTTTTTGTACTTATGAAATTGTGTTATGTCTTGTATATTATAAAATTTACACTGAAAATGAACAGAGTAGTGGGGTTGCTATGGTGATTTGGACTTATTTGCTTCTGGCTTTTTAGTTGTTGTAGTAGCTTCGTTTGGTTGTGTGTCTTTTTGTTTGTAGGAAATTAAAGCTTTAAGAATGTCTAATATTTTAAAGGTTTGTGTAAAATATAATGAGGTAATGTTTTGGTTAATGTAAGGTTCTTATATTATCGTTTAATTTGTAAACTCTGTTTTAGAGGGTTGCATCTGTTATGATGAAGGATCAGGACTGTGAAGCTTCGTCTTCCAAACTTTTAAAACTTGATGGTATAAATGAAAATGTTGCTTCATCCAGTGAGGTGGTAAGTTTGTATATTGTTGAAATTTTTTGGGTGTGTTGTTATTGTGCATGGTTTAATGGAATTTGATCTTTGTAGCGCAAATCACAATGCGATGTTCCAAGTGGAAAATCTACTAATGAAAGTTCAGTTGTACCATCAGTACAAGATGTTAATGGGAAAGAGGAAGATGATGATCTGTTTCAGGTTTGTTCATGTTTATATAATTTATTGTGTTTGTGTATATAATAGTAATGGAATTCTTTGTTTGTTTTTAGGACTTGAATGAACCGACTGAAAGAATAATTTCTAAAGTTTCTGAAATGAAGATAGGAGAAGTGTATCAGTTAGTTGATATATATTCTTTGAAGATTGAGGATAGGCTGGCTGTAGTTGGTGGGTTTAAGCTTGATGATGAACCTGTTATGTACGTGTGGATGCCAGCGTCTTTGGTTCGGAACTATGATGCCAAAAAAGTTTCTGATTTGAAAGAAAAAATTAGTTATGGTAAGAAGGGTTATGCTGTGTATAACGGTATGAAGGTGACAAAATATAACACGTCTTCTTATGACATTTCTTGGGGGCAAAAAAAGAATTAATTTTGGGTTGTGCATGCATTTCTTCAATTTGGTTTTTGTTTAAAGGTGTCATTTTCGTTTGAATTAATTGTTTGTGAGATGTTTCCCATGTTATTTTGTGGTCTGTTCTATTTTCTGTCATTTCATTTTTCTCATGTAAGTTTATTTTTTTCATGTTTCGTGTTCAATTATGATGTGTTATGAATCATTTGGTGTTATGAAGGTTGCATGTTAAAATTTGCATGTATCAATTTGCATGTTCACGTTTGCATGTCAATGTTGGAATGTCATATATTTATTGTTTTAAGTTTGCATGTTACTGGTTATTTTTCTTTGTTTCGTAATAAACCTTTTCAGACATAAATTCTTTTTTATTACTGTGTTTTTGGTTCTGGAGCATGGTGGTATGCTTTATTTTATTAAGATAATAGTTTGGTTTCATGTTTGTGCTGCTGGGGATTTTTATGTCTGCTGTAATCTTACTGTTTATTATAAGGGCGTGGATGCTTGTTTCCAAGTGTAAGATCCACACCAGGAAAGGTGTGGGAACAAACTCTTTTGTTAATTGAATGGAGCAGGAGTGAAGTAAGTAAAGAAGATTTTACTGAATATGGTGAGTAATGTATAAATTGTGATGGGTTGTGATTTGTTTTTATTATGGGTGCACTTTCATCTATATTAAATCTTAGAGTAGGAATATATATTTGAGGTAGTGTAGTGTAGTGTAATGTAGTGAGGTAGTGTATATGTTATTTGACAGTTAATAAAGTGAGCTGGCATGTTTCAGCATAGTTGTATCAAGGAAGTTGTGGATAAGAACTAACTATGTGGATTAAGAACTAATATTGTGAGCTGGCATGTTTCAGGTCATGTTATCAAAGACATATTTTTGTGTTGCCAGTTGTAAGTTGTATCAAGACAGTTGTTGGTAATGTTTTACTTTGGTTTGTAGTATAGATTTGAAATTTTTGATGGTCAGTAAAAATTTTGTGGTGGAATTCATGAATTAGTTAATATTGAAGCTGGTTTGTTTTAGTTTTTACAAGTTACAGTATTGCAAAACAACTAATATGGACCATGCTATGTAAAGTGAACCACCTTCATTTTTTTTATTATCTGTCTTTGATCGACTTGTACTACCACTTTGTTGTGTCCCTGACAATACTGTACGATAGCTGAGTTGTTGCATGAATTATGCAGAAGCGAAACATAGAAAGGAGAGAGTGGTTCATATTACCTCACATGGTTTGTATTAGACTGTTTTATGGTATTTCATTTCACAACAAATATAGTGAGCTGGCATGTTTCAGTTCATAAAGGTGAATCCACAAAATTGATCATAGCTCACAGTTTATGCATTCATGTGCTTATGTGGTTTAAAAATTCCTCTCATTGAACTATATGTGTTTGATGAAGAATATGAGCCATGAGCAGTATTGCGGATTCATTTCAAGTTGAAAGTAGTTAGTAGTATGAAGATAGTTGTTCGTATTTTGGCGTGTAGTATAGATTGTAATTTCTTTGTTGGGCAGTAGAAATTTTGTGGTGTAATTTATGATTAAGAAGCTGGCATGTTTCAGTTTTTATTTTATTTGAGTATGAATAAAGTGTGGTGGGATGTTAGTGTGTGGTGAAATGGTATTAGTAGAAATTTGTTGTTGCTTTCATGAGATATGTATTTTTGAAGCTAACGTCTTTCAGTGGTTGCATGTTTTAGTATTTAAAACACTAGGGAAAATTAATGGTGCAAGTTGTTTATTTTAATTTTGTAGATTTTTCTGAGTTTGTAGCAGATTATGGACAAAGTAACGAATAACAGTTAGACGTACAAATCTTAAATGTACTTCAAAGATGAGCTACACTGTTAAATTGTTTGAAATTTAATGACATTTTGTAGATTACTTTTAATGAAAGTGTTATGAAATCTCATGACACACTGAAATTCAATACAGTGTAATGAAATTTCATGATCATTTCATTACTCTGTTCTGAAATTTCATATCATCTGTAAATTCATTACTTTTTAGGAAATTTTCATGACGTAACGTAGTATTGATTTCTGCCGCTAGATAGAGTTACGGTAACCGAATGGAATTTCTTGCGCGCGGCTGACCAGAAACGGCAGCGAGATGACCACCACTGCCTATTTCCGATGCATTCGACGTAGAGGACGATTCAGTCCTCACGTGCGTCCCTTATTTTTGGATCATCGAAAGACTTGACAGCGTTCGAGTCTCTCGAACTATACCTCTGCGGAGGACGACGGTTCAATATGAAACCCTTTACCCTATACTTACATACTACGCATGATAAAAATTAGAAGAGTAATTTTTGGAAGAAATTTCCGTATTAATTGTGTGCTTTTGATTTAATGACACGTGTCATTAAATTTCATTACATAAAAATAATGAAAATTTCATCACATTGTCATGAAATTGTAATGAAAATTGCTTCATTACAATGTAATGAAAATGTAATGAAATTTTTTTCACAGTGTAAGGATAATTAAAAATAATTCTTCTCCATTTTGTACTAAGGGTTTGTGTACTGTAGTATTATCATTATAACCTAACCAGGTCAAACGTAAACAAGCAGACGATTCCCTGAGTCACAGCCACTGTTGGCAGCGACACCCTCAATACACATGGCCAGGGCCCAGACCAAACTTTTGTTTTACGATCGCCTTTGTTCTTCCTCTTGTTATGCCAAACACCAAATAAAAGGTGGCGCGAGCTTCGAGCTCTTCGCCATTCTCCACTCATGCGACCTTGTGTCAACATCGAGCTCGGCATTCCCTTACCCAATACTACATTGGTGGCAGCGGTAAAGGACGGAGGAGAGAAAGAGAGTTCAGCGAGGCCTTTTTAGCGCGCGCTGAGATAGGATAGGGACCTGGAGGCGCCCCCTAGTGCGCTCCGGAGGCGAGAGACGTTAGGACTTGGCGAGGCCTGTTTAGCGCACGCCGAGAGGAGCTTGGCGAGGCCTACTAGTGCACGCCGAAGCTAAGGATAGGGACTCGGAGAGGCCTTTTAGTGCGCCCGAGTGAAGGAATCACTGAGGCCTACTAGTGCGCAGTGAAGCCGAAGCAGGCCCAAGGCCGCCGAGGCAGATCCCAACTGAGGCCTTATAGAGCACAGGGAAGGATCACGATCACGTCCTAAAATCGCAGCTGATTGAGTAGTATGTTGAGACCAGTGTCTCGGCAGAAGAGTCTCGAACAGCTAGACGATTTGCTTGCCAAAAGAGAGAAAGGGAATAAAGGCTTGAACGGGAGTGAGGGATGGACACCGACACGGAGGGTCCCAGTGCCAGTGAGGCAGAGTCCGAACACGGGCAGCCGGCGTCTCCACTCGCTCAGCCGGAGGTCGCCCAGGCGATCAACGTCCAGGGGCAGGACGCTGCCAACATGCCGCCCCAGTTTCATGACCACGTCGGCCGAGGGCGCGGACGCGGACGGGGGCGAGGAAGAGGACGTGGACGCGGAGGCAGAGGACGCGGACGCGGACTCGGACGAATTCGAGAATTCGTCATTGCTGAGCATCCGCTGGCTGCAGATCGAGGGGTCGGACGACGAGGACGTCCCCAGCGAGAGAGACGACCTCCACGACGTCTTCTGGAAGAAGGACCGGGTCAACAAGCACTACAAGACCCGGGGGTGCAGCCGCAGGCGCAGGTAGGCGCCGCAGCAGCTCACCACCATCACCGTCACCGGCAGCAGGCCGCAGACCTCGGAGGCCGCCCGCAGCAGCACGACGACGACGTCGGAGAGGACTTCGGAGGGGGTTTCCGAGAGGACGCCGACGCAGACGACGACGCCAACTTCAACGAGGAGCCAAGGCACCAGCGCCATCCCAACCGAGTCTGGGTCAGGGAAGGCCATCGTCCAGGACGGAGGGAAGCTGTCCAGGACTACGACGGGCGACGCCAGCAGTATGACGGGGAGGCTGACGACGAGCAGGAGGAGAGGCAGGACCATCCTGCTACGAACCGCTTCTTCATGCAGCTGCTCGAGAGGATGAGCGCCCCGAAGCCTAAAAAATTCTAACGCTAACGCGTTAAACGGCCCCCTAGGTTTTAAAACTAGCCACAGAATGAGAAAGAACTTAAGTCAGAACTATTTGCGAGAATTACATCACGAACTTAATGATTTTATTTGCTATACAGAAGTCCCAAAAATTGAGCTATTATTTTACTTTTTCTTCTTTTTTGGTTAAGTAACTGAATATACCACGGTCCTCATTCCTGCCCTGGTGTCCACGCAGAGGGGAAGAGGGGCCGAGCGCCCGAGCACCTGAGCCTGCGACAATGCCGATTCGGCTTTGCGCGCTGGCGCGCTGGCACTCCTGGCCGCAGGGCAAACGTAGGCTAGACAATCCGCAGCCAGCTGGGGGAGGCGCCGCCGTCTTCGACAGAACGGAGCGCGTTTGAGGTGTGAGTGCCCAGTCCTGTCGTTTCTAGGTTCTAGGCTGGGACCTCTACTCAACAAAAGAAGGCCGGTGGCCCAGCTGGGGGAGGCGCCGCCGCCTCCGACAGAACGAGACGCGTTTGAGGTGAGAGTGCCCAGTCCTCTCGCTTTCATGGGTCTAGGCTGGGACCTCCACTAACGCACCAGCGACTATTTATTTTAGCTGAAGAATATGTTAGACAGACGAAATAAATGTGAAAGCGGCAGTTTCAGACATGCGGAAATTGTTTCCCATAGTTTCAAGAAGGTTTAATCAGTAGGTAAAAAATTGGATTCGTATTTTTTTTTTTTTACGTATATACACACCATTTCAAGAGTTATGTTCACCAGACTGGATTCAAACTTACCAAAACGTTTTCTGCTGGCGCAGAAACAATATTTACGCATTCGGTTCGACTTGTCAACGTTTTGATAACTTTATACAATGATTTAAAGTCGCGAGGTGAGAGCCTCAGCCCCCGGCCGTAGTGGACATGGTTGGAGAGGGCCGGCGCGGGGCCGGCGACACGGCGCCTCACGGCGTCCACCTCAAACCAACCTAGAATATATTTGGCAAGCTTTTAATTTGGTGACGACGCTAAGTTATGTTGCAGGCCTTTAGCACACACATTTATGGAAGCCACTACACATTCACAAGGAACACAGAGGCAGACACAAAAGCAAATCGTGAATTTTATCCGTCTCACATTTCCAACACAAACATGGCGCCGGGCGGGCCTTCTGTCAACAACGCGCTTGGCAACCACTAAATCGAACCACCAGGCAAGAATTAAAGGGTTCTAGTTTCACATTCGCCTCACACTTACCATTAAATGAAATAGAAATTAAAAATATCAGATCAAATCTATCAGTGAGAGCCCAAATCGTGAATTTTATCCGCCTCATATTTAAGACACAAACATGGCGCCGAGCGGGCCAGCTATAAACAACGCCGGCTTGGTGTCCACTCACACCAACACAAAATATATTTTGCTAGTTTTAGATTACTTAACTACGTAAAATGATGTTGCAGGCCTTTGGTAAACAACGGTGCAAGCCTCCACGCATTAACACGGAACACAAGCGTTGACCTATTTGTATCTTTCAGTGAAAACATGAATTGAGGATTTACTCTGAGGTTGGCGGTATTGTCACAAGCCCCGCCCACGGCGAAATTACAGTCCCAGCCAACAATCAGGAGCCGCGGCGGCTAGCTAGTGGTCACGTTTGAAAGTCTCCTGGTGGTGAACCCTTTTACATGGCGTGAATCTGCAACGATTCTGACGTGACCACTCCTTGCGTTGACACTTTTGGATATCGAGGTACAAAGCAACAGGCGGCCGTTTTTATTGGCTGGATTTTCGCGCGAAACATTTCTATTTGCCAGAGACTTTTGGAGGGTGTCAATTTTGGCTCGGCACAGGGTGCTCGGCTCGCAATTACCATAGAAACTGAGGATGCAAACTAATTTTATGCAAAAACGTATAGACAGCTTGACATCAGACCTATCTCAAAAATTTTCTAATTTTTCGTAGTATTTTTCATTGTGATCTTGTACGAATCGCTTGGGCACGATCGGCTGCGCCCATAAGGGGCCATCGTCAAACAGGATAATAAAAAACTTTCTGGCGAAAGCAATAGGCTCCCCTAACGGGGGCCTAAAAATATAGTGAGGCACCCAAATACGACGGAGAGGCAGACTACTCCGTGTACCAGCTGCAGTTTCAGACGATAGCTGAGGCGAACGAATGGGACGACAGGGACAAGAAGACAGCCCTGGTGCAGGCGTTGACTGGTAACGCCACAGATGTGATTGCTAATCTGCAGCATCAGGAGGTCCCCATCACGTTCCAGAGTCTGGATGAGGCGTTGGTAAAAACCTTCAGCAAGACAGCATCCATGTGGGAGCGGAAAAAAGACTTCAACACGCTCTCACAGGAAAAGGACCAGTCCATCCGCCAGTTCGCCAGGCAAGTCGAGCGCTTAGGGCGATCATACCTAAGGAACATGAAGGAGGCGGACATTCAAGAGGCCTTAGTGGAGAGATTCATTAAGGGCCTCACGGACAAGAAAGCAGCCGCACGGTTGGCGTTTGCCGCACTGCCCACCTTGGACGAGGCGATGAAGACTCTCAATAGGGGCCTAAGTCTCGAGATTGATGAGCCTCCGTCAAAGAGAGTTCGTCTCACCAAGGCGGAGGAGGACGACAAGGAGGAGGACGAGAAGACCAAAAAGAAGGACGCCAAGGTCAACATGGTCTTCCCGTCAGAGCCGTCCACATCAACAGCTGGCCAAGATATGAGCAGCGACGGCCAGAGAGGAAGAGGCCGAGGACGCGGTCGCGGTCGTGGCCCAGGACGCGGCAGGGGGTCCGGCAGGGGTCGCGGTGGATACAGCAGCAACCCCGACCAGTACATGCAGTGCAGGTTCTGTGGAAACTTGGGACACAGAATGGCCAACTGGAGAGCCATGGCACGCAGCAACGAGCAAGCTAAGTGTCATAACTGCGGACAGCCGGGACATTTCATGAGAGACTGTAAAAAGAGTAGTACAGCAAAATTTGAAATGCCTAATGTTCCGCCGGATTTGTACAAAGCCACGATGCAGTGGTTCTTAAGTCAGGGTTTCGAAAACAAAAAGAAGCCACCCCATGTACCAAAGCCTGACGACACGCAGGAAAACTAGAACCAACTTCCACTGAAACGGTGGCAATGGAAGTTGAAGAGAATGTTAACGAAAAGACTGAAAATGTACAAACTAGTCTTAATGAAAAACCACCGGTGATTTCTCCAGACATTCCTATGTTAAAAGAATGTTGTACAAAGTCCGAGAATCACCGGGAGGTCAGTATTGTTCCTTGTTATATGTGCAAAAATGTAAATACCGCACCAATGATCGACTGTAAAATTCTGAATAAAAACAAAAGTGGATGTATAGACACTGCAGCAGTTATTACAGTTATCCCAAGGACAAGAGACCTCCCAGTAGCAAGGCTCAGACTAAAAGGAGTCACATCACACAAAGCAAGCCTATATGGTCCGACCATGACAGAGTTTGAAATTGGAGGCAAAATATTCAAACACGAGACATATGAGGCAGATATCCAGGAACATATCTTGGGAATAGATTTCTTGCATAAATTTGATGCAGTCATAGGCGTAAAGAAACAAGTCCTAGAGATTGGTGAGGGGCCTAACAGGGTAGAAGTACCATTTACGTTAGGGGAGACAAAAAATGCAAACATTTATACTACGGACAGGGTAGTTTATACAGTGAGGGCTGAGAGCAGCTTCACACTTAAACCTTTCGTGGAGAGAGAGGTTGCCGCAATACTTAGGACGGATACGGTAACTGATGAGTCAGTTAGGGGAAGAACTGACGCCTGTCAGAGTAGTGGACACACTCAGGGTCTAGACTTGGGTGAAGGGGACCACACCCAGGGCAGGGTGGTTCTCAACACTCAGGTAGTGGGCCAAGCAGTGTCGTCAGACTCTGAAGGAGATAAAATAAAGGGATCCCTAAATGAGAACAGCCAGTTACCAGGGGAGACTAAGTTAGGATTATTCGTATCTAATCCAGCATTTGGAAACAAGGTTTCCAAACTACCGCCAGGAGTGGTAGCGCAATCAGGCATTACACCTTGTCTAACAGCACCAATCTCTGTGACCATACAAAATCTGGGGGATAAGTGTATCACAATACCAAAATACGCAGTACTCGGAGAAGTATTTATCCTACACCCAGATACGTATGAAAAGAATTTAATCAGGACTTCAAAGAGACAGGGGAATATGACGAAGGGGAAGAAATAGAAAACATGGATGTAGATGTAGATGTGGATGAAATAGCGCAGGTGAACGTGGTCAACCATGACACAACTCCATTTTCTGACGCAGAAATCAACACTGTTCCAAGTCTCCCAGAGATAAAGGAAGATGAACCACTTCCAAAAGACTTGCAGGAGTTGGTAGATAGATGCACGCAACTATCTGAAACAGAAAAACAGGAGTTGGCTAAAGTGCTAAGAAAACATCATGACATCTTTGCAAAAGACAACACCACGTTTGGTAAATGTCCCTGGATAAAATTCAGGATTTACACTGGTGATCACCCACCCATTAAACAAACAGCCAGACCTATACCAATTCATTATAGGCAGGCAGTAAGGGAGACTATTAAGAAATATTTAGAGCAAGGTGCTATAAAGCCTAGTCAATCGGCATGGGCTTCTCCTATTCTATGTGTGATGAAAAAGACAGGAGAAGTAAGGGTCTGTATTGACTATAGAGCTTTAAATGCAGTCACAAGAGTCCCCGCCACGCCTATACCAAGGGTACAGGATCTGCTGCAGCACATGGGTGGCAAAAAGATGTATCATGCTTTCGATTTAGCACACGGATACCACAATCTAGAAATTCACCCTGATGATCAACCCAAAACGGCTATAATATTACCGGAAGGTCTGGGACTTGCACATAGGCAGTTTGAGTTTACCAGGTTAAGCTTTGGACTGGCCGCAGCACCAGGTGCCTTCCAGTATATTACAGACCGAGTCATTACCCCTGCAAAAGTCAAAACACCTGAAAATGACTTAGGTGAAACTGTATCAGTTTACCTGGATGATATCTGCATAGGAGGAGACAATTTCACACAAATGCTCCAAAAGTTGGAAGCATTATTTAATAGAATACGAGCAGCAGGCTTCCTTCTAAAAGCCAAAAAGTGTGAACTCTTCCAGCCAGAAGTCTCGTATCTAGGCCACAAACTGTCTGAAAAAGGAATAAAAACTGATCAGAACAAAATAGACAAAATACTCAGTTGGCCAGCACCAACCAATGTCAAAGAAGTAAAGTCTTGGCTTGGTTTGGTACAGTACTACTCAAAGTATGTTCCCCATATGGCAACAATAGCAGCACCAATATTTAAGCTACAAAAACAGGGACAAATCTTTGATTGGACTACAGAGTGTCAAGAAGCTTTTGACAAAATTAAAAAGCTACTAACAACGGCACCAGTGCTGGGAACACCAGATGTGACAAAGGGACCTTTCACTATCACAACAGACGCTAGTCTCACAGGTCTTGGGTGTGTTCTAAGTCAGGAACAGGATGGTAAAGATGTCACCATGGCATACTGGTCCAAGACTCTAAATCCAGCACAAAGGAATTATTGCACTACCCATAGGGAACTTCTAGCAGTCGTAGAAGCCATCAAAACATTCCATCACTACCTGGCAGGGGCTCCATTTATAGTGAAGTCTGATCACGCAGCACTGCAGTGGTTAAAGAACTTCAAGAATCCCACGGGCAAGTTGGCACGATGGCTGGAGAGACTGGCTCCATACAAGTTCCAAGTGGTACACGTCAAAGGTGACAGCATAGGGCATGCAGACGCCCTATCCAGGAGACCTTGTGACAACTGCAAGAAGTGTGACCGCCTAGAGGAAGGAGACAAAGAGGTATTAGTGTGCCAATGCAGCACAACTAAAGTTTGTGAAAATAACTGTGCAAATTGTCTCTTTGAAGAACGAAAACAGATAAGAGTGACTAATAGCACCATTACCGTTAACTGGACAAAAGTTGTTCCTGATGGTATGAGCCCAACAGACATCAGAAAGGCTCAATTGCTTGATCCCGACATAATGCCTATTATGGTAGCAGTACAGGATCAAAAGAAACCTGAATTTCAGGAGATTGCAGAAAATAGCAACAAGACCAGGTCACTTTGGTTCCAGTTCAACTCATTAGTGATCGAGGGAGGAGATCTCCACAGAAAGTTTGAACATCCCAGTGGTCTAAAAGAAAAGGAGGAATTACAGTTAATTCTCCCAACAAAATTGGTGAAATCAACGGTAAAAACTTACCATGAGCAACTAGGTGTGGGTAATCATTTTGGAGTAACCAAAACATTGGCATATCTGAAAAGATTCTTCTGGTGGCCAGGAATGTTCGAAGATACTTATGAGGTAGTATCACGATGCAAAATATGTGCCAAATACAAGGGTCCAAAACACCACACCAAAGTTCCGTTGAAACTGTTCCAGGAAGGAGTTCTTCATGGACGTTGGCATGTAGATATCTGTGGGCCTATAAGTCCTAAAAGCAGAGAAGGACATGAATACATATTAGTTGCAGTGGAGGCTTTTTCTGGATGGCCAGTGGTAGTACCACTGTATAAACAAACAGCAGACGAAATAGCTCAGGCACTAATAGAGATGGGTATCGAACGCAACAGTATCGATATATCAGGTGTATCGATACAGCACATAGCCGATATGCGATATATCGTCGATATTTGCCTATCCTTTTCTTAAGGAAGGGCAGGATATCGATACCAAATATCGATCTATCGAGCTTAACTATATCGATATTCGATATATCGATACAATATCGCCCATCCCTAGGCACTAATAACTCATGTATTCTCCATATTTGGTGCACCACAGTCACTGCTAACGGACCAAGGAAAAGCGTTTGACTCAAAACTCTTCCAAGAAATCATGGAACTTTACCAAATAAAGAAACTGAGAACAACGGCATTCCATCCTGCAACAAATGGAAAAGCAGAAAGATGGATCAAGACGTTAAAACAACACCTGATGATATTGGTGGAACAGGACAGAGAAAATTGGCCGAAATACCTGCCATTCATAGCACAAGCTTACAGAAACTTACCTCATTCGTCACACAAGTTTTCTCCATATGAGGTTATGTTTGGAGCCGCTATGAGGAGTCCACTGGACGCGGAACGAGGCTCCCCGCCCAAGAACGTTGATATGCACAAGCTCTACCCAATGTGGGTTCGAAAAACTATGCAGGATATTCACGAAGTTGTTGCAGACATGAATAAGAAAGCTGCAAAAAGGATGAAAGCTTATTATGACAGACTCGCGCTTACGCGCTCGCTGGGGGGGCTCCGCCCCCCCAGACCCCCCCGGCGGGCCTTCGGCCCGCCTAGGAACCCCTCTCCGGTGCCCCTACTCTCCCGGGCTCCCCCCCTTTTTTTTTGCTCCTTTTTTCCAGTGTCATTGCGTCTGCATCAGTCTGGGGCGGAAGTTAATGAAAATGGCGCCAAAGTTTTCCAAATGGTCAAAAACGTTTTTTTTATTTTTTTTAAATGTTTACGGACGGCCCCCCGGACTAACCTTTTTCCCTGGGATTGTAAAATAGCCTGACTAAACGAAATCGCGGCCTAAATGCCGCTTCTCATTTAGGGACGGCCCCCCGAACTCATCTTGGCCGGGTAGCATCAGATCCGGCCTTACCTAACCTTCTTGGGGCCGAAATCTCGCAATTCATTTAGGGACGGCCCCTCGAATTTATCTTGGCCGGTGGGGTTCTAATCTGACATGACCTAAAGGTTTAGGTGCTTAAATACCACTTCTCATTTTAGGACGGCCCCCTAGACTCATCTTGGCCGGCTGGATCCTGATCTGCCCTGACTAAACGAATTCGGGGCCTAACTACCGCCACTCATTTAAGGACGACCCCCGGACTTAAATTGGCTGGCTGGATCGCAATCTGTCCCGACTGCCCCGTTTTATGGCCTAAATACCGCTTAACACTGAAGGACAGCGTCCCGGTCTAATCTTGGCCCAAAGATACATGTTTCTAGAGTTGTAAAAGAATTAAAATTAAAAATAAAAAAAAAGCTAAGGCACGGCAAGCTTAGCTAAGCGGTCTTGGGATGGAACTGAAGTCTGCTACGCGCCCGTTATATGGTTGGGTTTGTATAATATAGGGTAGCGTAAAAAAACACTGTGAAAAAAATTTCGTGACATTTTCATTACATTGTAATGAAACAATTTTCATTACAATTTCATGACAATGTAATGAAGTTTTCATTACTTTTATGTAATGAAAATTAGTGACACGTGTCATTAAATCAAAGACAAAATTAAAACAGAATTTTTTTCCGGCAACCACTCTACTCATTAGTCATACGCAGTGCGAAAATATGTATAGAACAGCAGGGTATCATATTGAACCACCGTCCTCCGCAGAGGAATGATACAGATCGAGAAACTCAGACTCTAAAAAGTCTGAGACAAACCAAAAAATGAAGGACGCACGTGAGGACTGTTTCGTCCTCTACGTCCAATGCACTGGAAATTGGCAGTGGAGGTCATCTCGCTGCCGTTCTTGGTCAGCCGCGCGCAAGAATTTACATTCGGTTCCCTTAACTCCATCTAGCGGCAGAAATCAATACTGTTGGACATGGTTTTGTCAGATTCACTGAATTTCCCCATTGAAATATACCAGCTTTATTTTTCGATTATCCGTCATTTGGTGTGAGAGTGACCAAAGGAATATGGTCTGAAAAATAAGGAAGGAGGCTTTGCATTGTAAACAATGCGCAGATGGGCAGGCCCGGTCGCCGCACAGGGCTGTGGCAGCGCGTGGATTGAAGGCATTGTAGTGACCTAGGCTAGCGGCAGGGACCCGTAACATAACAAAATAAAAGTTATTTTTCCGTAGGTATCAGTTACATTACAGAACAAATAACAAAATTTAATCTTTGCAAGTTCCGTTACGTAAAACTGTAACCGCATGAAAAGTACAATGTTTGTACGGTTCCATTTTTGTAACATTGAAAAATGTAACATACCGTATGTTACGCAACGTAAAATCCGTTACTTGTGTAACGTTACACTACAAACCCACCCAAAAAGTTACGGTACATTTTAAAGTTCCATTAAAGTGATACAATTAGTAACAAAATAATGAAGTTACTATGGACCATGTTGCGAAAAGTAACGGAACCTGGAACACGAAACAAGCGTTACAAACAGCGACAGAAGTTCCTAAGAGATTACACCACCAGTTTTGTAAAGCCCCCTCACTTCGGCTGCCAACTCCACACAGCTGTATGGCGGGCTAGCCTACCCAAAGCCTAGCAGGCGCTACACTGGAGTATAATAAACTTTCGATTACACTTGGTGCTCAGATACCGTGACCAGCTGAACGCGGTACCTTTCTCATCCAAGCCAGGACAGAGAGGCTGATCAGAGCTTCGGCATTCTGGCGGGAGCGAGCGCGGCGTTGCGCCCGTCGCGGCGTCGCGTTCGTCTCGTGTTCACCGAGTTGGACTATGTGACCTCGGGGGCGGTGCCGCCGTAGGGACGACCAAAGGAGCCAGTCCTTTACCAGGCGCTCAGAGGAGCACATACTGCCTGAGTGCTGTGGTGCCCGTCCTAGGTCCAGGTAAGTCCGCCAGCAGCAGAGCGATTCTGGTGCACGCACTCCCCACTCTGTCTCTCTCACTCTCAAGGACTCCGCTGAGGGTGCGAGGGCGCTCTGACTCTCTCGCACTCACGGAGTGGTGAGGGGTCCTACGAGTGCGCGCACCGGAATCGCCCTGCAGGTACGTGTGCCATGCGCTGCACAGCTGCTGCCGGCGGGCGCCGCGTGGGCTGGGCTGGGACTCATACTCGAGCTCCCGGCTCCCGGCCCGGGCCCGCGCGGCCGCCAGCGCCAACGCCTTGGGATAGCAGGGGTCGGCGCGCCACCGCCTCGGTCCGGCTCGGTGGGCAGCGTCTCCTAGGACGTACATCGCCTTAGACTTCTCGGCCTGTAGGGTGACTCCGCACAGTGGTTTCGTCTCTCTGTCCTTGTCGCACTCATGGGGCACGGCCTGAAGGTGCGAGCGAGAGGCCACCAATAACGCTGCTCGGACTCGGAATCACCCTGCTGGTCAACATTTCCACTACGTAGCCGCCAGGGCCAGCCGTCAGCATGTAAACGCAAAAAGAAATCCCGGCCCGCGGTGCCCGCGGTGTGCTGGTTGGGAAGGGAAGGAAAGCGAGCCCGAGCCCGCGAAAGCGGACTACTGTGCGAGAACAGCGTCCGTTGCGCATGTAGCATCGCACATTCTTGCCGCCTGCAAGGCGGCCGTCGCCGAGGTCTGGGAGGCTGGTGTGGTGGTGCTGTGCTCACCATGCTCCTGCTCCTCGTCATGCTCTACCCAGCCCGCGCCTTAGCGCCCATCGCGCGCGCCTCCCTCAACTTCCTCGTCCCCATCCCCCTCTCGGCCGACTAATCACCGTGCAGTTCTTCTGGTGCCACTGCGAGACGGTCTTGTAGTCTGAGAGGATGGTGTCATGTTGAGGAAAACGCTTCATGCTGTTGAATGGGGGAATGCCCTTTGGCCTGCGACTTAGTACATGGCGAGCCGTAAACAACTTAGAATTTCGGAGGAAAACTGTCATAATATTTCATGAATTTTAAATTTTCTATTTTGTGGGCGAGTTTTGCTTGAATTTTTCGTAATTTGTTTGTTAATTTTCCTGATGTTTTCAAAATTTTTCTGAACTTGTTTTAAATTCCCCCCAAATTTTTCTGAATTTTCCTGAATTACGAGGTATTCGAAAATTTCAGATTTCTTGCCCCCTCGGTTCTTGGTCCGTGTGTTTTCCCTTCATTTTGGGGAGCCTTTGCGTGTGAAAGTTACTTGGATTTTTTTGGACGATCGTGGGTGTGCGATGAAGCAGGGGCAGGGGTCGGCTGGTCAGGTGTGAGGTGAGGTGAAGAGCGGCGCTGCTGCTGCTGCTGCTAGCGGCTAGCGTGGGCTAGCGCTTCTGTCGCTCGGTCGACAACGACAACCAGCAGACCAGCAGGGAAAGCATAGGTGAGGGGAAAGGGGGAGAGAGAGATGGTGAGGTGTGCGATGGAAGCAGCGCATTGGGCAGTGTAGGGCAACAATAATTTTGGTGGCAACCTGCTGTCAACTTCGGTTCTCCCCTGGACGATTTCCCACTTGCTTGCCGTCGTTCTCGGTGTTCACCTCCTCACCAACATGCCACCTGTGACCTCTACACCTGAGCTGCCCCGGAGAAACAAGACACATCCAGTGCACAAGTATTTTAATTACGATGCTATTAGGGACGAGAGCCGCTGCATCATCGCTGGATGTAAAAAGCCTACTGTACCGGTGAGTAACTTTGATGTGGTAGTGCATTTCTTGAGTCGTCTTCATGTAGCGCGAGGAATGGGGATAGCACGTGGCGATAAAGTGGTGGCTGCACCGCCACCACAGTGCACTCGCGAATAGTTGTTTCCTCAAAAATAGGTGGACATGTACACCAATTTGAACATGTTCACCTGCTCTTGAAGGTCTGTGTGGAGGTGTGGAGCAGGCCGCCCGAGCCAGCACGGGTCAGAAGTGTATAGTCAAACACTATTCACTTGCAATTCATTAAGTTCAACGGTGCTGTCCTCAATTTCATGTTCGATGTTACTATGGCATTTCCAAATAAGTAGTCATCATATCCAAGGTGTAGTCGGATATGGTATATAAAATATTTTTAGATCCATCAATTACTCATGTTTTGATTGAGGTGAGGTGCGGCTGTTTAGGCTTTAAAGAAAAATTCGATAAGTGTTTCTATAACACTCATTACGATAGATCAGTAGGAGAAAATTTAGGCATTTCAATTTAGCAAGCATTTTATGAATCTCGTACATGACTCTTTTTCCTGAAAAGGACTGTATGATTTGAGAAAGAATAGTTCACTGATTTGATTGGTGGTCTCAAACTTGCTGAAAATTATGGGGTCATCTGTGAAATAGAAGAATGCTACCTTCAAGTAACTGTTCCAAAAGCGACACTTAAACGCAGTTTATCTTGCACAACTTTAAGTTAAAAAATTACCAGTAATGCTTTTAAAAGTAAGTTCACTATCTATAATTTTGAGAAAAAGTATATGTTGTCTTTAACCATTTAGTTTTCTAAGCATTATGTCTCAAAATCACAAAATAGGACTGGCATGCCAAGTCCCCTCATTTCAGTGTGCTGATTTAAATGAACCATACAGGGAATATTTAAATTCTAGGCATTCCATGAGAAGTTTTGTTACATTCTACTTAAGTGGGGTCATTTCAGAGTAAAAATTTCCCTGAACAGCTCATGGCTGACCCTAACTATTTTTCCTGTGGGTAACAATGGGCTTAATATTTTGTGATTGGTCCAAAACAAACTTACCTTGAAGGATATAATTTTATATTAATTATTGGCAGAGTTAGAGAGACCAGTGCTTATAAAAATTATATCCTTCAAGGTAAGTTTCTTTTGGACCAATCACAAAATATTAAGCCCATTTTTACCCACAGGAAAAATAGTTAGGGTCAGCCATGAGCTGTTTAGGGAAATTTTTACTCTTCAGGATAGTATTCCACAAACAAATGAATATCCCTATACTTCACTAGCACGATTTGAGACCACCATTTCATCGGATCACTTTTCTTTGACCGAGTCATTTACAACATTTGTGCCATATTTGAAATTTTAAAATATTTCAATATCTCACTCATTTTACGACCCCTGAATATTGCTGGGAATTTAAAATGCTACCATCTGATGAGGCTTGAACTCAAAACTGTACGCCACTGGTCCTTTGATTTGACAAATTGTAAGGACTAATGTCGCACTGTGTTGAGGTGAAACACCATCACATAACTTGAATGATCATTCTACAAAGAGTTTTAATATTTTTGAATCATGTATCAAATATTGATATTTTGCTTTCCCACTTTGACCACAAATTCCATCTACACCTCACCTATGAGACATGCTTTGATGATTAGGGTTTCTTACTCAAGATAACGATGCTAAAAAGTAAACATTGCAGCTTCTGGCGTAGAACAAATTAAAACATTTAATATAATTTAAAAATTAAAATATATAATAATAAAAAATTAAAAACTTTTTTTTTCTGATTATAGGCTAACCATTGTGGAAACCTGGTAAAGCATGTCCAAAGACACCACAAGGATAGAAAATCTTCATTAGACAGGCAAATTCAGGAATGGAAAGCAGGCAGAGGCAAGAAGAAGACACCCAAATCCTCTGAGATAAAGGTGAATATGTGCCCTCGTCGCCTCAAGTTGGCCTGTGTCAGATTGGTGGCTGTCCATGGGCGTCCATTTGAGATGATGAATGATGCTGCATTTCAAGACATCATCCAACCATACCTCAGCTCATTCCCTGCAAGAGAGAGGTAAGTTACATTAAGTTAACCTTAAAAAATAATTCGGAATGATACTTAAAACAAGATTTGGAAAGTTACGTTGAAACTGTGACTCACCTTCTTAAAATGGTACTAGCTACGTCTAGCACTAAGTTTTGACTAGATCGTTTTGGATTCTGCAGTTTTGTTAGGCCCAAATCGATAGCAAACGGAGTTAGCAGAGCAAAACTCTTATTATTTATCACAGTCCTTGTTGTTGTTCTTGCACTATCATTTGAAGACAATAATTTAACCCAAAATTACAAAATTTCCTTCAACTCAGACTTTTTTTTGAATAGTCTAGAAATCTTTTAAAAACTGAACATTCCTGAAAATTAAGAAACAAATATATTAAAATCTTAGTTTGCTCAAAAACATTCAAAAAATTTGTGCTCTGTCTTCAAAAAAACTGGGATACACAAACTTCTACTAAAGTGTAGGGGCTGTTGAATTTCAGAGTGACCCTTGTCTCTCATAATACATTTAAGTACTCCAGAGCTTGATTTATACATCTTGGCTGTAAGTGCAAAAGTGTGATTAGTATATTTATTCATTTACAGATTTGCAGTAAATGATGGCAGTATTAGGACAATGGTGCAAGAGGAGGCTGCCAGACTTCGCAGCTACATCAAGAATGAGCTGAGTGGTAGATTACTCTCCTTGAAAGTTGACTCGAGCAAGAAGGATGGGCGCCCTTTCTTTGGAGTCAACGCCCAATTTTCCAAGGACGGGGAGATTCAGCTGCGAACCCTCGCAGTGAGGGAGCTCTTCGTCTGCCAAACTGCTGAAAATTTGAAAGAATCTGTTTTGTCAATATTGGACATGTACGACATTAACATCACTAACCTGGTGTCCTTTACCAGTGACAATGGTCAAAATATGCTCCGAGCAGCTGATTTCCTGCGGAGTGTCCAAGAAGAACTGCAGAACGCCATTGACGAAGATCAAGATGATTTGGATCTTGCTGTTGACCAGGGAGGTGTCACCCTTGACAGTGTCAAGTGTGCTGCACACACTCTTCAGTTGGCAATTGTTGACGATTCTATAAAAAAGATAGAAAGTGTAGGAGAATTATTTGCCAAAGCCAGGGTTGCTGTGAAGAAATTGAGATCTGAAACTTACCGCAAGAAATTGAAGAAAGCCTTCCTTCCAGTTCCAGTGCATGACAATGACACCCGGTGGAACACGTCTTATGCAATGCTTGAGTCTCTTGTGAGAGTGAAGGGCTTTGTCGAAGATGACATACTGGATGACTTCACTGAAGATGACTGGCAGAATGCAGAGAGTATAATAGAATCATTGGAGCCAACAATGAGGGCTACTAAAATTCTGCAAGGGGAGCAGCTAACTCTAGGCGACATGCTTGGAACTTGGCTTGAATGCAAAGTTCAGTTGAAGAAAGTGGGCTCTCCTTTAGCCGATCAAATTGCAGAGGCAATGACTAAACGGGAAAGGCGAGAAGTGTATGCTCGAAGCAACAGGCAAAGGGCTGGCCAAGAAAGAGTTCCCTCCCTATTTGAATACCCTGGTTTTCTGGCAGCTATATTTTTGGACCCACGCTATTTCACCATTCTAAACGAAGAAGAAATTTTCACTGCCAAGAACCACATTTCACAGCTTTGGGCCAGAATAGAACAAAATAAAAACCCTGGAAGCCAGCAGATTTCTTCGGAACTCACTTCAGATGGCGGGGAGGAGACTGACGATGAGTTGGCTGAAATACTCAGCGCAGGAGATAGCACAAGACTGCAAAGGAGCACTGACTCATCCACAGATATTACGTCCAAACTTAATGTTTACTTCAGATCCACTCCTAGAATTAAGGACAGGAAGATAAACATTCTGAAGTGGTGGGAGGAGAAAAAAGTTGAAATGCCTGAACTTTATGAGGTAGCAATCGTAGTTCATGCTATTCCCTCTACACAAGTCAGTGTGGAAAGGTTATTTTCTGCGCTAAGATTTGTCATGCACCATCTACGTGGCAATCTGTCTTCACAAATGATAGAGGACTTGGTCCTTATTTTAAACAATTCTCACCTAGTGAAGGAAGACATTTTAGTTCTGATCCATAGTGAAGAAGAGAAGTCAGATGAAGAGGATTTTGAAGGTCAAGATGAAAGCGGAGGCAGTGGCATGAACAGCAACGACAGCAGCAACACTTCCTTTCTCAGTAATTCTTCATCAACTGCAGCCGAGTAAATCCTAAAATGAATTCAATGACTCGATCAGAACTAGAACACTCTTATTTCTTAATTAGTCAATGACAGCATTCTTATTTTTTTAAGTCTTACCTCTGTGACTTTGTTGTGCACTTGACTGAAACAAAAACTATTTTTTTTTTCAATTTGACCCCATAGGAAGCTATGTTCCTTTTGCAACACAAATTTCAAGTTTACATTTTTGTTTTACTATTTTTGACAAATTGTTCTCAGCATTGAACTCATGTCGATTTAATTTCCTGCTATTGTGTTGTCAGTAACATCCAAAATTTTGTGTTACTGTCATGAAAGTTTGTTTAAAACAGCCTCAATATTTGACAAACTGTGTTTAAAGTGCTTAGTTAATTTTTATATTTTGTTGAATGTGGAAAGGGCAATTATTCTTTCCTGCAGTCATGAACTGTCACTTTCATTGTATTAATGAAATGAAACTTAAATCCAAAATTGATACAATTTTTAATACCTTACTTACTTGAACTCTCTAGATGTGAATACCACACTTCAGATTATGATGCTTTCATTTCACACCTTCAATTTCGGTTGTCATTTCAAAAGACAAGTTAATATGGCCTCATTTTGAAGAGATGGGTTAAATTAAAAGTACAGGCTGCACTCTCATTCCAGTCCGGTGGTGGCAAAGGTTATGTGACTCACAGGCACCTAAAATAAACCGTAAACACAGGATCACATATGTAAACAAAAATCAAAACAATTTATTTCCATTAAAATATTACGGTACGGTAATGAAAACACTGAAGGCGGTTGCCGTCGGCAAAAAAAAGGAATAATGGAATAAATTTGAGGTTATAAACTTTTCTCAAAGAGGAAGGACGTGTCTCTTTACTTCACCCAAGGAGGGCTTGGAAACAATTACGAAACACAATCTGAAATTTCTGCCTTCCTCATTACTCAGAAATTCAAATGATGACAAATCTTTACTTTCGCATCCTTACCTTCTATTCGAGTTGTTTTGATCGAGCATCCACATTCATCTTGGAAACATTTTGTTCTTGTTCGGGTTTCTTTGCCGGAACCAACGTTTAGTAATGCATTCATAGGTATGATCAAAATGTCGAGTTCCATATTTTCTCTGAACACTGGCGAATTATTACCAACGATACCGAGGTAACTATGGTGTAAACAAAATAACCGGTCAAGCACGCGTCTGCGTTGAGGAGTCCAAACTTCACCTCTGTCGCAGTAGAGGTGTAGCGGTAGGGGGAGGGGGACGAGGAGCTGGAGCTGAAGTACTTGCCGACCTATTCCCTATTCCCAAGACCGCTGTTCTCGCCCTGTCTCTCTCGCACTCGGATAGGGTTCGCCGTCTAGGAGCGAGAGAGAGAGACAGAGCGAGGCGAGCGCTCTTCGGAAGACCGCTTTCCTCGCCCTGTCTCTCTCGCACTCGCAGAGGGTTCGCCGTCTAGGAAGGAGCGAGAGAGACAGAGCGAGGCGAGCGCTCTTCGGAAGAGGCCGGCTGGGGGACGGGCGCGCGGCCTGGCGCTCGCGACGGGCGCTAAAGCGCGAGTTGCGAGTTGGTGCGTTCGGGCGAGGTAAAGCATGACAAGGAGCGCTATTGGCGTTCTGAGAGAGACGGAAAATACAGACCAAGTTCCAAGTCGTAGGCCAAAGGGCATTCCCCATTCAACAGCATGAAGCGTTTTCCTCAACATGACACCATCCTCTCAGACTACAAGACCGTCTCGCAGTGGCACCAGAAGAACTGCACGGTGATTAGTCGGCCGAGAGGGGGATGGGGACGAGGAAGTTGAGGGAGGCGCGCGCGATGGGCGCTAAGGCGCGGGCTGGGTAGAGCATGACGAGGAGCAGGAGCATGGTGAGCACAGCACCACCACACCAGCCTCCCAGACCTCGGCGACGGCCGCCTTGCAGGCGGCAAGAATGTGCGATGCTACATGCGCAACGGACGCTGTTCTCGCACAGTAGTCCGCTTTCGCGGGCTCGGGCTCGCTTTCCTTCCCTTCCCAACCAGCACACCGCGGGCACCGCGGGCCGGGATTTCTTTTTGCGTTTACATGCTGACGGCTGGCCCTGGCGGCTACGTAGTGGAAATGTTGACCAGCAGGGTGATTCCGAGTCCGAGCAGCGTTATTGGTGGCCTCTCGCTCGCACCTTCAGGCCGTGCCCCATGAGTGCGACAAGGACAGAGAGACGAAACCACTGTGCGGAGTCACCCTACAGGCCGAGAAGTCTAAGGCGATGTACGTCCTAGGAGACGCTGCCCACCGAGCCGGACCGAGGCGGTGGCGCGCCGACCCCTGCTATCCCAAGGCGTTGGCGCTGGCGGCCGCGCGGGCCCGGGCCGGGAGCCGGGAGCTCGAGTATGAGTCCCAGCCCAGCCCACGCGGCGCCCGCCGGCAGCAGCTGTGCAGCGCATGGCACACGTACCTGCAGGGCGATTCCGGTGCGCGCACTCGTAGGACCCCTCACCACTCCGTGAGTGCGAGAGAGTCAGAGCGCCCTCGCACCCTCAGCGGAGTCCTTGAGAGTGAGAGAGACAGAGTGGGGAGTGCGTGCACCAGAATCGCTCTGCTGCTGGCGGACTTACCTGGACCCAGGACGGGTACCACAGCACTCAGGCAGTATGTGCTCCTCTGAGCGCCTGGTAAAGGACTGGCTCCTTTGGTCGTCCCTACGGCGGCACCGCCCCCGAGGTCACATAGTCCAACTCGGTGAACACGAGACGAAAGCGACGCGAACGCGACGCCGCGACGTAGAGAACGGCCGCAACGCTCGCCGACTTATTCCGAAGAGCGCTCTCCTCTTTCTGTCTCTCTCGCACCTTGACGGCGAAATCAACTAGTGCAAGAGAGACAAGGCGAGGAAAGCGCTCATCAGAATAAGCTCAGCGGTGCACTTGTGGTGTGCGGCGGGCATCGTTTCAAGCCCTAACACGTCCTAACCAAACTGTCTTTATTGATAGTATAGTAACTTTTACGTCCCATACTGTTACATTACATTGAACAAGTTACTGTCTGGCCACGCACGGTATCCGGTACTAGTAACGTTACACAGCTATATTTTGGGGAACTATTACGGGCCTGGAACGTTCCGGTATGTAATGTTACAAAAATGTACCATTTCGTTGTTACTGTTCGTAATGTTACATCTTCCTTTCATATTAAAAGTTTGTTACCTAAAACGTTATGTTTGGAACTTTTTGGAAAGTTACGATGTCGTACCGGCTCTTATAAATGTATCGTTCGGTTACTAAATACGGTAACGTAACGAAGGGGTATCGAAACAGCTTTTATCCACTTTGTATTTTGTAACGTAACGCTCAAAGTGTAAGTTACCGGTCCCTGGCTAGCGGGGAGTGAGGAAGGAGAGAGTGTAGTGGGGTCTGGCGGGGCTGAGGACGATGACGACCAACCATGCAGCCCCCCCTGAGCGCGGCGGATGGATGGATATGGATGGATGGATGGAGGGATGGAAAGATGGATGGATGGATGGATGGATGGATGGATGGATGGATGGATGGATGGATGGATGGATGGATGGATGGATGGATGGATGGATGGATGAGATGTGATGTGTGGGATCGGAGTGAAAAAGAGAAGCGGAAGGACCGCTTAATAATAAAAAAGATTTATCCACTGGGATCGAACCCACGACCTTCCCTTCCGCAGTCTGTCGCCTTATCCACGGGACCACCGGACTACCGTTGTGAGCTGCGAGCTCGGCAGCCTGTTTGTCCCACTTGCCTGACCTAACGAGATTGGGGCCTAAATAGTGCTTTCCATTTAAGGACGGCCCCCCGGTCTCATATTGGCTGGCTGGATCGCAAACTGGCCCGTCTGCTCCCTGTTAGAACGAAAATACCGCTTATCATTTAGGCCAGCGTCCCGATCTAATCTTGGCCCAAAGATACATGTTTCTAGTGTTGTAAAAGAATTAAAATAATTTAATAAAAAAAAATTCCCACCAGAATCGAACCCACGACCCTCCCTTCCACAGTCTGGCGCCTTAACCACGAGACCACCGGACTGCCGTTGGGAATTACGAGCTCGGCAGCCAACTAGTCCCGCGTGGCGCGGCCCCGGCCCGGCGGAATCCCTGCCCGAATACCCTTCTTTTCGCCCTAGCGCCCAAACGGTGCGTCGAAGGAAAACAAAGGAAAGGCCATGTAGTAGATCTCGTCGAGACGGAATAAACGACGTTTCAAAATTGAAAATCGGTCAAGCGGTTCGGAAAGGAGGACGATTTTTTTAAGAATCCTGGTACGGGTATTTTGGTTTTCCAGAAAATGAAAAGAAAAAAAAAAACATTCTAGTACCAACGCTCCCATTGACAGAGATCGGCACGACAGTGACAACTTTGGGGAAAAAGGGAAACTCCCCGCAAACCGAGTGGAAGCCCTCTGTTTCGTTTTTCCCAGAGGAAAAATATGGCAGCAGGAATTTTTGTTGAGACTTGAAGAAATACCCTCGACGTGTTTCTCGTGTTGTACAAGATGTAAAGTAAAACGAAAGAAAAAAAAGTTTCCCCGCCGGAATCGAACTCAGAACCCTTCCCTCCGCAGTCTGCCACCTTATCCACGGGACCACTGGACTGCCGATGGGAGCTGCGATCTCGGCAGCCGGGTGCTCGAGCGTGCCGTGGCCCCGGCCCGGCGGCCTCTCGGCCCGTAAACCCTGCTTCTTTTCGCCCTAGCGACCAAACGGTGCGTTGGAGGAAAACCATGAAAATGCCATGTTGTATATCTCGTCGGGACGGAATAAACGGCGTTTCGAAATTGAAAATCGGTCGCGCGGTTCGGAAAAGAGGACGGGTTTTGTAAACAGCCGGGTTCGGTGGTTTCGGTTTTCCCTTCCTATTTTCCAAACGGGACCAGATAGAAAGGTGCGCTCTTCGGGAGAAGAAAGCCCTGGTCGAGGCGGAATAAACGCCGTTTCGAAATTGAAAATCGGTCGAGCGGTTCGGAAAAGAGGACGGGTTTTGTCAAAACCCCGATACCGGGTGGAAGCCCTCTGTTTCCTTTTTCCCGGAGTAAAAATATGGCAGCAGGAATTTCGTTGAGACGCAATACACACCACCCAAAGACATGAAGAAATACCCTCGATGTGTCTCTCGTGTTGTAAAAGAAGTAAAGTAAAACGAAAAAAAAAGTTTCCCCGCCGGAATCGAACCAAGAACCCTTCCCTCCGAAGTCTGTCACCTTATCCACGGGACCACTGGACTGCCGGTAGAAACTGCGATCTCGGCAGCCGGCTGCTCCGGCGTGCCGCGGCCCCGGCGTGCCGCGGCCCCGGTCCGCAAACCCTTCTTTTCGCCCTAGCGACCAAACGGTGCGTCGGAGGAAAACCATGAAAAGGCCATGTTGTAGATCTCGTCGAGACGGAATAAACGCCGTTTCGAAATTGAAAATCGGTCACGCGGTTCGGAAAAGAGGACGGGTTTTGTATACAGCCGCGGGTTCGAATTTTGGTTTTTCCTTCCTATTTTCCAAACGGTACCAGATAGGAAGGTGCGCTCTTCATGAGAAGAAAGCCCTGGTCGAGACGGAATAAACGCCGTTTCGAAATTGAAAATCGGTCGAGCGGTTCGGAAAAGAGGACGGGTTTTGTGAAAACCCCGATACCGGGTTTCGGTTTTTCCTTCATATCTTCTAAACGGTACCAGATAGGAAGGTGCGCTCTTCGGGAGAAGAGAGCCCTGGTCGAGACGGAATAAACGGCGTTTCGAAATTGAAAATCGGTCGAGCGGTTGGGAAAAGAGGACGGGTTTTGTCCAAACCCCGATACCGGGTTTCGGTTTTTCCTTCATATCTTCTAAAGGGTACCAGATAGAAAGATGCGCTCTTCGGGAAAAGAAAGCTCTGGTCCTAGCGCACAATCGCCTCGCTTTGACCCCCCATCCATCTGTGACGGAAATGGGTGAAAAGGAGGGCGGAACGTTTCCGGTACCCACGGAAACGGGTTTTTTCGGGTTTTCTCCGAAACGGAACCCGATAGAGAGATGCCGTAGGGTGGAAAAGGAGGCCCCGGTCCTAGCGAACAATCTCCCCACTCGGCCCCGCTTCCGTCCGTGACGCGAGCGGGTGAAAAAGCGAGCGGAAGGTTTCCCGGGGCCGGCCGGGCGGGGTTTTCCCGAGTTTTTCCGGTCAAGGAGTGGGAAATGTGTACTTTTTCGATTTTTTCCCTCCCGATTCGTCGTCGAGACGAATCCAACGAGGGGTCTAAGTTGAAAATCGGCCGAGCCAAAGTGGACGAACAATTCGATCCCCAGGGGTCCAACATGTAGCTTTATAAGGGTTGGAAACGCAACACTCTCACCATTCCTGGAAGGGGATCTCGTGTACCTCTACTACCCCAGACGAGTCACGGGCATATCAGCCAAATTAACGACAAGGTGGGAAGGGCCTTACAAAGTCGTAAACCTGATCAATGATTGTAATGCCAGGATAGAACGGGTAGACAACCCGAGTAAAAAGTTAATCGTCCACATAGATCGTCTTGCACGATGCCCGACCGAGGAGGCAAATGTAAACAAACAAGACGATATGAGAAATGCGTGGTTACTATTTGTACAGTAAACACTGCCACATGGACGCTCGCGGCGCGAGAATTTAAAGAAGAATAACTAGTTGCTATAGCACCCATTGTTGAACAGCAGGGACGCCTAGGGAATGACGGTAAGGCTAGCGTCCCCTCAGTAGCGTCCCAAGCGAGCTAGCGAACAGATCAAGAGAAGTGCGTAACGAACCAAAGAGAAATGGCCGAGAAAAACGAGTCGGAAAGCTTTTTGGATACTGGAAGGAGAAAGAACACGTTGCGTCTGGTTTCAACGAAGATGGTACAAGAAAAAGGATTGTGAATTTAGGCAGTGTGACCAAGCCTACGAGTGCGAAGCCAGACCAGGGCAAGTTAAAAGAAGTCGTCGAAAGAATGAAAAGAAAATTTGCTCAAGATCAAGAAGATTCAAGAGCCAAGAAAGCCAAGATTATGATAAACAAGCCAGTGATCAAGAAAAGAAAAACAACAGTGAATGTGAGCAAGCAAAATGAAACAAGAAAAGTCAGCGAATCCACAAGAGCAGAGAAATCAGTGAATCCGCAAGAGCAAGGAAAAATCAGTGAAACCTCTGACATGATGGATTGGGACATGCCTGTGTTAGAAGCGGACAAAACCCTGTCCATATCACTCAACGAGGCAGAAGCATCAACCACTCTGTCATTCCCTCCCATCAAGAAAATAGTGAGTTTGCCAACAAAAATAGTGCTGCCTGATTCACTTCTAAAAGATCTACAGTTGAGTGAGGATTCAGACGAAGAAGAGTCAAGTTTTAGTGCAGAAATTAATCGTCTGGAGGCCGAAGTAAATAAAATAAGTGTAGAGACAGAGGTGCAAGACGGACTGAGTATGCAAACAAGTGAAATCAGCAAGTCCAAAAACATCAACGAATTAGAAGCAGTGGAGGAGGAAATAGAAAAAGAAATTTCACAAGAGGAGCAAGCCATACGGGAGCTGGAGGAGAAGCTAGCAGAACTCCAGAACAAAAGCAAGAAAGAAGAACTCACCTGCGGAGGCATGGCATTGGGAATGCCATGGAAGCTGACTGAAGTGACGAATGTTAGTGTACCAAGTGGAAGACTCGAGTGGTTAAGTGAAATTCCTAAGATACTTGAGGAAACTAAGGGACAGTTAAAAGTGCACCCACAAGACCCCCGTAGAAATAAAAGGTGCAGGAAGTGTCATCGACGCTTTCATGTGGCGAAAGACTGTCCCAATAAACCAGTGAAAAAGTGAATTTCAGTTAACGTTTCGCCACCCAGTTAGTGAAACTTGTGATAATGTATATACCAAAGCATGCTTGTTAAAATATTAGTTTAAGTATGCCAAAATCTTGATTGTTAAGTTTAAGTGTGCCAAAACCTTGATTGCTAAGTGTTAGTTTGCCAAATGTTCTTGTTCGATAAAACATGTATTCACCCAATCATGCAATAAATGATAAATGAAAAGCAAACATACAGTATGGGTAGTATATTTAAAACCCAGTCACAAAAGAAAAAAAAGAGAGAGAGAAAATTTGAAAGCAAAACAAACAAACATTGAAGTCAGGCTTGAAGTCTTGAGTAACAAAACTTGAAAGAATGAAACTTGAAGGAATAAAATACTTGAAGGAATGAAACTTGAAGGAATAAAATAAACAATAAGGGGATAGAACTCTGAAAAGAGAAGGAAAGGAGTCATAAACGGTAAAACAGGAAGGAACGAACAAGCACAAAAACAAGGAAACTAACCTTACTCCTCAGACCCGGCACTAGAGGAAGACTCGGGCTCAGGGGCATCCTGAAGCTGCAACCGGTGCAGTTCCAACTGCGAATAAGCAAACAACAATAACTAAACGCGCAGAGACTTTCATAAGAATGGCGCGAAAGAAATGATTACAAAAGGAGCGCGTAAGCAACGAGCACAAATGTAAGGGGTGTGAGGTCCATACAAAACAGTTAAAGGAACTTTCTTAGCGCAAAATACATAGGACCCAGTAAGCACAAAAAATGGAGAGGCGTGAGGTGCACATTGGCCACAAAGTAAAACTGGCTCTCCATCCTCGGTGGCACGATGAAAATTAAAAACCACAACGGAAGACATGTTGAAGTGAAAACTCACACTCAAAGCTGCAACTATGGCATCATGGTCAAGGACCGCAGGCTGACCCAAGCCATGGGGGTAAATAACACCAGGAGGAGGAACCTGCTCGATCTCCTGATCTTGTTGCAAAACAATCTGAAATAAATAACTAAATAGAAATGCAAAATACAGATGAATATAAATGTTTATACATTTAAAAAAAAAAAAAAAAAAGAGAGAAACCCAAAGAGGAATTTTAGTGGAAGGAACGTGGATTCTACGTAGACTTGTGACGTGGTGTCCACGACGAGTATCCACATTCTAGCCACGTGGATTTGACTCCTTTTTCCTCGAAGTTTCAACGTGGAAGATGCGTGGATTCAACGTTCCGTCAACGAAAATATTTTTTTTTTCACCTTGTGTGGAATTGAACCTGGAACCTTGGAGATAGAAGGCTCTTACCTTACTCATTACCCTACCGCAAGACGGTTGACGGAGCAACGTCAGCTACCGATCCCATGCCAAAGCTCAACTCAGTCGGCTTATAGACGACTCCGGACTACTCTCTTTAAGTGCGTTGTGCGTTACACGTCAATAAAAATAACCCGATTATTTGATAGTTAAATTTGTCATTGACGTTCTTCAAGAACAGAAGCACAAATTCTGACTCTATTTTTAATGTTTATAACACTAAACTCACTTGGAGGAAACGTGGAAACCACGTGGATTCCACGTCATCACCACAGCGTCAAATGAGACGCCCAAAACCAGAACAAAATGCATCTATTTGCGAAAATGGCAAAGTATGTCTAAGTACAGCATTAAAGACCCGCCTTGCATCCTCTGCCTGCGTTCTGTATCTTTGCTGCACAGTAGGGGAAAAATCGTGGAATCCACGTGATATCTACGAACTCAAGTTCAAAAGTAACAAATATAACAAAATGCCAAATTAGTTTCATATCTGAGTAAAATATGTTATCGGTAGCCTTTCAAAAGCAATAAAGAGAGGAAAAGTCCAGGAGGACAATAAGTTGAAATAACGTGGATATTCGACCTCCACTAGATATCCACGAATGCACGTAGAATCAACGTTGAATCCACGTACCGCTCCTCTTTGGGAAACTTACGAAACATGGCTCCAAGCAACATCCGCAGGACATAAAGCTGTCCAGGGACAAGTAAGAGGAAGGAACCTCCAAAGAATATTGCGTGTAGCTTGGATTCACGACAGTCCATACGGGATTAAAATGGACCACACAAATACATTGGACACAGATCTAAAACGACCAAACCGAAATAAACTGCCGTTAGTACAAAGGCTCGGGAGAACGACGGGAGAAAAAAGCGGCACAAAGCGTCACTTACTCGTTGAAAATCATTTTCACCGATGATCTGACCAGAATAATGTTGAACAAGAAGGTGGGAAGTCATAATGAACAGAAATGAAGCGATGAAAAGAGAAAAAGAGGACCAAAGACGCGTAGCTAGCAGATAACGGATAAATCAAACGACCGTTAGAGTGACGCGACCAAAGCAACAAGTGAATAGCGACGCGCACGACCAGGGGAAGTTTTCTTGGAAAAGGTGGAGGGGGTAAGGAGCGACAGCCAATCAGAAGCAAGGACCGAAGCGACCGGCTCGGCAGCGCGGTTCGCGTTCGGGAGACCCGAAGTTCAAACGGATAACGGATCCGACAGACGGCAGGCTCTGAGATGATGAAATAAAATAAACAGCACTAGTGTGGTGGAGAACACATTCAGAAAATAGAGGAGGATAGAAGTTAAAGAAATATTTCCAAAAGAAATCGGAAATCCAAAAATCGAACACATCAAGACGACGCAGAGCAACCTCAGGACAAGAGCAACGACGATCAACGGGGGCAGAAGGAATCGACGCTGGACCAGACACACGAAACATCCTTTATTTACAAGCTAAGTATCCCTTAACCTCAAGAGGTTAAAAGTGTTCAGCAAGTTAAAATTTTAAGGTGTCACGTAGATAGGATTAGCTAGAGGGTAGGAGACACCTAGGGCTAGCAAAGCAAGCTCTAAGGCAGTAGTAGAAAAGTGCAACATTTACTGTTCCAGGATTCATTGTGTGTTTCAGGTATCCTGTTACACCCTTACAGCAACTTCAAGATCTCAAGACCTAATCATATTCAAACTGGTACGGAACCCCGTGGTTGACACCCTTGAAGGACTTGACTACTATTAAACAGGATTAATAGTGGGCCGGAGTAGGGGTCATACTAATGCATTGCTACATGCTAGGGGGAAAGTCAATTCGTTTTTGTTTGCACACTGAGTCAGACCAGTAGGGTTGAATAACCCGTAGGTTTGCACAAGGTGGAAGTCAACAGGTTTAGTTAAGGATTTAGATTTTGAAAAATAATTTATTGAATTGTATAACGTTAACGTTAGTTCAGTGAATCTTGAATTGTATAAACCAAAATTTTGTAATGAAGACAAAGGCGAAGTCTAGGATGTGATGAAATGTGAAAATTTCTTGAGAGAGAGGGTTCTAAAAAAGAGGGAATAGTGTAGTATTATCATCATTATAACCTAACCAGGTCAAACGTAAACAAGCAGACGATTCCCTGAGTCACAGCCACTGTTGGCAGCGACACCCTCAATACACATGGCCAGGGCCCAGACCAAACTTTTGTTTTACGATCGCCTTTGTTCTTCCTCTTGTTATGCCAAACACCAAATAAAAGGTGGCGCGAGCTTCGAGCTCTTCGCCATTCTCCACTCATGCGACCTTGTGTCAACATCGAGCTCGGCATTCCCTTACCCAATACTACAGTACAATATCTTCAAGTGGAGTCTGTAAGAAATGTCAGAAGTCAATAACTTAAGTTTGTTGCAAAGCTATATGTTGTAATTGTAAACTTACCGATAGGTATGTGTTGCAATTATGACAAATGAAATCGTTATATTGGTCAATTGTAATTTTGCATTTCTTATTTACAGTGCGTTGTGAGTAATGTTGTGAAACAGGTTTGTAGTTGATATTGGCATTAATGCCAATTAAGGAATAGCAGTTTATACATAACTGCAGGGAAAAGGAAAGTTGAAGGTTGAACGACGTTTAAGTTTGTATTGATACATTATTATGCAGTAACTTACTGGCCAAATAGTATTTGATGGTTTGTATGTGGCACTTATGAATGACATAAATACAGTAAATTTTTCCATATTTTACTTGTATTTACAATTGATGTAGGTTTCTAAGGGAATTCAATGAAGTTATTGAAATGCAATTATAGAAAGCGGTGTAAGCATTCGGAATGGCAAACATTTGAATGTTGTTTTTTTTTAGCATTAAAGTACTGTTTGGAAGTTGGTATGTGCAGGAATGTTTGGTTGTTGTTGAATCATAGAGTAATGATATATCTGCCATGACCTGGAAGTGTTAGTACAAAGGAGAAGTGGGTTGGCATGAGAGCAGTTTTATGTTTTATCAAGTTAAGGAAAGACTCCGGTCCGAGCCAGCGCCAGCGCTGGCGCTCGGAAGCGCAGGGTGGAGGGTGACTTTTCTGTGGTGTTCATCGATATCAACCCTCATAGTTAGCCACTCAACTGTCGATATCGATGAATACCACCGAATGGTCACCTCCAACGCTTCCTCCCAGCTCTCCCTAGCACCAGCGCTAGCGCTAGCGCTGGCTTAAAACGGCCGCATTTCTTTTCTTGATATAGCTTTAGTGTTTTAATAGTATATTGATTGTATTGTTCACCTGTGAAATGTAATATTTGGTCTCCTACTGTGGATGGTTAGTTGTTTGGTCATTATTTGTTTGATTTAGCAGAAGCTGGAGATTAATAATTGGTTTGTAGTTCAACTTTAGTTAGTTTGTCTTTTTTTTTTGTTATAATTGTACTAATATGGTATGATATTGTATTATAATTATTATTTTTCATTATTAGATGTAGAAATGGAAAGCAGAAAGCAGTAGAAAATAGCTAACTGCCAAGGGCTAGTTAGGGGTATTGACGAAGATCTGTGTACTGTGCCGTTATAGCGCCATCTGTCGGTAGTTTTGCGTACTTACAGAAGTGGTGAGGTGAGAGTCCAGAGTCCATAGTGGAGTAGGGTGTAAAGCCGCTAGCCGCTATTCGCAGGGAGAACAGTAGGTTAGGTACATGTTAACCAAACAAGTGTTTTAGAAATGGTGTGGTTTTAAGACTAAATGAAATGACGGAATAAGATCTTTCATTAGTTCTTTCGTTGGAAAAAATTATATCGATTATGATGTTGTCTTAGTTACTTGTTTTCATGCTAAAACGTTTGAGCAAATGGTTTTTCAAAACATTTGTTGTAGGCAAGTGCTTTTCTTAGTTATTTGGTTGCAAAGGTTATTAGTTTTGAATTGTTTTGGTATCATATGAGTCTAAATGTTTCATTTGCTGTGGTGCTTGTAATTTGTGTTGTTTGAGAAGGCGACTTTGATCATTCAGAGTTGTGGTAATCAATAGTATTTCACTAACAACGAGATGATTTCGTATGAATCATTGAGGAAGCTCTTTTGGAAATCTTTTTTTGTGTATGAGCTTGAAATTGTTATGGTTTTGAAAAACTGAGGCTTCACTAAGTTTTTTTTGTATAAGTATAAAAATCTTTGAAAATGTTTTCATAATGGAGTATGCTAAGCTGGTTATCACGCTCATTGTTCATTATTTATTGAGTAAGTATTTTTAGAAACACGAGCAAGTTGCTTTGTGTGGTTTTACACAATGAATGCATATTGATTTACACATGCATGCTGGTTTAATGGTTTAACGTGAATTAAAAACATGTCTCTATATACGCAAAACTGAAAGACGATGAGTGATGGTTCTGATTGGTAGCTGTGTGCGGTCCATTGTGGGTGCACTTTGCATGTGTATTAGTGTTTGATGTATTTTGTTTTCTTATAATGTGTGTTTTGATATTATTGCTAAAATGAATCTTTGTTGCAGGTGTTTGGTCTATTTATTTAATTTTCAGTACTTGGAATCAAGAAAAAGTTGGTGTGACTTTTGTAAAGTTTTTTCTTGCTTTTTGTTACACCACGCAAAGAGATTCACTGGGTTGTTTTGAAAATGGTTTATTGCTGAATAGCAAAGTAAAGGTACAGTATTTTTGTTTTTGCTGGTAGTAGTAACTTATTTAGCAAAGTTATTGATCATTTTATTATTCATCATTTTTCAACTTGTGAGTATATTGAAGCAGGAATAGGAAATTTTAAGTTGAATGCAGCTTCATAAATTTATCGATGAGATTATAGGTGAATCTACAATACTGCTCATAGCTCATGCATTCATGAGCTTATGTGGATCATAAGTTTTGTAAAACAGGCTAATATGGACCATGCTGTGTAAAGTGGATTCCCCTTTTTTTGCATTGTCTGCCTTTGATCGACTCATACTACCACTTTGTTGTGTTTCTGACAATGCTGTATGACAGCTCAGTGGTTGCATGAGTTAAGCAGAAGCGAAACATAGGAAGGAGAGAGTGGTTCGCATTACCTCACATGGTTTGTATTAGACTTCTTTACGGTTCTTCAATACATTTATATGTTTTGGTGAAAGTGGTTTCATGGTTTCACGTGAATTAAAAACATGTCCCTATATATGCAAAGCTGAAAGAAGATGAGTGATGGTTCTGATTGGTAGCTGTGTGCGGTCCATTGTGGGTGCACTTTACATGTGTATTAGTGTTTGATGTATTATGTTTATAATGTGTGTTTTGATATTATTGCTAAAATGAATCTTTGCTGCAGGTGTTTGGTCTATTTATTTAATTTTCAGTACTTGATATCAAGAAGAAGTTTGTGTGACTTCTGTAAACTTTTTACTTGCTTTTTGTTACACCACGCAAAGAGATTCACTTGGTTGTTTTGAAAATGGTTTATTGCTGAATAGCAAAGTAGAGGTACAGTATTTTTGTTTTTGCTGGTAGTAGTAACTTATTTAGCAAAGTTATTGATTACTTAATTATTCATCATTTTTTAACTTGTGAGTATGTTGAAGCAGGAATAGGTAATTTTAAGTTGAATGCAGCTTCATAAATTTATCGATGAGATTATAGGTGAATCTACAATACTGCTCATAGCTCATGCATTCATGAGCTTATGTGGATCATAAGTTTTGTAAAACAGGCTAATATGGACCATGCTGTGTAAAGTGGATTCCCCTATTTTTCGTAGTCTGCCTTTGATCGACTCATACTACCACTTTGTTGTGTTTTTGACAATGCTGTATGACAGCTCAGTGTTTGCATGAGTTAAGCAGAAGCGAAACATAGGAAGGAGAGAGTGGTTCACACTATCTCACATGGTTTGTATTAGACTCTTTTACAGTTCTTGAATACAACTATGTTTTGGTGAAAGAAAAAATTTAAAATTTTTTGAAGAGGCCATTTTATCAAATTAGTTTACTAGTTTGCCTTGTTACATTCTGTATTCAAAGTTAAGTGGAACTTATGAGCTGCATGAGCTATGAGCTTTGAGCGGTATTGGGGATTCACTTTATGGTTTATAAAATTTTGTTCCTAACTTGAGATGGAACCAGCATGTATTGCTGGTTCTTTTATTTTAGTAAATCTCTCTCTGCATTTAATGGGCTTGAGACTATCATGGTTTAAAAAAACCAAGGCTGCATTAAGATTTGTTGTCCTATAATACAAAGTAGTGTTAGTGTGTGACTTATTTCGGTTTTTTTTTAGTAAATCTCTCTCTGCATTTAATGGGCTTGAGACCATCATGGTTTAAAAAAACCAAGGCTGCATTAAGATTTGTTGTCCTGTAATAGAAAGTGGTGTTAGAGTGTGACTTACTGTTTTTAGTTTTGTTGTGTAATGAGTTGCTGTGTTGCAAGATTTGTGGTGTTAAAGGAAGAAGAAGATAGGTTTGTGATCACTTAGTGGAGATTCATAAAAATACGCTTTAGTGTTATGTTGGTTTGTATAGAATAAGTCTATTAGAGTATAGTAGTCTGTTGAGAAATCACCACTTAATTTATAAGTCAGATTGTGGTCAGACATGAATGAATTTATTTTTTCAGGACTCATATTAAAATCTCCAAGTAGAAATATCTTTGTGCTGTGGTTTAAAGATTGGAGCAAAGTTGTTAATTTTTCTCTAAATTTAGTGATTGGATAGTTCGGAGATTTGTGAAGGAAGAAGATGTAACTGTCTTTGTATTTTAGAACAGTTATATCCAAAAAAGATTGTAAGGAATTGTTTTTCACTATATTGTCAGCATGTGAAAAAAATATTGTGACTAATTTTCCGATTTTTTTTTTGACATAGACTGCGGTGCCATATGGATGTCGATTGGGGTGAATGCAGTCATTTCTATGAATGCAAACATGGCTTGGAATGTTATAGGTTTCATTCTTTTTGAATCGAGTTTCAGCAAACATTAAGATGTCTCCGTTTGTATAGATAGGATGGGATTTAATGTAAGGTAAGTTCATGTTTAAAGATCTAATGTTATGGAACACAGCATATGGTTTTTGGAATTCTTGGGGAAACTTTATTTGAAATAATAAACGATGTTCTTTTCTCATTTTGTCCATTACAGGGATTGACATGTCAAATTTTGAAGGAGGAGTTGGTGTTTTGTACTTTCCATGGATCATAAGTCCTTCTATGTTTCTAGCTCTACTGTAAGTGGTGTAAGCATGTCTTCTGTTCATGCCTTCTGGAAAGACTAAAATTTTGTCATATGTGGAACTTTGGGACTTGTAAGAAGTAATGGCTTGAGCTGGTACCAAAGGGAATTGTTTTCGTGAAATAGTTTTAGTTGAGCCTCGACTTATTGTCATTGTTTTAACAACTCTTTCTAGTAAAGTCCATGACTTGTCAGCACCATCTTTTAATGATGTCATGGAATGTTCTTTTCTATTGTTCACTCCGATATTTTTATGTTGAAAATGTAGATATAATCTCAAAGGAAGTAGATCATGTTTTGCTGTTTTACCCATTACAATTTTTTTTCAAAACGCCACAAGCTCCATTTGTTATTCCATCTGGAACGTCAATGTTGCATGTAACCATGTATGATGCATCTATTTTAGCCACAAATTTAAAAGGAAGTCCTTGTGTTTTTTGATATGATTTGGACTGGAAGTATTTTAATTCATTTTTTGTGAGAGGTTTATCGCATGAACTTGTAACAATATCAATAGCTGGTGAATCACATCCTTCACTAAAGTTTTTTGATAAGCATGTTGCATTATAGTTGTCAACTGTTATGTTTTTGAGAGCAATTGCTGTTGCATCAGGAATTGTGATGTTTTCCGGTATATTTAAGTTAGATAATTCACGACTCCTAAACATTTCATCATCTGTTTCTGTGGTAGCTCCTTTAGCAAATATTAAGAGAGCTTCAGCAAATTTTAAATCATCTTTTTGTCTCATGAACTGTGTTAGTTCATATAATTCAAAGAGATTCCAAAGTTTAGACATGTAAAATGTTTGATTTGAACCATTTTCACTATTGATGACAATGATTTCATTACTAGCCTTTGATAAAGTAGACATTGTGTCTTTTGATGGTTGATATACTGGTGTTGAGTATATTGGCGGAAGTTGGTTGAAGTCTCCTAAGCAAATGAGAGACACAGAACCAAATGGAAAGTTATTTTCAAATATTTGTTGTAGTCTTAAATTTATAACTTCCATCATGTCATAGGAAACCATTGAAATTTCATCTATAACTAGTATTTTAAGTTTCTTTAACTTATACATAAGAGTGTTTCTTTTATTAGCAGACATTTTTGTTTTTAATTCTTTTTTTCAAATCAAAGTCTAATCCAAAAATGCTGTGAATTGTTTGTCCTTGAATATTGAATGCTGCTTTACCAGTAGGTGCACTCAAAATAATGTGAACATCTGAAGGATCGTTTCCAATTTGATGTGACCAAAATCTTGTTGCTGTGTGTGTTATTGCACTTAAAAGAGTACTCTTTCCAACCCCTCCTGGTCCAGATATGAAATGGAAGAATTGCTCTTTTTTGTCTGATTTTAATAGACGCATAAAATTGTCGTGATACTTAGTTTGTTTTTCGTTCAAACATTTTAAAAGTTCAATGTATTCTTCATTGGAAATTGATTTCGGAACAGTAAAGGTTCCAAACTTTAATGTATCATCGTCTGTTGTCATTGTTGGTATTTCTAGTGCAATATCTGAATCTACTGCTCCCAACTCAAATATTTTGAAGTCATCTGACAAACCTATGTCATTTGTTTCATCATCTGAAGTACCGTCTTCAGTGTGAGTGTTAATTTCCTTTATTGTTTCATCTAAATTAATGGACATTTTGAAGTTGTACTTTTGTCGGTTAATCTCAATGTTTGTTAAATATTTAGCATAAATGGTTGTAGCATTATCAATGATGCTTTGTTCACTGCGCCAAGGATGATACAACATGACTTGTTCTCTGTAATAATTGTATTCATCGTCTATTAGATTGTTATTTCTGAATCGTATAGTTTTTGGTTTTGACCGCAATTTTATGTAACCAGCATTGTTTTGCAAAGCGATCCATTTTGAATTATCTTCATCTTGTTCATTCTCTTCATCATGAGAAAGAGAATTTTCTATATCTTGTTCAACTTGAGTGCTTTGGTGTGAAATTTTTTTTCTTGTATTGATAGCAAGCTGTAAAATCAGCGAGACATGTTGAATTCAGTTTTTCTGGTCGATCAATATAATGTTCTACACTGGTGTGCAAAATTAGCAGTCCACTTTTTTCTCCGCTTATAATTTTTTAAAAAATAGAGCTAGAAACTTGAAATTTGGAGGAGAGATGGTCCAAAGTGTTGTTGAAACGTCCCTAAAGTCGCAACAATCAAATCCACCCCCTTCATTTTTTTCCACCCCTCGCGTAAGACACTGTCAATATTTGACACTTTCGCCAGGGCAAAAGTGTCCTTCCAGGTGTCACAGAGGTTTGAAACTCACATGGCCGACTCAGTTTTGACTCCTCTTTCGATTGATACCGAAGCCACCCCAGTCGGGCGAACCGTTCCGGAGCCACAAAAAAAACCACCCCTAAGTAGGGGTGATTTTTTCGGATTTTTTTCCAGAGTTAGGCGCGGTAGCAGGAGGTCCCCTGGACACGACAAAAGTGTCCCCATGTCCGTCGCACCCCCCAGGGGGTGTCCAGCCCCGAAACACTGACACCCCAAAACTTGATTTTTCACTAAAATCACCAAAAATGACCAAAAAATGGTCAAAAATCACGTTGCACAATTGATTTCAGCCGTCTTGATCGACACCCGGAGTGACAAACTGCAGACCAGACGGTAAAGCCGTTTTCGTGGGGGTTGCAACCCCTAACTTTCCAACCCCCAGCGCAGGGGATGGAGGGGCGGAGGCGGGTCGCCGCGGTCACGGTACGATGTGTGAGCCCCTCAGGCACCTCCACACCAATTTTGAAGTGATTCGGTCCATTCGTTACCTTCCACGAGCAAAAAAAATGCTAAATCGGGTAAATTTCAACCCCTAAGTTTGCACCCCATTTTCTCCTCAGCCAGGAGGGGCACAACATCCGCTCAGGTGCGCGAAGGAGCGAACATTCAACCTTTACCAGGGTGCAAACGTGCAAACCCCTGCGATCATCGTGTCGGCCGCGAGAGCCACGCGAGTGAGCAGACAAAATGACCGGGGTCGGTGTGCTCGTGACTTTGGATGTGCCATCGAAGCAAAGTCAATCTCAAAAAATTCTAACGCTAACGCGTTAAACGGCCCCCTAGGTTTAAACCGTTATTTAAGAATGAGGAAGACTTTAATAGTATTAATTAAGAACGTTGTCTGAAAACTAAACCATAAATTTCGTCCGCCCTACATTTGCCAATAATCATCGTTGCCCGGCGTGACAGCTATCAAACGCTGCCGCAAGCAATCACCATAAAAAAACAAAGATGCAAACCACGATTTTTGGTTAAGTAACTGAATATACCACGGTCCTCCTTCCTCCCCTGCGCGCCCCACAGAGGGGCCGAGCGCCCGAGCGCCCGAGCCTGCCCTGCGACAATGCCGATTCGGCTTGGCTTGCTATGGCACTACTGGCCCCAGGGCAAATAACGTAGGCTAGACAATCCGCAGCCGGCTGGGGGAGGCGCCGCCGCCCTCGACAGAACGGAGCGCGTTTGAGGTGTGAGTGCCCAGTCCTGTCGTTTCTAGGTTCTAGGCTGGGACCTCCCCTCAACAAAAGAAGGCCGGTGGCTCGGCTGGGGGCGGCGCAGCCGCCTTCGACAGAACAGGGCACGTTTGAGGTGTGAGTGCCCAGTCCTGTCCCTTTCATGGCTCTAGGCTGGGACCTCCACTAACGCACCAGCGACTATTTATTTTTAGCTGAACGATATGTTAGACAGCCGAAATGAATGTGAGATAAGTAGTTTCAAACATGCGGAAATCGTTTCCCAAAGTTTCAAAGACAGTAGGTAAAAATTAGGATTCGTAAAATTATTTACGTAAACACACACCATTTCAAGAGTTCTGTTCACCAGATTGAAGTCAAACTTACCAAAACGTTTTCTGCAGGTGCAGAAACAATATTTACGCTTTCAGTGAGACTTGTCAACGTTTTGATAACTTTTTATAATGATTTTAAGTCGCGAGGTGGGAGCCTTAGCCCCGCTCAGCCCGCCCGTATCGGCCATGGTTGAAAGAGGGCCGGCGGGGCCGGCGACACGGCGCCTCACGCGTCCACCTCAAACCAACCTAATATATTTGGTAAGTTTTTAATTTAGTGACGACGTCAAGTTATGTTGCTTGCCTTCAGCACACAGTTATGGGAGCCACTACACATTCACAAGGAACACAGAGGCAGACACAGAGGCAAATCGTGAGTTTTATCCGTCTCACATTTCCAACACAAACATGGCGCCGAGCGGGCCAGCTGTCAACAACGCGCCTTGACAACCACCAAATCGAGCCACCAGGCAAGAAATAAAGGGTTCTAGTTTCGCCTTTGCCACACACTTACCATCAAATGAAATAGAATTTAAAAATAATAGGTCAGAACTCTCTGTGAGAACCCAAATCGTGAATTTTATGCGCCTCACATTTTCTACACAAAAATGGCTCAGAGCGGGCCAGCTATAAACAACCCCGCCTTGGTGCCCACTCAAACCAACCCAAAATATATTTTGCTGGTTTAAGATTAAGGAACGATGGAAAATGATGTTGCAGGCCCTTAGCAAACAATTGTGGAAGCCTCCACGCATTGACATGGAACACAAGGGTTGACTTATTTGTATCTTTCACTGAAAACATGAACTGAGGACTGACTCTGAGGTTGGCGGTATTGTCACAAGCCCCGCCCACCTTCGATTTTGGCTCGGCACAGGGTGCTCGACTCGCAATTACCATAGAAACTAAGGATGCAAATTCATTTCATGCAAAAACGTATTGACAGCTTGACATCAGACCTATCTCAAAAATTTTCTAATTTTTCGTAGTATTTTTCATTGTTATTTGGTGTGAATCGGCACGACAGGATCGGCCGCGGCCATAGGCACCCCTAACGGGGGCCTAAAAACATCAATAGCAGTCCGAAAACTTAACAAAACGAAGGTACGCAACCCAGACAGTCTCAAAAAAGACAGGAGGCCTCTGAGAGGTCACCGATGAGGCCGCCAGGGCACTTCATGGCACTCATGTGAAACCACAGAAACGATTCAACAATGAAAAGGGAAAGAACACTGCTCTTTCTCATGGCTCTCGCGGCCGACACGTTGATCTCAGGGGTTTGCGCGTTTGCACCCTGGTAAAGGTTGAATGTGCGCTCCTTCGCGCACCTGAGCGGATGTTGTGCCCCTCCTGGCTGAGGGGAAAATGGGGTGCAAACTAAGGGGTTGAAATTTACCCGATTTAGCATTTTTTTGCTCGTGGAAGGTAACGAATGGACCGAATCACTTCAAAATTGGTGTGGAGGTGCCTGAGGGGCTCACACATCGTACCGTGACCGCGGCGACCCGCCTCCGCCCCTCCATCCCCTGCGCTGGGGGTTGGAAAGTTAGGGGTTGCAACCCCCACGAAAACGGCTTTACCGTCTGGTCTGCAGTTTGTCACTCCGGGTGTCGATCAAGACGGCTGAAATCAATTATGCAACGTGATTTTTGACCATTTTTTGGTCATTTTTGGTGATTTTAGTGAAAAATCAAGTTTTGGGGTGTCAGTGTTTCGGGGCTGGACACCCCCTGGGGGGTGCGACGGACATGGGGACACTTTTGTCGTGTCCAGGGGACCTCCTGCTACCGCGCCTAACTCTGGAAAAAAATCCGAAAAAATCACCCCTACTTAGGGGTGGTTTTTTTGTGGCTCCGGAACGGTTCGCCCGACTGGGGTCGCTTCGGTATCAATCGAAAGAGGAGTCAAAACTGAGTCGGCCATGTGAGTTTCAAACCTCTGTGACACCTGGAAGGACACTTTTGCCCCGGCGAAAGTGTCAAAAATTGACAGTGTCTTACGCGAGGGGTGGAAAAAAATGAAGGGGGTGGATTTGATTGTTGCGACTTTAGGGACGTTTCAACAACACTTTGGACCATCTCTCCTCCAAATTTCAAGTTTCTAGCTCTATTTTTTAAAAAATTATAAGCGGAGAAAAAAGTGGACTGCTAATTTTGCACACCAGTGTATAAGGCCATCGTACATAATATTGTTACTGTATCCTTCCAGTTCTTCTAGTTCTTTTTTGGATTTGAGCATTTTTGTTCTTTCATGAGGTGGTGCTGTATTTATATTTTGCACAACTTCAGATTTTCTAGATAAGGGAATACTCATGAGATGACATACAGCTTCTTGTGCAGAAATTTCTGATTTATTAGTAAATGTATTGACATATTTTCTTAGCTTCTGTTTTAATGGAATGTTTTCTCTTTTAAGATTTTCTGCTAATTCTCGTAGCAGTTTTGATATTCCTTTTTGACTCTTATTTATATAGTTGAGAATGTATTTAACTGTTGCATAGGGGCGAGGGGTGAACGAATCGCCTTAGCCGTGTACCCAGTACTATATATTATAGGTATTATAAAAGTATTATAGAATATTATAGTTATTATAGAATATTATAAGTATTATAGAATATTACAGGATATTTTAAATATTATGGTATTATGGCCAGTATTATAAGGTCTTATAAGGTACTATAAAGTGTAACTGGTTATTCTTAGAGGCTAGAAGTACCGGTGACTCACTCCAAGTGTTCTTAGCGTTTTTGCGCCCAGTCTGTATTATCGCGGCTGAAACGCCTGTAGCATAGGCAGCCCTTTTCACACCTGGCCATGGCCTCTTCCCCACCTCCCCTGCGGCCTGGCTGGAGAAACAAATCAACACACACAGATACACATGGTCTGCTGGGCTGTGTTTTTCGTTCAAGTTTAAAGTAAACATTTTGACATCTGTGCTATAACCAAATGTACCTTAAGGAGCAGCACGGCGCCGGATAGTCAGCAAATCAAAATCTATCGTTGGGTAAATATGAAATCATTTAATTCAGAAGCATCTGCCTAAGCTACCCCCTCATTTTTGTTGGTTAAGAGAAGTGCTTCAGATATTAATGGGCAAGTCTATGATTTTTGATGCAAGATTTCTTATTTCTTTCGGATATTGCAGTGTATTATACGCGAATATTATTGGTATTATAAAATATTATAGGTATTATAGAATATAATAGATATTATAAAATATTATAGGTATTATAGAATATTATAGATATTATAAAATATTATAGGTATTATAGAATATTATAGGTATTACACTGGAAAAACAAACGTTGCGTCCGCTACACCAATTGGTGTGTTCTATGGCAACATTTCAGTTTTTGTGGACTATTAACCAACCGAGACTTTAAGTTTCATTTCTGATGCGCCTATCAGATTCCCTATGAAATTCCCGTTCGAACGAGCCTACATGTGATGGGGTTCAGATGCATGGTTCATTCAACATGTCCAATTCCCCATTTTCTACAAATCCTATTTAAAGTCGTAGTATTTAGGCTCGCAACCCCATCACATGTAGGCTCGTTCGAACGGGAATTTCATGGAGAATCTGATAGGCGCATCAGAAATGAAACTTAAAGTCTCGGTTGGTTAATATTCCACAAAAACTGAAATGTTGCCATAGAACACACCAATTGGTGTAGCGGACGCAACGTTTGTTTTTCCGGTGTATACGGTACTATAGGGTCCGCGTACCCAGTATTATACGAGTCGGTCACCCCTCGCATAGGGGTCTAAAATGAACTGAATGTCCATATTTGCTTGCCAAAGAACAAGGACAGTGCTGTTATAGCTATTAATTTTTCGTTCATTCAAGTTTCTTCTAAGAAATACAGTTGGTCTATTGAGACTTGAACGAATTGCTAAGACATATGTTTCTTCATCTAATCCAAGACAATCTATAAATTCATCAAAAGTACAATCTTCATTTCTTTTTGCTATTTTTTCCATGTCCAATTTTATCTTATTTAAGATTTCTTTGAGATGTTTTCTTTCATGACTATCTAATTCATCTAGGGGGAAAAGAATTTTAGTTTGTTTCATTGGTGGAATTGGGTAATTAAATCGACATTTTTGTTTGCCTCGTTTGCAAGTAAATGTGTGTTTATGATATTGTCTTTTTATCAAGTCTTCAAGACTGTCATCTTTTTTGCATGTGATAAATTCATCTATAAATGCTTCACATGTTTTGATACTTTCTGGATCATCGGGATTGAAAATTGGGCAGTCTTTCAACCAAAACATGGCATGTGCATGCAAACTACCTCTCTTTTGAGCTTCATATCTAGTTACAAAATGACAAACTTTAAAGTTTTTAAATGGACCTAATGGAGTATTCAGAATCAACTTCATAATAGAGTGAAATTTGTGATGGAAATACCATGCACAAGTAACCGGATCTTGTTTCACCAAATTAATTTTTTCCAGTTTTGGTAATAGTTTTATCTCTTCCTCTGTTCATTCTTGATCGTTATTTATTTTAATTAGAATGGCTATTAGTTCATGCCAGTATATTTCAGCAGATGTTAGAGTTGCAAATATATGAGCTGGACCGTATTGACGAATCATAGCCATGGCTTCTTTGGTCTTTTGAGCCCAGTAAGCTGGGCTTGATCGATCTTCGTCTAAAACTTTATATCCTTCATCTTCTTGAATGAGTTGATCAATGCCATTTGGTTGTAAGATGTCAGCAGCTGTTAAGTTTTTTCCATTCTTTTTCTTTCTCATAGCTATGCTTATGCGATTTACAAATCTACGTAATCGTGATTTGCAAAAACTCATGAACAGTTTAGGTATGTGCTTTGCAGCTCAACGATCAGAACTTTTTAGTTCAAACTTCCTTAATTGTGTATCTGTAAGTTTATGTTTGAATTGTCTAGCTTTCCCACAATAGATTGAAGGATAAGTTAGAATATCTACATCTTCATTTTGAAGTAATGAAATGGGAATTTGGTTTTCACCAGGAGCTATTTTAATACCAATATCGTTAGTTATATGATCTGGTAAAATATCTGGCATGACCATCGTTTCATGGTTGCCTGTTTCTGTTTCTGAATCTGATGAATCACTTGATGAAGAACATTCATCTGTGTCATTATTAAAAAAGATCTCTTCAAATTTATTATGCTTTTGTTTTTGAAACTTTTTGTTTGTAGAATTTTGATCTGAGTTACTTTGTTTAATATTTGTGTCTATAACCTCATTAAAATCATCTTCTGTATTGCCTATACTTGAAATGTTTTCATTGTCGACTGTTATAACTTCAATTGGATTTTCAGCATCATGTAACCAATTAGTATTAAGTGTAATATTATGTTTTTTGTATATTTCTGTTTGCACTAGAAATTCTGCTGCTTTATAAACTCGTTCTGGTCTAATAAGGTCGTAGCTGTATGGAACTTTATCTTCCATTCTTCTTTGAAGTTTGATAAGAATAGTTTCAGACTCTGATAAATTACGTGGTAGTATACTAACCGAGGGGGCAACCACTCGTGAAATCCTGTGTACAAACCCTCGGAAATCTCGATGAAATCCTCTGAAATCTCGATGAAATCCCACGAAATCCAACTGAGAAATCTCAAGAAATATCATAAAAATCTCACAGAAATCAGTGAAATCTCATGAAACTTTGATGAATCCCATGAAACCTCGTGAAATCTTGTAGAATTTTGAGGAATTTGGTATATATTTGTGAAATGTACCCGAATGTACTATATGAAATCTTTACAAAATCCGGAGAAATCTTTACGCAATCCATAGAAATCCCATTTCATTAGAAATCCTGTGTACACTAGGATAGGGAGTGGTTGCCCCCTCGATACTAACTGTAGAGTTTAATTCAGTTGGTACATTCACACAGCTTCCTTTAAGTCCATATTGTGGACCAGCATATTTAGAAAGTTCAATAATTTTCATAAATGGTTGTCGAACAGCTAATAGTCGTTCTTCCAGCTGTGTCAATCCTTGTAAAACATGAGGAATAGAAGGAAACGAAAGGCCATTTACTATAGCATTATTAGGTGTGTTTTGTGCTATAAGATATCTCTTACATGTACGACAGACAATATATTTATTATCTATTGGTAGATTGGCAATACAAATATTTTTAAGTTGAAAGATTGAATCTTTGGGAAATTCCATTAGTAAGGAAATCGATTTCTTAAAATTTAGATGTCCACAACAAGAACAAACCCAAGTTGGTCCTTCCTTAATTTCTGCAAAATATTCATCAATAACTTGCTGTTGTGTACTTTTAATTGAATCATTTTCTTTGATATGTTTATGTTTTTTGTTGATTAGAAGTTGTTCAGTGTATTTTTCTGTGTTACATTTTAATTTTTCCTCGTAATATTTTCTTTTTGCTAAAGAAGTGTTCTCTTGATAGTTTACATCTACTTTAAGTCTTTTTCTAACATTTTCAAGGTTTCTTAATTTATAACTTTCATCATTTACAAGTCTGTTTTTAACATTCTGAAGGTTCTTTAACTTGTAACCATCATCATTTTCAAGTCTATCTTTAACATTCTGGAGGTTTCTTAATTTGTAACCTGCATCATTTTTCAATCTAGATTTAACTTGGCTTAGGTTTTTTTCTTTAAACTCTTGATTATTTTTCAATTTATGTACATAATATTGTTTACTAGCAATTTGCTTTTTACTTAATGTTTTTAGGAGTGCAGATTCTTTTGGTATTTTTATCATTTTAGTTTTATGAGGGTTATCGTTATTAAGTTTTGTTGCTACTGTGACTGGCAAAGCTGAAGCCGCTGTGTTCTTTGGAGCCAAAGGACAGGGCATTGTAGCTGGAACTGAGACCAAAGCTTTTTTTTTTCGTGAGTTTTCTAACTTGATTTGTAGCTTTCTTTTCTTATTTATTTGTTGTGAAATTTGAAGACTTTCTAATCCTGTTCCATAAAGTTTTCTTGATTTTGTGAAAGAATCATTATTTTTATGCGAACCAGGTTGATTCTGAAAAGAATCGCCTAATGGACAGCATAGTAAATTAGGTTGATTTGAGTAAAATTCTGTTTTGATATCTGTACCAGGTTGATTCTGAAGAGAATAGACCTTTTCGCCCACAACTTGGCAACACCGCAAGTCGGATTTTATACTTGAGATAAAACGTATTTAGACTGTTTGTCATCAAATTTTCTTTTCACTACTCGATTCCTTACAAAATATACTGTGGACAAGTGTTTTTAATATTTTGAAAAGATGCTTGGATAACATTTTTACGTAAAATTGGGTTCGTGATCTGCGCTGTTGCCAAGTTGTGGGCGAAAAGGTCTATCGCCTAATGGACAGAAAAGCAAATTAGGTTGATTCGTGTAAGAATCTATTTTTACATCTGTACCAGGTTGATTCTGTGAAGAATCGCCTAATGGACAGAAAAGCAAATTAGGTTGATTCGTGTAAGAATCTCCTTTCACATCTGTACCAGGTTGATTCTGAGAAGAATCGCCTAATGGACAGGAAAGCAAATCAGGTTGATTCGTGTAAGAATCTTTTTTCACATCTGTACCAGGTTGATTCTGAGAAGAATCGCCTAATGGACAGGAATCTGAACCAGGTTGATTCGGAAAAGAATCGTCTATTGGACAGGTAAGCAAATTAGGTTCATTGTTTTGTATTTTAAACTTTATTTCTGTAATGCTGTAAGTGGAAGTATCATTAAAATTTTGTTGCAAATACTGGACTAATTCATTAATAGAGCTAAAACTAATAAGTACTGCAAAACCTTCATGATAAGATCTTCCTGTTATGTCTTTTGCATGAGAGTCAAATATCCAAAATTCATTTCCGACAAACATCATTCCAAAAGAATATTCATTACAGTTTAAAATGCCACATCTGGAAGTTTTAAAGTATGATGTTAGTGCACATATAATTTCATCACCAAAACCCTCGATGTTATGAATAGCTCCAATAAACTTAGCTTCCTTAGCTGCTTCCAGAACCACATGTACTTTATTCGGCAATGGGAAAGTTTTAATAATTTCATGAGGAAATAGATAGCCATTGTAATTTGGTCGACAAGACTTAGCATGAATATTGGTTCCAAGCTGAAAAGATAAATTTCATAATTATTAGAGTGGTATGCTATCAAAGTAAACAAAATAACAATAGCTTACACTTAAAATACTTACATAAACACAAGCATCAATATCTTTTGCTGTCCATAAGGTAGGGTTATGGGAGAATGCATACGCACAGGCAACGACACTAGCAGAACAGCATTGTACTCCGTAATGAATAGTAAATAGTAAATTGTTTCCCTGATGTATAGTGCCTTGTAATACTTTCATAATTGCAGTTTCAAAGCACTAAACTAGTTCTTAATCACCACAATAAAGTGCCAGAGCAAATATTAGTGGAAATCTCCGACGTTGTGACAATACGCTAGCCAGTTCACTTCAATCAATGTGAAAAATATATTTTCCGTTTTAATTAATGAAAAAATAAAGTAAAAGTTGGTTGCAATCTTTTAGCAAATGATAATGATATCTTTTATGTTCTCCAATCAAACATAGGGCATAACTAACGTATAGAAATAATTAAAAACATGAATGCTTTAGTGATTTCTGAGGTTGGCAGAATATTTGAAAACCATACTTAGTTTCACATACAATTATTAAAAGGCGGAATTACAGTCCTAGTCAACATTCAAGACTTGAGGTTGGCAGCTAGTGGTCACGTCTGAAAGTATACTTGGAAAGCATCCTTTTGCACGATGCGAAGTAGTGTCGATTGCTACGTGACCACTCTCAGCTCCGAAACTTTTGGAGATCGAGGTACAAAGCAACAAGTGAACGTTTTCATTGGTTGGAAAAAACCGCGAAATAATGTTATTGGTCTGAGCTGGCTCGACTCCCCTTTCCACAAGTTTCCGCGTTTGCTTTTTCGTGACGAGTCGAGTATTACCATAGAAACGCAAATTTTGACGCAAAATTTCTCAAAACTGGTCGCTAACTTTGTGCTGGCTTTTCAGCAGTGAACTAAGTAGATCGAGTTCTACCTCTCTGCCAAGTATTATGAAAATCGTATAGAAAAATCAGGATTTAGTAAGGATTTAGGTAAGGGGCCGTGCTAATAAAAAAACAAGCAGGCCCGCCCTTCCGCCAAACGTCGTTGCCAGCTCCGCCTTGCTACGCTGGCAACTCCGTTCGGCAGGGGGCGTGCCTGCTTGGCCTGCCGGCGGCGTTCGGTCGGGCCTTCGGCCCGACCCCTAAGTCACACAGAACGTCCTCTTAGCTTGTAAATGATCGGGCCTGCGGCCCGTAAAGGCATTCTCTTCGGAAAGAGGCAGTTTGTAACGGTGAACCACCGAAACTACAGCCCTCCCTTCTGCTTTGAAAACGTGCCGATAGTGACTAAACGGTCAGTTATTCGGCAAAAAAGGGGAGTCAGAAATCTCGAAAAATGTCAAAATACGTGAGTTCGGCCTCAGAAGGAACGGTCGAACTCGGACTTTATTTGGCAGCAGTTGGCAACACTGAATTACGCTCGTCGAAACGGTTTTAACGATATATGCGTCGAGGGGTGTCGAAAATTTCAAAAACTGTCGAAATATGTCGAAAATTTTCGAAATATGTAGAAATACGTCAAAAAAGTCGAAAAATCTCGAAATATCTTAAAAATGTTGAGATATATCGAAAAATATGGAAAATGTCGAAAAACATCGAAAAATATCGAAAAATGAGGGATAATGTCGAAAAATGTCGAAGAATGTCAAAAATTGTCAAAAATGTTTACAAATATCAAAATATGTCGGAATATGTCAACAATGTCGAAAAATATCAAAAAACATCGAAAATTATCAAAAATGTCCGCCCTTCCGCCAAACGTCGTTGCCAGCTCCGCCTTGCTACGCTGGCAACTCCGTTCGGCAGGGGGCGTGCCTGCTTGGCCTGCCGGCGGCGTTCGGTCGGGCCTTCGGCCCGACCCCTAAGTCACACAGAACGTCCTCTTAGCTTGTAAATGATCGGGCCTGCGGCCCGTAAAGGCATTCTCTTCGGAAAGAGGCAGTTTGTAACGGTGAACCACCGAAACTACAGCCCTCCCTTCTGCTTTGAAAACGTGCCGATAGTGACTAAACGGTCAGTTATTCGGCAAAAAAGGGGAGTCAGAAATCTCGAAAAATGTCAAAATACGTGAGTTCGGCCTCAGAAGGAACGGTCGAACTCGGACTTTATTTGGCAGCAGTTGGCAACACTGAATTACGCTCGTCGAAACGGTTTTAACGATATATGCGTCGAGGGGTGTCGAAAATTTCAAAAACTGTCGAAATATGTCGAAAATTTTCGAAATATGTAGAAATACGTCAAAAAAGTCGAAAAATCTCGAAATATCTTAAAAATGTTGAGATATATCGAAAAATATGGAAAATGTCGAAAAACATCGAAAAATATCGAAAAATGAGGGATAATGTCGAAAAATGTCGAAGAATGTCAAAAATTGTCAAAAATGTTTACAAATATCAAAATATGTCGGAATATGTCAACAATGTCGAAAAATATCAAAAAACATCGAAAATTATCAAAAATGTCAAAAATTATCGAAAATTATCGAAAATTATCGAAAAATATCAAAAAATATCGAAAATTATCGAGAAATGTCGAAAAAATCGAAATGTTTGAGTTTTGACGATTGGCAACACTGAAAATTGAAAAACGGTTGGCACCACTGAATTGCGCTCGAAAAGACGGTTCTAGAGAGGTGCGGGTCATTGGGGTTCGTAAAAGTTGAAAAGTGGGTCAATTTTGGGTGCTTTTTACAGTGTAGTCGCGAGTTGGGTCCTTTTTATCGAAAAACGGTGGGCGCCATTGAACTGGACGCGAAAAGACGCTTCCGGGGAGGTACGGGTCGACGGGGTTGAGAAAAGTTGAAAACTGGACCAATTACGGGTGCTTTTTACAGTGTAGTCGCGAGCTGGGTCCATTTTTTCGTAAAAGGGTGTGCACCATTGAACTAGATGCGAAAAGACGCTTCCGGAGAGGTACGGGTCGACGGGGTTGGAAAAAGTTGAAAAAAATTTTTTTTTGTTTATTCCGTGAAAACTTTAATAATTTTTTTCAGTGCCTTAATGAGGGTTGGCAGGATTTGCACCAGGCGTTTCGGTGTCCAGGAGTGACCCTTAAGATACCCTAAAAATTTCAACTCTCTAGCTCAACTCCTTCGAGTGGAACAGACAGACAGACAAACAAACAGACAGACACCAGATCGATTGCATAAGCCCGCTCTGAAGCTTTTTCAAAGCAGAAGGGCGGGCTAAAAAATCGCATCCTGACACAAAGCTATAAGGCTACTTCGTGCCTAAAAAACTAATTTGGTTTGTATTCTAATTGCAGTGAGGTGCTGGAATTAAAGGCAAAGTCACTCCAAAAGCATTTATGCTGTCATCAGAAGTGTGAAATGATTATCGCAGTCAGTTTGATCATCACAGTCCGGAGTTGAGCAAGAAGAATCAAAGTATATTAACTCATGACGATGGAACAGGATAAGGAGAAAATCACTTCTGATGGTAGCATACAGTTTACGGTAAGTTTGTTTTTAAACTCAAATCTTTTCTTTTTAATGACATTGTTTCTTCAAATGAAAAAAAAAAAATAATAATTTGGTTTGTATTCTTAACACAGTGAGGCGCCTGGATTAGAGGCAAAGTCACTCCAAAAGCACTTACGCTGTCATCAGAAATGTGAAATGGTTATCGCAATGAGTTTAAGCATCACAGTCCGGAGTTGAGCAAGAAGAATCAAAGTATATTAACTCATGACGATGGAACAGGATAAGGAGAAAATCACTTCTGTTGGTAGCATAAAGTTTATGGTAAGTTTGTTTTTCAAACTCAAAATTTCTCTTTTTAATGACATAGTTTCTTAAAATGAAAGTAAAAAAAAAATAAAAAATAATAGTTTGGTTTGTATTCTTATTGCAGTGAGGTGCTGGAATTAAAGGCAAAGTAACTCCAAAAGCATTAACGCTCTCATCAGAAGTGTGAAATGGTTATCGCAGTGAGTCTAAGCATCAGAGTCCGGAGTTGAGCTAGAAGAATCTAAGTATATTAACTCATGACGATGGCAAAGGATAAGGAGAAAATCACTTCTGATGGTAGCATAAAGTAGATGGTAAGTTTGTTTTTCAAACTCAAAATTTCTCTTTTTAATGACATAGTTTCTTAAATTGAAAGTAAAAAAAAAATAATAGTTTGGTTTGTATTCTTATTGCAGTGAGGTGCTGGAATTAAAGGCAAAGCAACTACAGAAGCATTTATGTTGTCGTCAGAAGTGTGAAATGGTTGTCGCAGCCAATTTGATCATCACAGTCCGCAGTTGAGCAGGAAGAATCAAAGTATAGTAAACTCTTATCAATGGACCAGGATAAGGATAAAATCCTGTTAACACGCAGCATGTTTGTAAATAGTATTTCAAATAAACCCCAATGTATTTGAAGACATTCTGTAATTATTTAGGCTTTACCTTGAGCAATCACTTCTTCCACTTCCATGCACAGCATTTAGTAGAAAACTGCAGACTACACAGAAGAGAGTACTGGAAACAAACTTTAGGGTTTACTTAAAGTTCATAAAAAGTGAACTTGAAGTTCCGTTGATTTGCCTAAAAGTTTCTGAAAAAGTTAACTTGTCCGCAATTTTTACATTTTCTTAACTGAAAAGTTACTTTAGCAAACTTTAAATTAACTTTTAGTGAACATTTCTTACTTTTAAGTATACTTTTAGTTGTGTTTTTAAAACACATTTACTTATCTTAAAGTGTACATTTAACTACATTAAAAAGTGTCTCAAGTCTTAAGCAACTCTTAACTTTAGCTGAACTTGAAGTTCACTCCAGCTATGTACTGGAAAGTTAACTTTTTTCCGCCCGGGTACTATTTGCACCCTGACTGCACCAGGGGCAATAGGGCCAATGAAATCGTCGCTCTGGGAGTCTTCTTGATTTTCGCTGATAACGAACTCGTCTTGTAGGATTTCCATGGAATTAATTTCTGCGTCCACCTCAGCATTATCCACATTGGCATGGATTGTCATGGATTCACATGGATTTTCTTTTGCTTGGTTCTCTGTAAAAAATTAATAATACAGATATTAGAAATATTCTATCCCCAAATGGAAAAAAATCCCCTTGTTGGAAAACAAACAAAAATAAACTCACTTTTCCTTCGATTCTGGGATTTTGTGAGGTGGTACCGCAGAACGTAGGTGGGCTCAAACACCACTGGCGCCCGAGAGTTAAGTATGACATACCCTACAACAAAAGTATTAAAAAAATGATAGGTATTTGACAGGCTGCTTATAATGGGTAATTTTCACTTTACGAAATTAAATTTGAGGTTTAAATAGTTACCATAAGCACCCTAAAGAATTGCCGAGGGTATGGCCACTTTTCCTCGGTGTGTTGCCCCACTGACGGTGGCACAGAGCCCTGGGTGACCAACCATGTCTTCTAGACAGAGATCCACAATGGACTTGAAAAGTTTAATTGGGTTATCCTTGAAGTCCCCCTTCAAAAAATTAAGAGTGGCTCCACTTCTAAATACTGTACTTCCAGCTATCAGAGGCATCTAAAATAGAAAGAGTACGTTGAGATGAATAAAATTTTAGGATATGTAAATATTAATAATTTTTCTTACTGTTAGTTTTTGTACTTACTTCACCAGATCCCCTTTTCCAGCAAGACAGGTTGTTTAGTTTGTCTTGCAGCTCGACAACAGCAGCTGGCTGCAGCCTCTTAGGGGCTCTGCTAACCTTTACTTTTTTTGTGGGAACTTCAACTGCAGGCACTGTAAACAAAAAAAATGCAACATTAATATAACTTTCCAAGGGTTAAAAACTGGAGAATGTTTTGTTGATTGTCACATACCTCTATCTTGAAGCCTTCCTGCAACCTCAGTGAGGTGCCGCTCTCTCTCTCTGAGCCACTGCAGAGTTGGCATTCTCTTTTAACTTCTCCTGATATGGAGTCCCTACAAGATCTTCATCTTGAGGGCAAGCAGGATCATCTGGTTGATACACTTGCCCTGTTTTGTCAATTTTCAGCTTCTCTAATTTCCCCTTCGCACCTGAAACAGAGTTGACCGGTAAAAAAAAAAAAAAATCGAAGACGAGTAACATCCCTCGTTCAAACGGTATGGAGGTTTTGTACTAAACAAACAAAATTAACGAAAGGACGATTTTGTTTTTGAGGTTAAACCTACGGGCCTGTCCGTACTTTTTGGACCAGAACTACTGAAAAAAAAAACTAAGAAACCTTCGAAAATAATGACCAGTACATTCCTGTCATTATTTCTCGCGAATTGTTTTTCGGATACGTCAACTATACGAAAGATTTGGCTTACCTATGGCGAGCACACGGACAGCTGTTGCTTCTCGCGCCCTCCCAGCTGTGACTTTCAATGTTGCACCGACTTTCAGCTCCGAATTGCCAGCGTTGTCACCCTCTCGATTAATTTCGTCCTCTCGGTATACTTTCGCAGCGGGTTTGGCGTGAAAGCCAATAAAGTAAGTGAAACTTACTCCTCGCCGGGACATGGCCGACCGTCAGCGTCAACCCTAGAGAACATGAAATTTGAAACTATAGATGATATCACGTGAAAGGGCATATTTTCGAGTGATTGCTTGAGCTTCAATGCAAATCTGTGCGTTGGATTTCTCGATTTTAGCTTACTAATCTCATCGTAAATAGGCCCCATTAATTTGACACCTGACATTATGCCCAGTCTGAAATGTAAACACTGTTGTATCCGCATTTCCCTACACGTACAAGGGTGTCAACATCAAGATGATTGGCTGAGCAATCTAATTTAATTTATTTAAACTTAATCTAATTTAATTTAATTAGCGAAGCCACACTGACTGGCGTGCCGTACTGATCCGAACGGCAAGCTTTCCTGGAGTTGACACTACACTGCCGCCAACCTCAACGAAATTAAACTAAATTTTGACTTATTGAATTTAGAATGTATTTGAAGTTCATTTATATTATTTTTGATTATTCTTTACAAATTAAACAAGTCGTGTTGAATTTAAGCAGTCAATTTAAACTTATTCGATCGAATCATGATCTCGTGTTTTGTCGTTGTAATGTTGGTTACGTATGTAATTTGAGTTAACGTACGCGGGCAAACGCTAATGGATGCCGGCTGCTGTGAACTGATTTGGTAGGTTAGAAATTGGAATTAGAAAGAAAAAAGAATTAATTGTAAAAGAATCTGAGTAAATATGACGCGTCGGTGTTTTGTGTGTCGGAAGGAAAAAGGACAGGTTAATCATTTATTCTCGTAAGTGTACTGATGAATGAGTAAATTGTTTTGGTTAGTTTAATCGCTGGATTGAAAATTTGTTATGTGACGTTTTATAATTTGGTGTAGGTTACTGAAACAGCCGGGGACGAGAAAGAAGTGGATAGAATGGATATGTATTAATCTTAATATTCATGAAGCGGCTATAGCGTCCCATGACCTTTTTTGTTCAGACCATTTTAATTCTGGTAACATAATGAAGATAAGATTGAAACTTGGTTCTGTGCCCGAACTGTTTGTCGAAACAAACATTAATATTGTACGTGATTGTATTGGTGGATTGGTGATTATGTATTTATTCTATATTTGTAATTGTTTAAATTTAAAACCATCAGTTTCTAATGTGGCTAAGGCAGAGTATCGTTCTGTTTTGGATCAACCAAATGGAAATGCTGTTGTGATTGATGTAGGATGTAGTGACATGGGTGGACTTTTACTATCGACCTCCTTGTTGTTTTAGAGGCTTGTTTGGGGTTAGTTATTTGGGTTGTTCCTGAAGTATGTGCGGCCCATGGTGCTAGGTGCAAAGAATCGGGCCCAGGATGGATTTGTTTGGCGCTGCAACAAGTGTCAAAGTATGTGAAGTGTAGGCGTCTGTTCATGGTTTGCTGAGTCCAAAATGCCCCTGCGTGAAATCATACTAATTATTTATATGTGGGTTTATAAGTTCTTCCAAGATCACATCTTGCGGGATGTGGATATATCCAAGAAGACTGTTGTGGACTGGTTTAGTTTTTGCAGAGAGGTGTGTGTTAAAATTATGATCAGGCAACATGAGGCCTCATAGGTGGGCCTGAGAAGACTGTCGAGATTGATGAATCATTGTTTAATAAGAGAAAGCATAATAAGGGGAAGAAGAGTGTATGCCAGCAGTGGGTTTTTAGTGGTGCTGAGTAGGGCTCAAGGGTCATTCTCTGTCAGATCACCACAAGGTCCAAAATGATGGTTTTCGGATTGAGTTGGAAGTGGTTAAGTATCATTTGGGACCACCCCAAGGACCCATATGTCAAAGGAAATGTTTTTTTAAAATTTTGGTTTGGGAGTTATATAGGAGGTCAAAGTTTGGTGTTCGACCAATCTGTCTCAAGTTATGAGTGATACCTAATATCCTATATGAAACACAATACCAACTCTAGTCATGGTGTTTTACATTCAGTTTTTTTATACTGATTCAAATGATCTATGGTTGGATTGGATCGTGAAAAATTTTTCTTGGCTCTATTTAGTAAAATCCCGTTAAAATGTTGTATAATTTCACTGTTTCAACTCTAGCAGAAATACGTCATACGTACAAAAATTCCAAACCATGCTTTTTTTAAAAGCTAATGATGGGTCGAACATCCACACCAAGTGACATGTTGGCCCCGGAGAATTTAGTCCCTTCGCCTTAGACTTTAAGGTTTGGAACTACTATGAAAAGACCGTAAACAGTGACAATTAACTTCACTTGGTCTATATCTTACTAAAATCAGTAAAGTGACACATCTCCTAAATATTGAACTATTTTTCAACACATTAGTCATAAAATGATATTATGAATGAAATTAAAAGCATTTTATACAGACCTAAATTAACAGTGATGTCCCCAAACCTACCAAAGCAAGTGTCCAAGCAATATATCATAGCAATAAGAAAAGCTTCCCAAGAAAGGAGAGCTTGCTACTAACCTCCAGATTAAAACAACAGGTTGACAGATTTTCCTCTATCTTATTAATAGTCATCAGTCTTTATTCGATCCCTTCACATTTTAGCCGTTTTCCAAAAAGTAATAAGAGATAATCATGGCTCGGGGACATGGAAAATTAACAATGTCAGAGAAATATGTACACGGGACAGGGACAATAATAAATGCATCCGTGATAAATGCATGTTTACAACAGCCTATAGCAGCAGAAAACAAAAGTCACAGCCCTCGCACCTATACGATGAAGCTAGCGCTTTTCTTCTCGTCCTGTCTCTCTCGCACTTATGGGCTACATCATATTGGTGCGAGGGCTGTGACTTTTGTTTTCTGCTGCTATAGGCTGTTGTAAACATGCATTTATTATTGTCTCTGTCCCGTGTACATATTTCTCTGACATTGTTAATTTTCCATGTCTTCGAGCCGTGATTACCTCTTATTACTTTTTGGAAAACGGCTAAAATGTGAAGGGATCGAATAAAGACTGATGACTATTAATAAGATAGAGGAAAATCTGTCAACCTGTTGTTTTAATCTGGAGGTTAGTAGCAAGCTATCCTTTCTTGGGAAGCTTTTCTTATTGCTATGATATATTGCTTGGACACTTGCTTTGGTAGGTTTGGGGACATCACTGTTAATTTAGGTCTGTATAAAATGCTTTTAATTTCATTCATAATATCATTTTATGACTAATGTGTTGAAAAATAGTTCAATATTTAGGAGATGTGTCACTTTACTGATTTTAGTAAGATATAGACCAAGTGAAGTTAATTGTCACTGTTTACGGTCTTTTCATAGTAGTTCCAAACCTTAAAGTCTAAGGCGAAGGGACTAAATTCTCCGGGGCCAACATGTCACTTGGTGTGGATGTTCGACCCATCATTAGCTTTTAAAAAAAGCATGGTTTGGAATTTTTGTACGTATGACGTATTTCTGCTAGAGTTGAAACAGTGAAATTATACAACATTTTAACGGGATTTTACTAAATAGAGCCAAGAAAAATTTTTCACGATCCAATCCAACCATAGATCATTTGAATCAGTATAAAAAAACTGAATGTAAAACACCATGACTAGAGTTGGTATTGTGTTTCATATAGGATATTAGGTATCACTCATAACTTGAGACAGATTGGTCGAACACCAAACTTTGACCTCCTATAACTCCCAAACCAAAATTTTTAAAAACATTTCCTTTGACATATGGGTCCTCGGGGTGGTCCCAAATGATACTTAACCACTTCCAACTCAATCCGAAAACCATCATTTTGGACCTTGTGGTGATCTGACAGAGAATGACCCTCAAACAAGTGTTTTTTGGCAAAAGTTGTTAAACGGGATGCCCGTACTTTGATTCCACTCATTTAAAAGAATGTGCTGCCCGGAACTACCATCTACTTAGACTCATCGAAAGCCTATGCCACGCTTGGCCTGCACGGGTTTAGGCATTTCCAAGTTAATCATTCTGTCACTTTCAAGGAAGGCAAAGTTTGCATAAATACTATAGAAGGAATGTGGGCTCTTGTGAAGTGAAGTTTTTCAAGATATAATAGGCAGAAAGCCATGTTCGACTCATACTTAGCTGAATTTATGATTAGGAAGAGGTGGTTAGGTTACGGTGATCAAAGAGTTACATTTCTGGAGAAAATAAAGGAGGTGTATAAGCTGAAGTGTTCTGATGTGGTTGATTCAGAAACTAAAACTGCAGAAGCAGATTAGTAATTTTTGTATTCTTGTTTTGTTTACTTTGTAGTGATTTTTCTGTGAATAGTACTCGTATCAATTTTTGCTTTTTTGGAGAAATTATAAAATATATAGTTGTTGCAGAAGTATGCCTTTAGACCCCACATTCCTTCAATAGTATTTGTGCAAACTTCGCCTTCCTTGAGGGAGATATAATTATTAACTTGCAGGGACACTCAAGTCATAGAAACAACATGATTTCCTCAAATATCTCTCTGCGAAAAGTGAACCAGTCGACAACAGTCTTGTTGGAAATATCTACCTCGCGCATAATGTGTTTATGCGAAAACTTATGAAGACGAAAGGAGTGATTAAGCCAGATTTTAGCGGGGGCCAACAAGCGGCAGCCCCCTGGTAATGTTTCAATTTTGGTTTGGTGAAAATTAGAAAATTTGAGGTCGATAGTACACTTTGCCCCATCCGCGGAAGTGCAGTATCGACCTCCTTATCGACCTCCCCTCAGCGGGGTCCAGGGGGCGGCAGCCCCCTGGTATAGTTCCAAAAAAAAAAAGAAAAAATGGGATTTTTAGTAAAAATTAAAAAATTAGGTATTTTCCGAATTAGAAGAACAGGAGGAATATTGCCGTTCCCGGACCATCATAAAGCCTCGACCAATCAGAGAAGTGCTCTCTGGGCCGGGCCAGGAGAGAAGCCCCTCTGATTTTGGTCGAGGCTTTGTGATGGTCCGGGAGCAGACGATACTTTCCCTGTTCTTCTAATTGCTTCTAATTCGGAAAATACCTCATTGGCAGTCGATAGTACACTTCCCTGGGAAGTATTTTTGGTGGCAAAGTGGTCGGTATTAAAATGGATTTTGACATTTTAAGTGGCAAGTTGCCATTTAAAATGTCAAAATCCCTTCTAGTGCTACTTTGCCACTTAAAATTTTTTCCAGGGTTTGAGTGGCAAGCTGACACTTAAAATGTCAACATCCACTTTACTGCCACCTTGTTACTTAAAGTTTTTCCCATGGTTTACCCCATCCGCGGAAGTGTAGTATCTAACTCCCTTCAGCGGGGGTCCAGCCGGGGCTGCCGCCCCCTGGTAGCTTAAAAAGAAATTGTGATTTTTGGTAAAAGTTCGAAATAAGAGGTTGATAGTACATTAATGGCTAAAGTTATGTTAGGTTTGGTTTGCTTAATTGTGCGTAGGCTGGTTTCTTTGGTCAACTTTAAACAAGGAGGCCTATATAGTAGAATTTAGCCGGACGCTAACAGCAGAGGTGTGCCTGAATTGCAACTCGTTTTCGTTTGAGATAAAGAATTTGTTATGATTAAATTATGTTAAATTAAAATTGTGCGATTACAGCGCGTTCCGCCGGCAAGGGCCCCAATTCCCTGTTGTTTTTTTTATTATTATTCCAGTTAACTGTTCTCCTAATAATACACCAACAGAGGTCTTCACCTGAGGTCCAAAATAAGAATTTTTAGAATATCACTGATTGTAAAATTTAAACAGAAATGTTGTAAGTTTTAGGACACAATCCGAGATCAGGACCGGAAATTAAAAAGCTGGGAGCTCTCTAATAATTTTATTATCCGGTTTTGTTTCGGATTTTGTGTTGAAACTTTCAAGATTCTCGTTTACATTTTTGTAAATATTTTGTAACGAATCAGAACCGGAAGACGAAAAGTTGGATGTTTTCTAATAACTCATTGTGTCGTGAAGAATAGCCCGTAGGGCCGGAGCTCAGCCCCAAATCTCCGATTTTTACTAGTAAACGAAAATCTCACCTGCGTTTGAACATGAGACTAGTACGTTAACTGGACTGGAATCTGTACGGCCCGGCTACCCCGCATTCGCCCCTTCTTCGGCAATCTCCTCCGGCGTTATTGCGTCGGTCGGGACGCGAGAGGTGCCAAACGACAGAGGAGCGATAGTTCTATGCCTAGATGCAAAAAAGTTTACCGAAATCGGCCCACCCGAACGGCTGCAGCGTCCCGAACCCGCTCCGCCGCTCTGACCGCGACTCCCGGCCATTCTGCGGCGCGCCGCCGCCGCCAGGCGCGCTACCGTCGCTCCCCCCGCCGCTCCCCGCCACCACCGCTCCCTCGCCCCCCGCTTCTCCCAGCTCGCTCGCAGCAATGTAAACACGCCTGGAAGACATGTGAGGTTAAAATTTCAGGCAAGAGAAATAAACAGTCAATATTTCTTCGCCCCCAAACAAGAAAATACAACCTATATTAGCAACAAAATACGAGCCCACAATAGGTTAAAATGTACCTTTTGTAGTGTCTCCAACGTATAATTATAAAACTGTACAAAACAAGATCATATACATGTCTTCCAGCCGTGTTTACATTGCTGCGAGCGAGCTGGGAGAAGTGGGGGGCGAGGGAGCGGTGGTGGCGGGGAGCGGCGGGGGAGCGACAGTAGCGCGCCTGGCGGCGGCGGCGCGCCGCAGAATGGCCGGGTGTCGCGGTCAGAGCTGCGGAGCGGGTTCGGGACGCTGCAGCCGTTCGGGTGGGCCGATTTCGGTAAACTTTTTTTGCATCTAGGCATAGAACTGTTGTGACTGGTGGTTTTTACAAGGGAGGCGAAGAAAGCAGGCTTAGTCTGTTTATTGCAGTTTATTGGTAGCTTAGGCTTCTACAATAGACAGCTCAAGACTGGGCGACGAGAGCTGAGCGGGGGTTTAATTTATAGGGGAGCGCCGGCCGGGCGCTGGTTGGAGTGGGGGTAGAAGGAAACAAAAAGAGTAGGGGCAGGCATTGTAGAGACCTTGGAGTCGGAGTAAGGTAAGATGGCTGCGGCCATAGGTGTGTGCAGGTTAGGTTAAAGAGTCCTTTGTAAATAAAACTGCTATTCACAACACCACTCCCTCCTTAGAAAAGTCTCAAATAGCCCGCTTAAAAATTTTAACAAATGCAATGAATGACGTTAGATCTGAGTGAAGTTATACAAACTTTTCGATGAAAGAATTCATTCGTGAACAAAAAGTTAGAAGGAAAATCTTTAATTAAATTGATGAGTTGTCTTGGTTCTTCGCATGATGTCCTGTAAGAACCAAACGCCCATACACACGTGTGTTGATCTCGGTTTGTCAGACCAGAGGTCACAGGAACGCAGGTTTTAAACAAAAATTAAAATAAAGGGTAGATCGAAGTCCATTCACTACGTCGTGTCAAGGGGAAACTAGCAGATGCCCTCTGCAGTAGGGACTGACACATGCCGTTGTTAGCCACTTGAGGGACTCGATCACAAAGGGTTAGTGGATGCTGGGCTGTAACATAAGAAACAAACAAAAGCTTTGCACAGATTAATTGTCCTACAACTACCTTTAATTCTTTCGAATTAAGGGTTGCCTTGGTGTCATCCTACCACTGTCTAAACCTATCTAAGACACCATTTCGTTCCTAAGTATCTTAACTAAGTTGACATTTTACCATACGTAACTTTGATTTGGCGGTCCTGTCCACTTGAAATCTGCGTTGATGTTTGTTCGCTGGTAGTCCTTTTAGTCGAGTTGGTCGAGATCTGCGTTGTTGTCTTCAGTGTGCAGATTCAGCGTTTCCAAAAGGTTTTCTTCTTACCAGGCTAGAGGTTAGGGTTCTACCAAAGCTGCGATTTCCTTTATCCAAAGCAACTGACAAGAGTTATTCAAGAAGAAACTAAGGAAGTATTCAATTTATGTAAAAACTAAAACTGTACTTGTCACATAGAGGATTTTATGGCTCAAGGTATTACTTTAACGTTTGTTGACATCCAGTACATCTTGCTTGTAAACATTGGAGACCGACTGCCAATAAGCACTAGTTGTAATAGGCAGTTGTGTGACGTCAGCGGTCCAGACTGCCCGTAATAGAAATTGGCGGGATAGCCGGCCTGAGAATGCAAGAGACGTACTGAGGATTTAATCTTTAAAGGTAAGACTTAAGTTTTTATTCTGGCGAGTAGAAATAATTAATCTGACGCCTTTAAAATTTCCTTTAGATCGGAAAGCAATAGCGGAGACTAGCAAGTTTGACTCAGGAGCCGTTACAGTCAGGACTTTCAACTCGGCCAAGAAAGGTTAGAGTTGCTTTGGATTTCGGATAGCAAGATTTAAAAGGTAAGCGGATAAGTCTAGCCTTAAGATTGAATTTTCTGAGTTTAATTTCATTTAATTAATTTTGGTTTTACTTATTTGTTTAGGTTATCTGGCATTACTGAATTGAAGAATTTTAAGAGGATTGGAATGACTTGAATTGCTGCAAAGGAGCTGAGAGGATTTTAACACTGAGCCATTGAGGTAAGTATTTTTTAGGCAACGGAGTTGCCTTCTAAAATCGCTGGAAAACGTGCGTGTTTTGTTTCATATGGCCCCTTACGACAGAAAAAAATCTGCTGAACGGAATTCGATGATATTAAGCATACATTTAGAATGTAATCTAGTACATTCGATTCTGAAGTCTAGTTGAAATCTGTATTGCAGAAATTTTGTAAATTTGAATTGAAATTCGAGTTTCTATGGTAATGCTCGACTCGTCAGGCAAAATGAACAGGGGAAGGGGATATTTTTTCGTGGAGGGGGTAGGCCGAGACGAGCCAACACGGAGCGAAAGAGAAACCTCTAAAGTCTGCGTTCAAACAAAGCCAGCCTTTAGTTTCGAGCGCAAGAATGAGATAACACCACTGAAATTCGCACGTGACCACCGTACTGCCTTCTTTAAAACTACTTCAGTTTTACTGAAACTTGCCCCGGTTCTGCCAACTAAATGTGTGCCTCAAAGAATGAGTTCCAATCGTAACGTTATGAGCGCAGTGATTTTTTTCATTTTATTTGGTTGGCATGTTGTGTCAACAACGCGAAAGCAGGCCAAGCATGTCCGCCATTGCCGGTGGCTGATGTGCCCACCTCGCGACTTTAAATCATTTTTTAAAGTTATCGAAACGTTGACAAGGCGAACTGAATGCGTAAATAGTAGTTTTATACCTGCGGAAAACGGTTTGGTAAGTTTGACTTCGATCTGGTGAGCAGAATTCTTGAAATGATGTACATTTACGTGTACCATTTTGTGTAAACAACGCCTTAACTCCGCGTTTTCCCAATAGAGCGCGCACCCCCGTCGCGGCCGCGGCGCGCTTGCCCGCTGGTCCTTCGCGTACCAGCGGTATTAGGTAGGGCCCCGGTTCGCCCCTTCCGTGCGCCCGGTGGAGGGGAGGTTATTGTTGTCATTCTCCTCCGGCCGTGGCCTCGCCGCTCAATTTTTGCCGTCAGAAGGAGAGCTTTCTCTTCTCCTGCTCCTGTCGATTAAATGTCGGCCGAACTGTCGGAGAGTATTCAGTACTTGAAACCCGCCTTATCAATTCAAACTTAAAATTATTTAGCCACTATCTTGACTACCGTAAACTAAACAAAACCAGTCTGTCTTCTTTCTTACAGTCTTATTCAACACTCACAATATTTTATTTTAGTTATAGAAACTCCGTTGTCTACCAGGATTTCGTGAAATCGTATTTTTTAACTTTAGTTTGTTTCTCTCCTTCTTTAGATTTGTAAATTGAATCGTTACCAGAACCACTCTCTCCCAAAGTTGAGAGGCGAATTCGTTAAAGAAAAGTTTTAGAATTTGAAAAGTTAGTTCATCAAATTTTTAGCCAAGCTGACCCCTAAGTCAAAAGAGGTCAGAGACACACTTGGCCGATCCGTCTAATGATTTATCATCAGAGGTTCTGATACACACCGATGATGAATCATTTTTGCGTGTTAGTGTTTGACTCGAGGGGTAAACCACTCGAGATAATCATTGTACGCCCATGTGGTAATCTTTGGTAATCAGTGAAATAATCACAATATTCAAAATAATCTTTGATAATCGCAATAATCTAAAATAATCAAAATAATCGTAATAATCACAATAATCGCAATAATCACCTGCAATCAGAGAATATTTTTGATAATCGTTGGTAATCAGTGGTAATCAGTGAAAATCAGTGGTAATCAGTCTTTAAATCTACACTGCAAGGTGACTGTCAACACTTCACCAGATGGGACTTTGCCATACACTGTGAGAAATCCTTGTACCGGTACGGGAAAATTTTCCATGAGACGTCTTGTACAATTACGATTCATATTGTAAACTTTTTATAACTATGCGTATCAACTCAGAATCGATTGGTGAGCCAACAAAGTCGTACATGTACGAGATATGTTGTTACATAGTGAATTTCAAAATATATTGTACATCTACGGAAATATTTTTCACAGTGGCTTTGAGTACGTGGCGACAGGCCATAGTTGGGGAGAAAGAAAACTACCCTCCCCGCTCTGCTCTGCTTGTCCACACCTGGTGTTTTGTTGTTGTTGTTGTTGTTGTTGTTGTTGTTGTTGTTGTTTAGTTTGTCGCTCTATCTACTCTATAGCACAACTTGCCACTTGGTGTACCGCCTCTTAGGTGTTATACAATGATTTTTTTTTATTTTTTATTTTTTTTTGAAAATGTTTGTGTGTGTTTGTGTGTGTGTTTAAGTGTACTTTTGGAAATAGCCCAAATGATGTCATGATTTGGTTTGATGCGAAAAGTTATTAATATATTACCCATCACCCATGTTTTATCCTGAAACACTCATCTCAGGTGGCCTTATAGTTTCAAAGCTTGCGCTTTCCTGATTAATTAACTTTGAGTGCCCGAACTTGTATGACGAGACTAGGAGATAATTCAAACTGTTACAGAGTGCTACGCTACGAATGGACTATTTACATTAAAATTTACTTGCCCGGTCCTTAACATTGATAACACTGTAAATGGGGGAATGATGCATGTCGATCACGTTTTTATGAGGTTTTTGTGAAATATTATTAAGGCGAACTTCTGAAATTTATTTTCGATGAAACCATTAGATTCCTAGTAAAATTTCCTTTTGAACGAACATACATGTCATGGTGTTCCAGCCCATAGTTTCGAGGCACGTCATACTACAATCATTCTTGTAAGTGTCTTTTTCCGGGCTCGAAACCCCATGACATATATGCTCGTTTGAACGGAAATTTTACGAGGATTCCGATGGTGTCATCGAAAATAAATTTCAGAAGTTTGCATTAATGATATTTCACAAAAACCGCACAATAACGCGCGTTATCGTCTCATGATCGACATGCATCATTCCCCCGTTTTCAGTGAACCATTCTCTGTAATAATGTTTTAAGCTTTCAAGTTAAAAGCGGACTCTTAGCAAATAGTGGTATTCCTGCTGATCATTAACTGCTTTGCCCATGGTTTACCATCACATTCTCTGTACTCAGACAATTGAGGGACTGAAAGAGATTATAATTGTGACTATAAATTTAATAGGAACTGAAAATTAAGTATTCATTGACTGCATGTCTCCCAGACAGTTAATGCTCTTCTTATTTTATTTTGAAGATCTCTATTAAAAATGTGAAGTGTATTACTGTCTGTGACATTGCTAATGAACTGTACCCAAAGCAGGCCACAGCAGTAGGCAGCTTTAAATTTTCACGGTCTTCTTCATTTAGAGCACTCAATGGGGTTTTCACAATACCTGGAACAAGGAAATACAATTACGTTAGTTATGGAGAAATAATTCAAGATGAATATAAGTAAAGTTAGATAGAAATCCTATCTTTCATACATTTTGTGAAGTTTCTTTTAAGTCCCATTCTGGGCTGACCAGCCACTCTTTTAGCAGTAGGCAGCTTTAAATTTTCATGGTCTTCTTCATTTAGAGCACTCAATGGGGTTTCCACAATACCTGGAACAAGGAAATACAATTACGTTAGTTGTGGAGAAATAATTCAAGATGAATATTAAGTAGAACAGATTTATTATGACTTGAGTACCTGAAGCCTTGTTTGAGTTAGTATTCTCTAAAAATATTTCTGCAAAACTGTCTACATTTTCTGGAAGCGAGAGAATATTTTGAAAAGCAAGTGAACAAAAGGCTTGACAATAAAATAATAACACCAATTTTTACGGATAATCCATTTAGGTATTCACTAAACAAACAATATGATAAACGAAAGGCAGATAAAAATTTGTTAAAAAAGTTATACCAGCTGTTTTTACAGTAGAAAATAAGCACGGAATGCCAGGTAATTTCTTGGGACATTTATAACATATCTTTCCCATGTTAGTACCAAACAGGGGACGATACCTGAGTGAAGGGAAGAAGTGCTATACTAAATTAAAATACTACTATAAATGATTCATTCCGATGTATATGGATCTATCACCTTAAGGAAATTAAAAAACTAACAGTTAACAGATACACTGTGCGTGAATTTGCCGAGTGTTTAGCAAAAGCGAATCTAGTGATCGGTATTTTTCATGATATAAACTCACTCCCATGTTTAAATTATGGTCAAACTACAAACTTTAATCCATATTTCTATCTGTTAACTGTTCAATTTCTTAAAGTGAAGAAGCCACAATTAATAATTGGAAGTCGTACTCTCGAGCTGGTAGACCACATCTGCAGATAGGGCCGACTGTGCTGACTGTGGCTGACTGCAGCGTGTGTCTTGGAGCTAAAATAAAACATGAACACAGATTCGTAACTCAACGATTGATTTAAGTAACACAAGCAAATCTGGTAAACTATACCCTTCTCAGGAAATGTATTTGATGTGTGAGCCTCTGTGTCATTAGCTGTGATAGCAATATCTTCATTGTGAATTCCTAAATAGAGTAGAGAAAAGGAAACAGATTAGATAAAATGGATGTCAAGGGAGCCAGAATTTGTAACTCAACAAGAAATTTAATTAACATTGAGAGATATGGTAAACCATACCCTTCTCTGGCGACGTATTTGATGTGTGATCCTCTGTGTTTCCAATGTGAGGTCGCTCATTCTCATTATTGCTTTCATGTCCTAAATACACCAAGGAAAGGAAACACATTATATAAAGGGAATGGCAAGAGAGCAAAGAGCATTGAGGTTGAAAAATATACCTGTTGTGACTGAGGAGACAGATGACACTTGTTGGACTATAACTGATGGTCTTTCAGGAACCAGGTAGCCTTGCTTTCCAGTGACTGTAAAAACAAAACGAATATTTGTGGTACCACCTTGAAACTCTTGCAACAAAATGAGGCACAATAGGGCAAGATAACCTGAGGAAGATGAACCAAGTGGTGTCACACAAACTTCAACATTGTTCTCCCAGTGATCAAGGATGGACTGAATTACATTGCTTTTGAGTACAAACTGAGCTCCACCACACAAAGAGGCTACACGACCAAGAGCTTCACATTGTTTCAAAAACTGTGTATACTTTTGTGCTTTTGTGAGAGGTTTTCCTCCAACCTTGACAGGAACTGAAGGTTTTAATACTGGCGGTGGATGAAATGGGGGCTGCTCCGAAAAATCATCATCAACATTTTCTACCTCAGCTTGGTCACTAGTTATTTGCCTATTAGAAGCAATCCTCCATTTCACTGGGACATCATCCACAGAAAAAAGAGTTGATTCTAATGGGAAAAAAGAAGAACAGTTATGTATATTATAGACATTGATTATCCAGACTAATTGTCTGCCTCGAACTTGAGACCATTAAGTCACAATCAGAAACCCCAGATTATGATAAACACACTTACCGTTTTTGCGCCTACTGAAAAACATATGGCTACATGGAAACTTTCTGCTGCGGTAAAAAGCGCATGAACATTTATTGCAGTCTATGGAAAAGCCAGCAGGCAATGCCTCCATTTCAGAGCTGCTACGTAACTGATATATTATCAGTTTTGCAGCAAATGGATAGTAAACAGTAGCTATATCTTGAATGGCTGGATCAGAGCTGTTGGTAACATACTTCACTTTACACCTGCTTTCGAAGTCTTTGTGAGCTGCTTGGACATTAAAATGAGTATGAAACAGCCTAAGCTTACTGAAACACTGAGTAATTGTCCTTTTCCTATTTAGTAACTTCTTTAGCTTCCCGTGCATTGATTCATTCGGGTTTGTGGTTGTCAGTCCATAAGTAATTCCTTGAAGGCGCTCATGCCCTTTCCACACGACTCGTGAATTGTGCCAATTTTTCAAGAAATATTTCTTGAAATTTTCAGAACATATCTTTGTGAGTTCAGAAAAGTGATGGTCATACTCATCTTGACTTTCAGTATAAAGCATGGCTTTACAAATGGATCTGACTGGTATTTTATTCTCACCTTCTTGCTGGGTTTCCTTCTTAAATGTTTGATCACAGTGGAACCTACACAAGTGAATGTCCACATTTGGCAGGATTTCCCAAATTCTGCTGACTTCATTCATCGATTTGTCAACAAAAAATGAGGAAATTTTGTGTACAGATGAGGAATAGCACTGTGCGAAACAGTCAATACTCTCTCTAAGTATGTCTTTCTTTTCATCTTTCATGAGGCAGGTACCGGCAAGGCGGCCATTGCCATGTTGATTTTGGCACAAGAATAAAGTGAGAGGCATTTCAGCATTGTTCGTGTGGTAAGTTGAGTCAAGACTGATTACTTCAGGGAAGGCCTCAAAATCACTCTTCATTTCAGATGAGGCCCAAAAAATAAAAGCCACATCATCGCCTTCTCTGCCAATCACTAATGTGCAATTTGGATCATTGGCCCGTGTATCCTCCAGCTCTTTACGCAACTTTTCCACTTCACTGTCACCTTGCACTGTTTTTTTTAGAAATTCTCTTGCTCAAGCGTTGCCTGCAAATTTTATCACAGGAAAATCATTATGCTGGTATGAAAATATCACGCATGTTCTGAATGACTTACTGGAGGTTTCTCATATCTTGTAGTGTGGTAAGCTTTGAAGTGCTGGTCCTTATGATTGATTGAAGCACCACAGGCCTTACCTCAAGGTCCATGAGTGACTTGACATGGGTACCTTCTTCACTAGTTAGTTGTCTGTTTTGGGGATAATGTGCTGCATCAGCTGGGTCTCGAGAGTGATTATGCTCCAAGTCCATTTCGGTAATGGTTAACCTCATACAAGACTCGTCGACCCTGATCCTAAGCCTTGCTTTGCAGTTCATTTTAAAAGAACTAGAAAATTAAACAAAAAATTAATACAGGTAAAGAAAAGTAGTATTCAATGAGATTACTAAAGTTTACCTTTGATTAGGTCTTTCACCTCTACTATTCGATCTTTTATTTCCATAGTGAATGCATGCAAAAGTAAAGCTCTGATATTTTAATTCTTTGGGCAAATTTTTCCCTTCTTTAGCATTATGACTTTCCACAGGTCTCGTGCAATACTTTGTGAAGGGCACAAGCTGCAAAGTACTTAATTCTTGCAGAACTGGTTCCAGTTCCTTGTAGGTAGAAAAGGAACTGCCCTTCGCTAAGCCAGGAGGTACATCTTGCTATGAAAATGGATACAAGTGATTAAATCTTAATGTCCTGATGTATTTGCAAGTCTTCCAAATGTCTTAGCACAGCCCAGGGGGTAAGTAGGGTTATCAGGGACACTTAACTTCTTCCAACCCAATTAATATTAACAAGGGACAGTTCAATCTCTGAATATGGACATACTTTGCAAATGGAAGTGACAATAACCCAAAATTTGTGGTATTTTTTGATTGCTGTGTCTATAAGACTTATGCCTGAGATCCTCAGTAATTCACAACCAAATGGCATAACCAAGAAACCAAACATGTATTTAAACTGTGCAACCAGATTCTTTAAACCAAGAAAAACATGTAATATTACTTACCATAGCCATTGCCCTTTAGGTGGATTATTTATTTATTTATGTTAATCAATCATGGTCGGTCCGGGCCAAACCGCTAGACAATCAACTGTCAATGCAGCCAACACAAAACAAAAACTCTTCAAACTTTACGAAAGAAACAAAAAGTCGAGCCATTTGTCACAAAATGAAGAAAATATTTAAGTTTTATAATAAATACGTTTATTTTGTTGTGAATATGCAATAAATACGAAAACTCGTCGTTTCGTCGTCGTTGGTCAAAGAGTACTGCAAACAGCTCAAAGGGGCATTGCTCGCAGTACGGAGACTGTAATTACCATTTAAGGGCCATGTTCGCAGTATAGCTCAAAAATAATGCTGTACTGCAAATACATTATAGGGACCTAATGTGCAGTAGGAGTGTACTGCAAACAGCTCAAAGGAGGCTTGCTCGCAGTACGTACTTCATATAGATGCCATACTGCCCCCCCGGGTGCGGCGGCAGGGCGAATGCGCCTGCCGCAGGCCCCTCAACAATGCCGCGTTGAGCGTACCCGCAACCCGATTTAGGGGCGACGTTGTCGGAGGTACTTCTCCAGGCCCTTGCTGGCCTCCTTGAGGCATCCATCTTGATGACGGGGTCCTTCTCCTTGTGCAAGAGCTATGCTAAATCTAGAAAGTTAGGCCAGGCTCCTTGCGAGTCTTCGGTTTTCGGGTATGGGGCGAGGCGGTCCATGTGCACAATGAGCCTCTCCCTCGGCGGGTCGTCCCGCTCTATTCTCGCATTGCAGTCATTCAGTATGCTGACAATTTTGAACGGTCCTTCCCACAACGCCTTCAATTTGAGAGATTCTCCCGATTTTCTTGCTTTTCGGTAGAGAAGGACTTTATCCCCTACCACGAAAGGCTGGACCATTGCTGTCCGATCATAATATTCCTTCATTTTTGTTGCAGCTTGGCTATTCATCATTCTGACGGTGTCGTGGATTTGGGCGAGCGCTTCTCTGACCTCGTACGGGTAACTCTCCAGCGGCCTTGAGTACGGGGGAATGCCCTGCGTGAGGGTGGAGGGCGTCCGCATAGGGGCGCCGAAGAGGACCTCGTACGGAGAGAATTTGTGGGCGGAGCGCGGGAGGCTGCGGTAAGCCTGTGCCACAAATGGTACGTAGTCAGGCCAGCTGTGTTACGCTTTGCCAACCAGCATGGCGATATTCTTCTTTAAGGTCCTAATCCATCTTTCTGCCTTTCCATTTGCAGACGGGTGATATCCTGAGGTCCGCAGCTTCCTAATCTGGTAGAGATCCATTATCTCCTTGAAGACTTCTGATTCGAACGCTCTGCCTTGGTCCGTGAGGATGGAGATCGGGGCGCCGTACACCGAAAATACATGTTCGATGAGGGCCCTGGCGATAGTTTCTGCATTCTGTTTCTTCATCGGGACCATTACTGGCCAGCCGGAGAATGCTTCGATGGCTACGAGTAAATATCTGTACCCGTCCGCCGTAGCTGGCATGTCGCACACGTCTACGTGCCAGCGCCCATGGAGCACTCCATCCTGGAAGATTTTTAAAGGGGCTTTACCCTTTTTAATTGGGCCTTTGTACTTCAGACATTTTTCGCATTTTGAAATTTTTGCTGCTACATCAGTGCTCATTCCAGGCCACCAGAAAAACCTGTTCAAGTGTCCCAGGGTTTTGGCGACACCGAAGTGGTTCACTTCACCAAGTTGTGAGTGGTAATGTTTGATTGTACTGTCCACATATTTTCTTGGTAGTATTAACTGGAGTCTCTCCTTTTCAGGTAGCCCACTGGGATGCTCAAACCTTCTGTGGAGGAGTTTGTTGTCCATGCACAGAGAATTGAATTGATGCCATAATGACCTTGTCCTGCTGTTGAGGCCTACTATTTCACTCAGGTGAGGGCGTTTGCCTTCTTCTACAGCAACGAGGATAGGCATTATATCCTGATCCAACCTTTGTTCCTTTATCATGTCTTCTGTGGAGACTCCGTCCGGGACAATCCTTGTCCAATTCACTGTAACATCTTCTGTGTCTTTAATCGGCTCACAGTGTCCGCATTCTATGTTACAGGTCTTTTCTGCTGCAATATCATAGAGGCATTCCTGTGGAGGATCATAGTGATACATCACTAGGGTCATATCAGTGTGACCGAAAACCTTTACCAGCATCTGGAGCAGGAGGCTGCTTTCCAGTTGGTCCAGACCACATCCAAGTTCAGGCAGGCACCACTCTGATATGTGGTTGGCTTCCAGCCAGTCTCGGAGTAAGAGGAAAGCCTGCTCTATGTCAGTGCTAGTTGGCATGGCGCTTCCTAACTTGGGATGCACCCTTTACGTGTCTGAGACACACAGGCACGTGCACCGACCTCGCACGCACCGGTGATAGCCAACCAACCCACAAAGGGCAAATGCTACCTCCCGGTTCCATAGTTGGAACAAAGACTTTTTTTTTCAAGGGATTTTATTTTAAATAGTACAAAATACCAAGGCAAAGAATACAAATTTTATTAAATGCTGAAAGCATTTTCATCAAGACTTTAAGATGCTTATCATTATATCACATTGAAGGAACAATCGTATGAATCAAACAACATGAACAATGATAAAATAAACAATCATAAAAAAATATGCAATCATAAAAACTGATCAATCATATATATACAAGGAACACAGTTCAATCACAGATTCTATAAATCACTCATTATTAGCTCCATCTTCTTCATCCTCCTTACCCAATTCCAAATCAACGTCATTCGTTTCATCTTGTGGTGGTTCCTGCAATAGGAACAATACGGCAAGTAAAAGCTCTCCACAACTGTTAGTGCTTGGCTTAAATCTTTAGCTTACCCAGTCAGTGCGGAAGCACTCTTGCCGGCTGTACAAAGGAAGAGCTTCGGACATATTCTTCGTGAGACCAACACCCACCATGCAGAACACATCCTTCAGAGCCTCTTCCATGGCTGTCGGGTCGCCCTTGCACGCAAGCATCTTGTCCCTCACGCTTGGGAGATGAAGCGGCCCCCGCACATTCCGGGAGAACTGAGCCTTGCAGTAAGCTGTTATTCTCTCCTTACTGATGCCGTCTTTGTGGACTGGTATGTGGGTCCCCAGGTTTGCCACAACTTTACCACACACCGGGCAAATGTGCTTAAGGTTCCTGCCACATGCCACATGCCGTCCTATTGGCAACACGATACTGGAACAACAAAATCAGTTGTTAGAAAAATATTCAGTCAGCACATTAGGTGAACACACAAGTAAAAAGTATTTACCCCAAGTCGACGGCAGGCCTGAACATCGCCGTATCCCTCGTCGATCTTCGTCCTCTCCCTCTTCGCTTTATCGCCACCGCCGTCGCCACTGCTACATGACCTTTTTCTCTGCTTCCTCTTTGTGGCCTCCATTATTTTGCCAAAAGCGTCAAGAGACATGTTGAATGAGACATGGTCTTTCTCCACCTTCAAGGACGATGCAACAGACGCACTAGACGGCGATGCGGACGAGGCAGTGTCAGAGTTCTCACCATCATCCTCTTTGTCCTCTGCCGTACTGTGACTGGTGGCCACTTGGCACTCTTCAGGTTGCTTACTATTAGACCCTCTTGCCTTCTTCTTCTCCTTCTGCCTTGCCTTCTTCCTCTCCTTCTGCCTTGCCCTCTCCTCGTGCCTTGCCCTTTCCACCGCCTGTGTCCTGGCCTTCTCTCGCAGTGCAGCCTCTTCCGCCCTTTTCTTCTCCTTTTCCTCAGTCGCAATCTTTCGTTTTCTCTCCAATACCTCTCTTCTCAACAGCTCTCTTTCAAGTGCCAAACGGCCCTTTTTCTCTCTCAGCTCAACAGAACCTGGCTCTTCACGCCTCCTCTTGGACACGGTGGCTTCTGGCGGGCGTTTCAGCTCCACTGGCCTTTCTGGGCTGCCCAGCCAGTTTAACCTGGCCCGCCCTGCAGCAAGGTGCTTGGGCCACGACACTTGCTTGGGACACTTAAATACGTCTTCTACGGTCTTCGCAGGAGAGAATGATCTCTTTTTACACTTCCTACACCTTTTCGTCACCCTGCCCAACCACTCCTTCCTTCCTTTGGCCTCCGTTACTTCCTCGATTTTTATCAACTTCCACTTCCTTTCCTTTATTTTAACTAATTATTTTTTTTCTCTTATTCTGGCCTCTTCTTCCGCTATCCTTCTGTCCACTTCCTTCTCTTCCTCGTCTGTGCTTGTCTCTTGTCTTCCTGCTTCCAACTGCTTCACATTCACTGCCTCTTGCTGCTTGCTTTTCTTGCTGCTTGCTTTTCTCGCTTCTTTCTCCTTCATCACTTCCATTGTCGGTCACACTGAAATCGTCCACTAATTTGAAGAAAACCACTGTCTTGCTTTCCTCTTTCTTGCTTTCCTCTTTCTTGCATGCCTCCGCCACTTCTGCTTCGCTTTTGATTTCTGTAATTTCTTCTGGGTCTTCAATTTCTGTGACTGGCTCTCCTATGATGATCATTGCTCTAAAAGTGTCGTCTAGGCTAACTTCCTCCTGTTCTGCTTGTAGCACTTTCTTTACTTTTGGCTTTATTGCATTACCTTTGCTTTTGCTGATTTTTCCTTTCAGAGATTGTAACGCTTTGGACTTCCGAGCCTTTTCCCTGCTCCTTTTGTGTTTTCTTGCTTGATCTTCTGCTTGACTTTGTTCGCCACTCCTGCCAATTTATTTAAGTCAATAGTTTTGTTGCTCATAGCCTCAGCTGAGTTCATTTTACTTTATTTCTTTTTTTCTCTCTTTCTGCTCAATTTTTTTTACAATGGCCTCGGCTTGCCTTGGTTGTTTGGCACTCCCCTGTCAATAGGTCACCCTTAGCAACCCTGACCTTTCAAATATCAGCGCGTTGCCTGTGATCGAGTTCGATACCATCGATCCAGAATGGCGGCCCTCATGTAGCATACGATAGCCAGGCACTTGTGAGGTCCGTGTGCTTGTTTTCATCTCCCTCTGGACACTTAGCCAGTCGGTCTATGTGTACAATAACAACCTTATTGTTTTCCAAATTCTTAATTCTGGCATTACAGTCATTCAGAATGTTGAGTATCACGTAAGGCCCTCCCCATCTCATAAGTAATTTGGTAGAGATGCCCTTTTTCCTTCGTAGGTGGTTCAAGTAGACTTTGTCTCCTTCCTTGAACGGTGCTAGTGATGCTGTTCTGTCGTAATATTCTTTCATACGTTTTGCAGCCTTTTTGCTCATGTGTGCCACTGTTTCATGAATGTCCTGCATCGTTCGCCTAACTCAAAACGGATACATCTTGTGCATCTCCTCCTGCCTGGGTGGCTCACCCCTGCCCAAGTCTAACGGTGTTCTCATGGGTGCACCGAACAAAACCTCTTAGGGTGAGAACTTATGTGAAGAGTGAGGAAGGCTTCTATACGCCTGTGCTATGAAAGGTAAGTATTTGAGCCAATCTAGTCTGTCATTTTCAATAAGTATCATTAAGTGTTGTTAAAGTGTTTTGATCCATCGCTCGGCCTTTCCGTTTGCTGCAGGATGGAATGCTGTTGTTCGATAATTCTTGATTTGATAAAGCTCCATAATTTCCAGGAACAACAGTGAATAGACCATATCGGTAAACCGAAAAGAACGAAGAACAGAAAGAAGAAGCAAAGACGGGTATGAGAAGTATAGAATGCGGCGTCAGTTCCACCGTCGTATGTAGACAATTAATGAGACTCCACATAATGTTAAAAGAAGACTCAACCGTCTAGTGCGTTAGTTTCATGTCAAAAGCGCTGCAAGATATTGTTTTTTCTCGAAAACTGCTGAATTGAAAGAGACAACACATCATAAATTTGCCATACTCCGCTTTGCTTCTTGTTTCTGTTCTTCTTTATTTTCGGTTTACCGATATGGTCTATCGAATGCTTTTCCTTGGTCAGTGAGGATGGACTGAGGTGCCCCAAATAGGGAGAAGACATGAGTGATTAGTGCTTTTGCAATTTCATCGGCTGTTTGTTTGTACAGAGGTACAACTACTGGCCAGCCTGAAAATGCTTCTACTGCCACTAAAATGTACTCATACCCCTCTCTGCTTTTAGGGCTTATTGGTCCACATGTGTCCACGTGCCATCTACCTTGCAACACTCCTTCCTGGAACATTTTCAATGGAACTTTTGTCATGTCTTTTGGACCCTTGAACCTCGCACATACTTTGCAATTACCTATGATTTCATAGACATCATTGAACATGTTGGGCCACCAGAAAAATCTCTTTAAATATGCCAAAATTTGGAGACTCCACAGTGGTTGCCCAAACCTAATTGTTCATTCTTTACTATTGATGTTACATATTTGGATGGAACAATTAACTGTGGTTCTTCTTTCTCTTTCTGTCCTGTAGGATGCTCGAACCTTCTATACAACAGTTTCCTGTGGATGACCAAAGAATTGAACTGATACCAGAGTGCCCTGGTTTTTGGACCGTACCCTGCTATTTCCTAATACTCTGGTCTTCTACGTTCGTGAACTGCAATTATGATGGGCATCAAGTTTTCATCCAAGACCTGTGCCCTAGGCATTTCCTCCTCTGTTACTCCATCAGGTATGACTTTTGTCCAGTTTACATCCACTGTGCTCCCATTTATTCTAATCTTACTTCTTTCCATAGCAATGCATGTGCTACAGTTGTGACACTGTTCCTGCGTTAGGCATGCACAAACCATGACTTCTTTGTCTCTGTCTTCTAACCTTTCACATTTCTTGCAATCTTCACAGAGCCTTCGAGATAGGGCATCTGCATGTCCTATGTTGGAGCCTTTGACATGTACCACTTGGAACTGATATGGAGCAAGTCTCTCAAGCCATCTAGCAAGTTTGCCTGTTGGATTGTTAAAGTACATTAACCACTGCAAGGCTGCATGGTCGGATCGCACTGTGAAAGGAGCTCCTGCTAGGTAATGATTAAATGCCTTTATTGATTCAATTAGGGCTAATAGTTCCCTGTGTGTGGCGCAGTAGTTCCTTTGTGCTGGGTTAAGTGTTTTCGACCAGTATGCAATGGTGACCTCCTTTCCATCTTGCTCCTGAGTTAATACATCTCCAAGACCTGTGAGGCTTGCGTCACAAGTTAGTGTGAAAGGTCCTTTATTTACATCTGGAGTGCCTAGTGCTGGTGCTGTAGTCAGCAGATGTTTTATTTTGTCAAAGGCTGTTTGGCATTCAGATGTCCATTCAAACTTTTGTCCGGTCTTTTGTAATTTAAATATGGGTGTTGCTATGGTGGGCATATGTGGTACATATTTGGAATAGTATTGAACCAGTCCTAACCAAGACTTAAACTCTTTCACATTTGTAGGTACTGGCCAATTTAATATTTTCTCTATTTTGTTCTGATCTGTTTCGATTCCTTTTTCAGATAACCTGTGTCCCAAGTATGATACCTCTGGCTGGAACGGCTCACACTTCTTTGCCTTCACTTGAAACCCCGCTGATCTTATACGATTAAACAGAGCTTCCAATCTTTGCATCATTTGTGTGACATTATCCCCACCTATGCAGATATCATCAAGATAAACTGACACGGTATCTCCCAAATCATTTTGTGCGATTTTCTCTTTTGCCGGAGTAACGATACTGTCCGAAATATGCTGGAAGGCTCCTGGTGCTGCTGATAGACCAAAACTTAGTTTGTTGAATTCAAACTGTCTGTCTGCAAGCCCCAGACCCTCCAGTAGTATTATTGCAGTCTTTGCCTGGTCCTCTGGACGGATCTCTAGATTATGATACCCATGTGCAAGATCAAATGCATGATACATTTTCTTCCCTCCCATATGTTGCAACAAGTCCTGCACTCTGGGTATTGGTGTTGCTGGTACCCGAGTGACTGCATTTAATGCCCTGTAGTCAATGCAAACTCTGCCCTCCCCTGTCTTTTTCATGACACAAAGTATCGGAGATGCCCGTGCAGACTGACTGGGTCTTATAGCTCCTTGTTCCAAATACTTTTTAATGGTCTCCAGTACTACTTGTCTGCAGTGAATGGGAATAGGTCTTGCTGTTTGCGTTATGGGTAGGTGATCTCCTGTATCTATTCTGAATTTTATCCATGGGCATTTACCAAATGTTGTGTTGTCTTTTGCAAATATGTCGTGATGCTTTTTCAACAACTTTTCCAACTCTTTCTTTTCTGTTTCAGATAACATCGTGCATCTGCCTACGAGCTCCTGCAAGTCTTTTGGAAGATCTTCGTCCTTCCCTATTTCAGGCAAAGATGGTTCTGTATTATACTCTGCATCCTCGAATGTAACTGTAACACGATTAATTACATTCACAAATGCACATCCATCCTCATCTTCCTCTCTTTCCTCCTCCCCTACTCCTTCCTCATATTCATCTGGGTGTTGGATGAATACTTCTCCTACCACTGCATATTTGGGAATTGTAACGCATTTATCCCCCAAATTCTGCATGACAATGGTTAGTGGTGCTGTCACACAGGGTACTATTCCCGACTGAGCTACTACTCCTACTGGCAGTTTGGAAACTTTAATTCCAAATGCTGGGTTGGACACAAACGACCCTAACTTCGCATCACCTGGTAGCTGGCTTTGATTTTTGTTTTGGGTACCCATTGTGTCTTTCTCCAAATTTAACAGTCCTCCCCGTTCAGCGGTCTTGGCTTCCGCTCTCCTCCTACCCTGGGAATGAGAGTTTCCACCTGAACACGAGTCTTGTTACCATTTGGCAGGTCGTTGGTTCTTTCCCTGACCAACTCATCAGCCACCGTATCTGTTTTATATTCAGTTTTAACCTCTTTCTCTGTAAAAGGTTTCAACACAAAACTGTTCTCTGCTCTTATTCTATAAACTACCTTTCCTGCCACATAAGTCCTGGCACTTTGGGATTCATTAAGTGTGAATGATATTTGTACCATGTTAGCACCCTGTCCTTTCATCCTTTATTTTGAGCACGGCATCATACTTGTGTAAGAAGTCTATCCCTATCAAGTGATCCTTGATGTCCACCTCATATGTCACATGTGTGAACTCTTTGCCAGCTATAGTAAATTTTGTTAGAGCTGGTCCGTATAAATTAGCTTTGTGTGACGTGACTCCTTTGAGCCTGAGTCTTGCAACTGGAAGGTCTCTTGTTCTGGGAATGACAGTGATAACTGGAGCTGTATCAAGAATTCAACATTGTATTTTGTCCATCACTGTACATTTTATTACTGGTGCTGATGTAACAGTTGAGCACGCATTACAAGAAACCTCCCGGTGACTCTGCTAGTTCAAACAATCAGGCATCACTGTCACCGGTGGTTGATCTCTCACCTCAACCACTGCTACCACAATCTCAGAGATTGTTTCTAGTTTTCTGAACTGTCAGGTACAAAAGGCATCTTCTTGCTGGTGGACGGTCCGTTAGTTTTGTCTCTCTGCTGATTCGGGAACCATTGCATTGTGGCTTTGTAGAGATCTGGTGGCATGTTTGGCATTTGAAAGCCTCCCTTGACATTTGTCATGCCACCGTTATTTCTACATTGCCTAGCATAATGTCCCTTCTTTCCGCAAGAGTGACAAACTATTTCGGCTTGCTGCTGCTTGTAGTTCCAGCAGTTTCCCACCCTGTGCCCCTTTTTTCCACAGTATCTGCAGATCATATCTTGATCTCCTTGGGAAAAACCACCCCGAGCTCTGCCTCTGGCTCCTCTGGGCCCTGTGGATCCAATTCCTCGTCCACCTCTACCTCGTTCATTGCTTGAAGATGAGCCGGCTTGTGATGGGAACACCATACTCACTGGTGCTTCCAGTCTGTCACTATCTTCGGCTTGCGTCAGTCTGATGCGCTTGCTCGGCGGCTCTTCCACCTCCAGGCTGAGTCCCCTGTTGAGAGTTTTGAGGGCCTCGTCTAATGTAGGTAGCGCTGCATATGCTAGCCTAGCTGCTGCCTTTTTGTCGAGGATTCCCTTGGTGAATCTTTCTAGTGGGGCTTTCTGTATGTCTTCCTCCTTCATGTTTCTGCGGTAAGACCTTCCGAGCCTCTACACTTGCCGCGCAAACTGCCTGACTCTCTTGTACCAATGTGTTAAGTCTTTCTTCCTCTCCCACATTGATGCAGTTTTGCTGTACATCTTGACTAGCGCTTCATCTAATGTTGCGAATGTTATTTCCGTCCCCTAGTGTTGTAGGTTGACTATAACATGTGTGGCATTCCCTACCAATGACTGCAACAGCGCTGTCTTTCTGTCCTTCTCGTCCCATTCATTTGCTTCCGACAATGTGTTAAATTGTACCTGGAAGACGGAGTAGTCAGTCTCTCCGTTATACTTTGGGACCTCATTGTATTTCTTAATTTTCCGCTGTGGTTTGTTGACAATCGTGTCCAACAGCCTCATGAAAAATTGCGGGTCTTGGTCCTGGCCTCCCCTCGCCTCTCCATCCGCTAGGCATCTCTGCCTCACCTAACCCGGCTCCTCCTCTTCCAGGTTAAAGTCCTGGACTCTCTCTCTCCTCCGCCTATTTATGTCGGCCCTTAGGTCGGCAGCAAACTGGCCTTCCTCTACTTCCTCCTCCTCATCATCCCCCTCGTTTTCTGATGCTTGGTCCTCCTGTCTTTCTCGTAGAAAACGTCGAGGATGTCTTCTTTCTCTGGCCAGGTGTTCCCTTCCTCGTCCTGCTCCGCGTCCTCTGCCGCGTCCTCGTCCGCGTCCGCGTCCTCTGCCTCGTCCTCTGCCTCTAGGTGGAGCGATGTCCACCGCCTCGATGTCCATGAACTCGTTGTCGGTTCCGGACTCGGCGTCAGGCTCCCCCTGCTGCTCGCGGTGCTGCCGGCGCTGCTCGTGCTGCCCCTCCTCGTGGATGGCTGCTGCTGCGCCGCCCTGCTAAAGCTGCGCCATGGTTCTTGGACGACTTGTACCCGAAAGATTGATTTGTCCGGGATGCCGTCCATAGACTCCTTGACGGGCTCTACAGTCTTGACGGTCTCGACGGTCTCAGTGACAGTCGGAGCGTCTGAAGGTCTTGACGGTCCAGACGGTCTTGAAGGTCTCGAAGTTTTCTCGGATGCTCCGGTGGCCTGCTGGCCACGCCTTTGCACTGCGTCTCAGCGGCCTTCGGCCACGCCTCGGTATCCGAAATTCCAGCGGCCTTCGGCCACGCCTTCGTATCCGTCTTCGGTATCCTTACAAGGACGCCGATGCTCTCTTTCTCCTCCTCCGCGTTCTTTACCGCTACCACCAATGTAGTATTAGCAAGGAACGGGGAAGTGACCAGATAGGGTTATGTTTGTTGTCATAATACTACAATAAGAGAATCCAGGTTTTAATTAATTTTGTAAAGTTTTATAAACCGGTAATACTATTCTAATAAGACATTACTAGAGTATGTCTTATAAAGACATGTGATCTGTAAAAGAGTTATAAACATTTTATAAAAGGTTTTAAAATCTTATAAAAACCTGCATCACATTTAATAGATTAAACAAATGACCCAAAGTATAAAATTGTTAAAACTTTGATATCCTTTGGCGTTATTAACATTTTATAAAGGCACGCAGTTCAGCCTCCCATTCCAAGACTAACGCAGTTCAGCCGCGCGTTCCGAAAGACACGCAGTTTACCGCTCTAGACATAGGAACTGCGTGAGTCTCGGATTGAGCGGCTGAACTGCGTGTCTTTCGGAGCGCGCTGCTGAACTGCGTTAGTCTTCGAACGGGCGGCCGGACCCTAATAGAAAATAGACGTCCCATAGATGTCGAAAAGAGGTCTTCGGATAGATGTCCAGCCGTCTAATAGCCATCTATCATAGACGTCTATTAGACGGTCTAAAATGGCCGCAAACGTGCGATCTTTTAGACGTCTATGTGTAGACATCGAACAGACGTATGTGGGAAGAGGCTTTTTAGACATCTATGTCCCTAGACTGCATTAAGATTGTTATAGACGACCAATAGGCTGTTGCTTTAGATAAAATGTCACCAATTGGCGTCTAATACTCTGCTACTACTCGATAGTTTATAGACCTGTGACGGTGGAGTTCTGCATTGACAAAACATGTTTCGACCTTTCAACTTCAACCCTTTGGAAGAGTCGTAGACTCATGCCATCAGGCAGGTGACATCATTCAAGGCTTCCAAAAATTAGAACGGAGTTTCATCGGTGGGACGAAGCAGACCAGCGATTTGGGTGGGTTAATGCGGGACCAGCGCTCGGACGGCTGGGCCGACGACAAACCCACCCGACACGGGCCCACCCAAAGAAAGCCCACCGGCGCTGGGCCCGCTCCGAAGCCAAGCCCGAGAGAGGCCCACATCAGCTTAGCGGGCTCGTGAGCCCGAGAGTCTGTCTGCCTGCCGCGCATGCTGCCGTCCGCTCGCCCCGCCGCCGCCGCCCGCTGGGCTGGGCTGGGCGCTGGGCGCTGCGCTGGGCGGCAGGCGGCAGCAGAGGCACAGGCAGGCAAGGCAGGTGCGCGCGCAGTTTGAATGAACGGGTAGCCGCTGCAAGCGGGGTGGGGGCGGCAGCGGGAACCGAACGACCGGTTTGAACTGGGTTGTCGCTACATTTACGTTGCGCTCTCCGGGTTGAAAGTGTAGCGTACTTTTCTGCTGCTGTTTGATCCGTCTCTCTCCCCCTTCCTCCCCTCCTCTATTTAGGGTTTCTATTTTTCCGGAAATATAAAAATTTGAAATGTTTCGGAAATATTTCGGAAATATTGGAAATATTGAAAAAGAAGTAGTTTTAATAGGATTTTTGAAAAGAATCGCCATTTTTACTATGGATAGGGTAGGGAAATCACGTAGAAGAGGTTTCGACAGTTATAATGATGCAGAATGACATTATTTTAATTTCAATGTTGCTCTACAAAAATTCTTAAAAATAAAATCTACAAACAAATTCCGTCCGGAGTCCGAAGCCATGTCACATGTCATAAGAAGAGTTAAAGAAAGAGTACAGGGTACAGGTACAGCTAGTTAGGAGCTTAAGGGGAGACTCTACTGAAATTCCTATCTTAGCTCCAAAAAATAATTCATGAACTTTTTTGTTTGTCCTGTGCTGAAGAAGATGATAACTATTATTCACATGGTGAACATGTCCATTTTGAGTTTTGGGAGAAGGTAAAGCAAAGGTTTTGTTTAAAAACAGTGTTTGGGGGAAACGCTCCAGGCGGGATAATTTATAATTTTGGTTGCAAAACATCTACGCGAAGTTTTTCTGAGTCTTGAGACATTAATTGGCAAAAGTTGGGATGGAAAATATTTTTTTTAGCCCTTACAACATTTACAATGCAACCATAATCATAAATTTCAAATGGTTAAAAATTCACCAAAATTTAAGACTCCTCATGTAGTCTCTTCAGAAATATTTTCTTGATTCCAAAACCAATGCCAAAATATGTTGCCAGATCATAAAGGAGCACATGGTTTAAATGTCAGAGCGATACCTTCAAAATTACCCCGCATGGGACGTTTTAAAGATGAAAAAATGTTGTTCTAAGAAAAAAGGCTTTACGTCACCCAGGCGCAAAATAGGACCACAGACATGTCTGAAACCGCCTTTTAGACCATGAAGGAGTTCGGTTCGGCCCATATCCTTTCGGAACTAGTTACAGGTCAATGCAAATGCCTCTGTTGCATTAATTTCAATATTTCCAATATTTCCAATATTCCTGACCCCTCGGAAATATTTCCGAAATATTTCGGAAATATTTCCTATTTTTCCGGGAAATATTTCCGACCCCGAAACCCTGCCTCTATTTCTCTTCCTTCCACTCTCTCTCCCCTTCTCGCTCTCCCCTGCCTCCTATTGCTATACCTCTTTCCGTACACCTTTCACTCCCTCCTACCTCCTTATGTTCTCATTTTCTACCCCCTCTCTGTCTCCCTGCTCCACTTCCTCCCCCTTTCACCTCTACTAGACGTGAATACTCGAAGAGCGTTGAGAAGTGCAACACATTGGTAATCCAAATGTGTGAATGTCGTGCTCTTGTAGGTGGGCGAGGATTCATTCGTATACTTGGCCACTAAATAGTGTGAATTTCGTTTGCATAGCCAAGTAGTATACAAATGAATACTCGCACACCTACAAGTGTGCGACATTCACACACTTGAGTTTCCAGTGTAGGATAAAAAATTGATGAAATAAAGACAAAGTATGAAGTAATATTTTATGTATTTTCTCAAAAATATGTATATTTATTCTTTATAATATATAGTTATATATATATATATATACACCAGGTGGCTGATTAACCCCGCTCACTTTTTGTACTATGCAACCCGCCCGCACCGCTCCATCCGGGACTGCATACCCATCAGGCGCCTGGGAGCGGCTCCAAGCGCGGACGCTTCCCTCCGCCACTGTTGTTGCAGCCAACGCCCCGAAAGGGCCCTCTCGCAGTTCGCGCGGCCTACGACGGGGCGTTTACAGGGGGTAGTTCACTGTTTCACAGGGGAAACTCGCGCGGTCCGCGGATCCCACCGCGGGGGCTGCTCGCGGGCCGCGGATTCGTGGTGTTGAATCGCGGTGTCGCGAGGGTGACTCGCGGGATCGCGGGGATGGCCTGGTGTGTCGCGAACCGCGAGCGAACCCCGCAGGGCAACCCGCGGACTGTGAGCTTCCCCCGCGAACTCACGGGCTACTCACGCGAAACTGTAAACTACCCCCTGTAACGCCTCGCCATAGACCGTGCGAACCGCGAGAGGGCCCTTTCGGAGCGTAGGCTGCAACAACAGTAGCGGAGCGAAGCGTCCGCGCTTGGAGCCGGTCCCCGGCGCCTGATGGGTATGCAGTCCCGGATGGAGCTGTGCGGGCGGGTTGCATAGTACAAAAAGTGAGCGTGGTTAATCAGCCACCTGGTATATATATATATATATATATATATATATATATATATATATATATATATATATATATATATATATATATATATGAACTATTTATGAAAAATCAACCATCACTGTCGGAGTCACTTTCTAGAGTCCGGTGATCAGAATTTTTTCTTAGGTAATCTCTGAGAAGGAGAAAATCGTTGAGGGTCCCGGAGGCCATCGTTGTCCTCCTTGGACTGACTAAGTTATTAGCATCACTGAAAACAGTTTCTGAGGGAGCACTAGATGCTGGTATGGCGAGTATCTGCATTGCCACTGCTGCCAGCTTCGGGTATCTCACACTACCCTGAAACAAAAAATAAACTTTTATGCAATCTATCGGGCAATGGGCAGAGAAGTGCAAGGTTAAACAATAGTTTCTTTCGTGGGAAAAATACTTGTGCAATAATCATACTATCAGACTCACAGTTTAGTAATAATGAGGGATACGATAAGCCAAATAATTGTAAAGTAAAGTGATAAAAAAGAGCAAAAGGGGGTAAAATAAAGCGAAAGGGGGTAAAATAAATCGACAGGGGGTGAAATAACGGGAGGGGTTCTCTTACTTGGAGTTTCCACCACTGCAGAAGATCGGTATCATCACCAATATCCTCGGGGACCAGGGCGATGTATCTCGCCACTTCATCTAAGTCAGTTGAGCTACGGCTCATGTACTTCTCGTACACACTCTCCCTCCTTTTTTTTGATGCCGGCTCCAGGACTTGGGTTGAGGTGGAAGTGGTGGCAGTAGACTCAGAAGTTGAAGGAAGCAGCTCATGTCTTTCCTCCACTTCCCGGATCCATTTTCTGGCAGCTGCATAGACCTTATAAGACCGAAGATATATACAATCACGTAAAAATCAGGTAACCAATTTTATATGTAAGGAGTAATCGCAGAAGCGAAAGGTAAATCCCTATACATTTCCTGACAGGCAAAACCCACCGGAACACACTTGTCCAGCGGGCGTGTATCTCCCTCTGCCTACCTTGGCGTATTTAGTTTATAAGCGCTCGTCCTAGAGCGCGAGAGCGCGGCTCGGGTGGGGGGAGGGGGCATCTGGTCGAATCGAGAGGTACCAGCTGTTCCGGAGAACACATAACAGTATGCGTGCTTGCCTACCTGCTCCAGCCGTAAGGCGCCATGTCTCCTTGTGTAGGCAGGGCAGGGCAGACCCGCATCACTGTTACGTATTATCTGAAACGCCAGGTACACACTATTTACACGCTAAAATCTTGTGAACTTTTTTATATTTGCAGCTACAGATTTCTACCAACATGCTATTTTACGCATTATTTAATGTGTAACTATAAACGAAATGAACAATTTTGTACATAATTGCGCATTATATTATGCGTAAAATAGCACGTTGGGAGAAATCTGTTGCTGTGCATTTAAAAAGTTCATAAGAATTTAGTGTGTGTACTGCATACATTGCAATGTACAAACCATATCATGAATTTACTTGAAATTATACCGAATTATGCCGTAAATAATGAAAACTTGTACACAATTGGTTTTCGACAGCATGAACTAGCTTAGGCATAAAAAAAGGACCGAATCACGAGGTTACCGAGCACCACACTTAGATTTAAAATTTACCTGCTGTTTCTCACTGAACAAGCAGAAGTCTAGATTTTTAACACTAGGCCATAAGAAAGTTGCTAGCTTGTGTTCCTCCTGAACAATAAACTTCTCCGTTAAGTACTCATTCCCAGCGGAACGCAATGCCGCTATCAGCGGACTGTCCTCTCCATCTGGCCGTGGGTAACAGTGGGCCAGCAGATCGTCATGAGCAAGTGAAACATACTGGATTGTAGGAACATTTTTGCTCTCAAGCTTTTTAGTGTGGATTTCAAACGGCTCAAGAAATGAGACAAGCTCCTCAACCACTTCTTTTTTAATAACTTGGAACTTCTCAAGTCCAGTTTTATATTTTTTATCAGAAAGAAAGGTTTTAAGCTGAAAATAAAATAGAAGTACAGTTTTGAAAAAAATAGGCTAGTACAAGTGCTCTAATCGAATTACCGAAAAAGCGCCGGTATACGCCGTTTCTCGTCCAACTAGTGATATTTTACAATACCTCTTAATTGGTCGTACATTCCCTTAATTCTCTGTTCTTTGCAAAAGAGTGCAGGAACATTGTGAGAACACAATCCAGCCAGAAATAAACCCTCAAATTTTTTTCTAGGCCGAAATTTTTAGTCGAATTGATGGCTTTTTGTCCTTTAACCCATTGTTGAACACTCGAAATGATATCGAAACGACGTCTTTCGACGTTAGACATCTATTCGATATTCGACGTCGATTTTGGTGACGAAAAGCCGTTTACTCGACCAAACGTTTCGACCTCGAAATCCATTTCGAGCACGGAAAAAAAAAAATCGCTGTTGCAGACAAAATTTCGCTGGCTCAGACTCAACTAATTTTATTAGTAGAAGCGAATAATTTGCTACGGTAGCAAAGTATTCGCTGAGGTGGCTAACGCGAGCCCTGTTCCATTGAACGGCACAATTCCTGCTTCAGGGCACGCATTCGCCTCCACATCTAATACTTTGCTACCGCAGCAAATTATTCGCTTCGACAACTAATAAAATTAGTTGAGTCTGAATCAACGAATTTTTGTCTGCAACAGCGAATGGTTTTTTTTTCGTGAGGGTCCATTACTCTCTCTCTCTCTCTCTCTCTCTCTCTCTCTCTCTCTCTCTCTCTCTCTCTCTCTGTCTCTCTCTCTGTCTCTGTCTCTCTCTGTCTCTCTCTCTCTCTCTCTTTATATATATATATACATACATATATATATATATATATATATATATATATATATATATATATATATATATATATATATATACACTCTAAAAATAATCAGTGCAAAATTCTGTATAATGTTACGCAGTAATTAACGTATCACGTGTTGTACAAATTTTTGGATCTGATACAGAAAATACTTTATCAATTTTACTGAATTTTGGATGATTCGTACATAATTTTAACACAAAATACAAAAAAAAATGTCACTTTCCTGTATCACAAGTGATACGCTAATTACTGCATAAAAATGATACAGAATTTTGGAATTTTTTTAAGAGTATATATATATATATATATATATATATATATATATATATATATATCTATATATATATATATATATATATAGCAATATGTGCGTTTATACACCACAGCACATAAAATACTGAAAAATCACGGAAAATATTATCTTGCATTAGAAATAATTCGTATATTGTGAATTTACTTGAATCCGAGAAGAAAAGAACATACCTCGTCCCACACTTTCAAAATGGACCGCAACATCCTCAACCGAGAATTCCACCTCGTGCAGACCTCTTGCTTTAGGGTTGAGCTTAAGTATTTAAGTGAGTTAATCCCCGCTTGGTTTGTGTAGGTTACCAGCGCCTTGCAAAGTTCAATTGTCTTAATTGCCTCCATACACTGCAAGAATATTAAAATAAAAGTTATGGTCGTACAGCTGTAGTAGATTATGATTAATGAACAATCTTAACTGACCTGCGTTTCCTGCTGTGCCACGCATTTCAGCAAGCACAACATTTCAGTATCGCCTGGACAAAGCGCAATATGTCTTTTAATGGTGGAAGTATATTTTGCTGTCGACATTTCCGCCGCCTTCTCTCGCCCACTGGCCAAATCAAAGGGAGAGAGGAACTCTTTCAAAATATTAACATCTTCAAGTGTTATATCCACCAAAGGGGCTCTCTCTCCGAAGCTTTCTTGAATCTATTATGTTAGTTAAGAACATATTAGTATTAGTATGCCAGAGCCAGATGTACACACTCCCGGCTATGTACTTTTTTGTGCGTAGCTATAAATCAATGTGCAATGTGCATGCGTAACTTACGTAAAAAATTCTTACACAGTTACGCATAAAAAGGCTTATGTTTTACGTAATTACGTAAGAATTTCTGCATAATTATGTAAGAAATTTTACGTAAGCTACGCATGCACATAGATTTACATAGCTACGTACAAAAAAGTACATTAGCAGGGAGTGTGTACTTATACAGAGTGTCAGATAATTAAGTGCACAAAATTTAAGAGTATATTATGTGTGCCGGAGAAGTGTTTTGATGAAGTACACTAGAGGGGTCGGAAATAAAAATTGGCGGCGCTAGCGCCCTAACTTGAATTTTGGAAAATTGCGTTGGTTGGTCGGCAACCCGTATGTCAGAAGTAGTGGGGCGGGAGAGGGGACTCGGCCAATGGGGTCGCTTTACCCCCGTGTTTGTTCCCCGTAGATCGGCGGCCGCCCCCGCGGACCACTAAATTCTTATGTGCTACTTTATACATAACTATGTCACTATGCAGTGCATAACTTATGTACGGAATTCTTTTTACATATATGTACGAATATATGTACGAATATATGTACGAATATATGTACGAATCTGTACATAAATATGCAAGAAATTTTACGTAAGCTATGCACGCGCATTGACTTAGGTAACCTATGTACAAAATAGTACATAAAATTTCTCTGTGTACAGCTTCGGCGGTTCTGTGAGGCTAGGGCCTGATAGGAAAATTACAACTTACCGACTGGTGTTGTTCAATGTAGCAAGTTAATAGTGGCACATGGCTTTGGGATGAAGCATTTGATGCCTTTAGTTTTTGCCTTCTGCCATCCTCCTCTGGCAAAAGCTTGCGGACATCCCGCACCCACTCATTAAGGACATTAACGATTTTCTTTGCCATCGCGGTCTGATCAATGCATTTTTCAATGAGTCTGTGATATTTCACACTTAAAATATCATTAACAATGATGTTTATGTTGTGGTCAGCGCAATACAGACGGCGGTGGTTTTCGAGCGCCTTCACGACGTCCGATCCATTGTCAGTCACCTAAGAAAAGAGCATGGGTCATAAGAGCACTGCAAACCCAACAGTGTACTTTGTAAACACATAAAAGTGTGTACTTGCCATAGTACACACACATAGTACACCTTTATATATGCGTGCTTTACCTTAAGTAACGTACACAATATAAGTGTGTACTATGGCGAGTACACACCTATCTGTGTGTACTTGCAAGTACACACTTTTATGTGTGTACTTAGTACAGTGTTGAGTTTGCAGTTAAGGCTTTTACATATTTTAGATTATGCTCGTAATGTGAATATAGTGACGTTATGAATTACTGCGTATTATACAAGTATTATAGGGTAAGTTACCGCGACAATAGCACATAACAGTGCTGCGAGTCTCCCTACTATAGGAGCCATTGCGCCTTACGGCAGGAGTGAGTAGGCAAACCGCAACACCGTCATGTGCTTTCCATTATAGTCGGTGTAAAGGTACCTTTTATGTACCCGGTACCTTGTATCGATTTTAGAGTAAGCATTAGCAAAATAGGATAGGAGAGTGAGTAAAGGAGGAAAAAATTCCGTCAAAAGAGGTAATCCGGGGTAATCCAGGGGTAATCTGAGGAAAATCGAGGTAATGCGGGTAATATATGGGTTATCCGAGGAAATTCGAGGTAATCCGAGATAATCCAGGTAATCATCAGTAATCTGGCTGACATTCTGGAAAACCAAGTGTGTATACAAATATGCATTATTTACTGCATACCTTCAAGTATTCAGTAAATAGTGTGTACTTGAAGACGTATGCAGTAAATAATGTGTACATGTACATGCCCATGTATACACTATTTGCTGAATACCTTGACGAGTACACACGAAAAATCACACAGAAACTACGTGTGTACATACCATGGTATTCAGCAAATAGTGTGTACATGGGCATGTACACACTATTTACTGCATACATGTTCATGTACACACTATTTACTGAATACTTGATGGTATGCAGGAAATAATGCATACTTGTACACATTTGGTTTTCCAGAGCAGACTTTGGTCGCCGTTTCCACCTCGGCGAACACTCACCCATGTTACCTCCTGCAGGTCTGCTGGATATATGCCATACTGTTCCTGGAGGAGAGATGCCAGAGCAGATCGGATCGCCTCCCCAGATGCTTTGTCTATGAGCGGTAGGCAGAGCATGAATCTACACACAAGCTGCCACTTGTCGTTGATGTAGTGGGAGGTGATGCCAAGGAACTTAATGTGGGAAAAATCCTGTGTCCACAGGTCAGTGGTCATCGCCACCCGATGATCTTGCACATAAGCCCTTATCTCGACTGCAATCTCAGCCCTGGCAGCCTCGGCCTGCCTGTGCATACTGCCCATTACTGTCTCCGGGTCTCTTGTCAGGGTGGAAGCTAGAACCGGCCCATGTGCCACCCCGATGTCGACACAGGTCTGAACAAGGGTCTCAGCCCCACTACCCTTCAGAGATTGAGGAGACACCATGTTAAATGCACAGAATTGCGCCGCAGCAGTAGTAAACTTTTCCTTGGCAGACTGATCAGCATTGGAGTACGTAAATTTATTACCCTGGTTTGGCTGCAAAAAAGGGAAGCGTTTTAGTAAGGGCAGTGAGATTGTAGATAGGAGATGTCGAACTCAACCCAAGGGGGCCACCACTCTGTAATCCTCTTGAAATTCCTCTATAATATGTGCCTGAATTTCGTTGAAATATCCAAAAGAATAAAAGAAACAAAAAATATGACAATTTTAGCGCCTGAAAATTTTAATGTAATCATGTGTAATCCACGAAATTTTGTAATCCTGTGTGTGCCCGTAAGTAGTGGTGGCTCCCTTGACTTGACTGCGAGCTATATTCCGTTACGTTATAACGCTCGCGTCACGCTCCCACGTATTTTTGGCGTAAACAACTGGACGATTAACACGATTTCACTAAATACTTTCTGTACACTTAAAAAAACCGTGAATTCGTGAAACTTACTATTTGGGTACACTTTCCTTGGTCCAGGTGACGAGACATCGTGGATGTGCCGGTTCCACCAGGAATATCTTTGAAGCTAAAAATGGACTTGCACCAGGTGCATTGAACTTTGTCCACAAACTTTTTTGTGGCACGATCTCTTACTAGGTACATCACGTCCCAAAGATTAACTTTCTCGCCATTTTTCAAAAGCAAAGGGCCTTTTCTAGCTTTGCGGGTAACGTCCTTCCGCACCAGTTCCAAAGTACCATTATTCAATTCATCTCTGATGCGCTGGTTTTCTCTACGCACAAGAGCTCTTTCACTGACCTGTAAAGGACGAAAATTATACAAACTTCAAACTAATATAAGCTATCACTACCCGTACTTGGGACTGAGCGAGATGTAGGAGTGCCAACATAAAGAAAAGTCCGGCTTAAAATATAAAACGTGACAGGAAACCCAGGAGAAGCTGCTCGACTTTTGGACGACTTACGGATTTAAAAAAATTATTGGAAGGCGGAATTACAGTCTCGGCCAACAATCAGGAGCCACGGCCGCCAGCTACTGGTCGCGTTCAAATCTATCCTGCTGGTGCATCCTTCTGCACGGCGCGATGCTGCCACGATTCTGACGTGACTACTCCCTTGCTCGAAACTTTTGGACATCGAGGTACAAAGCAACAGGCGATCGTTTGCATTGGTTAGAATAAACCGCGAAATAATTTTATTGGTCAGAGCCTTCCGGCTTTCCCCGACCCGGCTCGGCCTGGCTGCTCGGCTCGTCATTACCATAGAAACGGTGGATGCAAACTAATTTTATGAAAAACCGTATACACAGTTTGGCATCAGACATATCTCAAAAAAAATTCTAATTTTTCGAAGTATTTTTCATTGAAATTTGGAGTGAATCGGTACGACAGGATCGGCTGCGCCCATAAGGGCCTTAAGGGGCCATCGTCAAGAATAAAAATAAATAAAAAACTTTCTGGCGAAAGCAATAGGCTACCCTAACGGGGGCCTAAAAAGTTTAGCTGGTATTCGAAAGAGAAGAAAAGTGCACCAATGCGGGAGAGGGGCCCAACAGCCCTGTGCGTTTGCCGACGGCACGGCCCGTGTCGTCCAGAGCAGACGGGGTAGGGGCAGAAGGGGTAGGCGCGAGGGCAGGGGGCCCGAACCCCGCACCGAACCGGACACGTAAAATGAGTAAAAGAACGTTCATTCGCCCCTGTAAGGTAGGCAACCCGGGGGCCTCTACCAGTATTCCCGCGTAGGCCCCTGACCCCCCCAGTCCGTGCCTGGACCCGTGTCGTTCGGCGTTGTCTGGGTGGATGGGGGGGGAGGGAGAGACGCTCAAACATGGGCTGCCCGTCGTACGGAGACGACGGACGACGTGATATTTGTTGACGGTGATTTCATTGGGGCACGAAGACCAGGCAAACACAGTTATGTAGCAACAAATAAAGGAGGGGGCGGGGGCGGGGCTTTCCGATACGAGGTCGGCCTGTTTTAGCGGCGAGGAAAGGGCGGCTTGACTTACCTCGTCAGATGAGGACGACGATGTCATTGAGCTGGAAGCTGTCGCTGGTGGTCGTGGTCTCTTCGACTGCGACATATTGCGGAAACGACACGCGTAGTTCAAGAAAACAGATCAACGCTCGAACGTAAACATGCACTGAGTTGTCTGGTACTGGACGCAATTGGACGCTCGGCTCGACGACAGACAGGTGCAGACAGGACTGACTGGACTGGGCCGGGCCGACTGGGCGAGCTCAGGCTCAGGCTCAGCTGTGCTGCCACTGCGCATGCGCGCTCCGCTCTGGAGCGCAGAGCGCAGGTCGCAGCGCGTGCCGGCCGGCGCCGGCACACGCCGGCAGCGCACAGCTGTTTTGGGCTGCTGGCGGCAGCTGAGCGCAGTGTCCATTGCATTTCGTGTTATTGTACGATACAAAGCGAGGTAGAAGTTAGTGCGAACGGGAGGGTGTCAACGGGTAAACATTGTTGGTGTTTGTTAATTTATTTTTCCAGTTTTAAAATTGGTTTGAAACTTTTTAAACTACTGACCGCGAGCGAGAGCGTCGCAAATCGTGGTCGCGCCCGTTCCCCGTGCCTACCTACACCTAACTCTGATGCGTTCTCCCCTCTTCCACCTCCTGCTCATCTCTAGCCTGCCGTCCCGTCCCGTTCCCCGTTCCCCCACCCAACCCGCCTGCCCTGCCAGGCCAGGTCGAGTCGAACATCCGCCGCGCCGCCGGGCCCGAGCCCGAGCTCGTACGAGCTACGGGCTACTCGGCTCAGCGCAGCGCTCGGCGCGGCCAGGCCCAGTGGGCCTCCTAACCCGTTACGGGCCCGATAAGGCTGCTGACCCACAGCGAGCCCACGCGCTAGGCTGGGCTCGGAGGCCCGCTTCCTTCGGCAAGCGTTCGGCTCTCGTTCGGCTGCCGCGCGGGACTGCTCGTGGGAGTGCTTTCGTCACAGTGCAGCGCCACGCCCCGCCACACCTCTGGCTGGGCCCACACGAACCCACCCAAATCGCTGCTCTGGGACGAAGTGCCTCTCAGATTGGGAGCTGCGTCAGGGCACGTACTCTTCATAACTTTACGGCGGAAACGTCGCCTCACTCTATCAAAACCTCATAGCAAGCGCCTCCCGAGCATTAGGACTAAATAAATTATTTGTGGATCACGATTGATTCTTTTAAATAAAAACTGCACGTAGTCCATAGCAACATAAGTTGCGGAAACATACGCCGCAAAATAAAAATCGATATTCTAAAAAAAAGTGAACTTGTAGTTAGAAAAGTGATAAAGTTGCAGATGTGCTTACTGCAACGCCATCTAGCGGGAGCTTTGGCACTAACATCTACAAATCATCTATATGAGATCTAGAGCTACATGGTAAATAGATTGCTTAGTCAGCGTTTATTGGGACGGCAAGTAGACATCACCTTGCGGTATGAAGTGTCATAGGCGGTAGAAGTACGTGTCTTCAACTTCTGGAAATGACTCAGTCTAAAAGCGTCAAAGTTTTAGACGGGAAGTAGAGCGTCTCGCGGCATCTGCACTTCATTTACAGCGAGACGTCTAAGTGCCTAGATGAGTTAGACGAGAGGTAGAGCATCTAGCGACCCTTCGACCCCATCCAGCACCAAACGTCTAAAAGGATAGATGAATTAGACGAGAAGTAGATCGTCTCGCGGCCTCTAGATTTCATCTAGCAATAGACGTCTAAATACATAGATGTGTTAGACAAGAAGTAGACCGTCTCTACACGTCTACAGCTAGACCTAAATGCCCCGAGACATCTATTACCAATCTTTTAGACATCTATTTATAGACGTCTAAACATTTAGACGGGGTAGATCTGCCATAGACCATCTATAGACGTCTATTTTCTATTAGGGGACTGTGTGCCTTTCAGTCTAAGGTGTCGATTTTTTAAAAGTAACCTACCACACATGCTTCGAATGCTTGGTTGCTCATCTCGATTTTCAAATATCGCGCTGGGACGGCGGGATTCACGAATGCCGTGTCGGACACCCCGTTTAGAAATGTGAAGTTCCGGAATTCGTCCGTTGCCGGGCTCAGTCCGAAACTGAGACTTCGGACTCGTCCGATACTGTACCGAAATGACGTAAAATCAGCCTGGCTGCGCCGCCGGTGGCGACGGCTCGCGCGCCCGGGCACGCCGAGACCCTGGGCAAGCTGGAGGCCGCGCTGGCCTCGGCCAGCAGCGCCAACTGAACGGCTCTGCACCAGCCGGGCGGCGCAGCACGGCAGGCGACCTGGCTGCGCCGCCGGCGGTGACGGCTCGCACGCCCGGGCCCACCAAGACCCTGGGCTTGCTGGAGGCCGCGCTGGCCTCGGCCGGCAGCGCCAACTGTGCGGCTCTGCACCAGGCGGTCGGCGCAGCACGGCAAGCGATCTGGCTGCGCCGCCGGTGGTCACGGCTCGCGCGCCCGGGCACACCAAGACCCTGGGCTTGTTGGAGGCCGCGCTGGCCTCGGCCGGCAGCGCCAACTGTGCGGCTCTGCACCAGCCGGTCAGCGCAGCACGGCAGGCGACCTGGCTGCGCCGCCGGTGGCGACGGCTCGCGCGCCTGAGCTCGGCAAGCCAAGACCATGGTCAAGCTGGAGGCGTCACCACTGACCAGTGGCCCCTCTGACGCCCAGTGCGGAGTTGGTTGCGTTGGTTGCAGAGCCGCACAGTTGGCGCTGCCGGCCGAGGCCAGCGCGGCCTCCAGCTTGACCAGGGTCTTAGCGTGCCCGGGCGCGCGAGCCGTCACCACCGGCGGCGCAGCCAGGTCTCCTGCCGTGCTGCGACGACCGGCTGGTGCAGAGCCGTACAGTTGGCGGTGGCGGTCTCGATCTTGGCTTGAGTTGGCCAGCCAGAAACCACCTCGGTGCGCCCGCCGTCGCGAGTCGCGACTTATGGCCGGCGTCTTGATGTTAAGGTAGTAGGAGCGACTTCGCGTTTTAAAGACAAAATTCTGAAACTTTCAGAAAATATACTTTAAAGCCCCCCTATTGCGATGCCGATCTAAAATAACCACCTTACCGGACTATATTTTAAATTATTAAGCATCGAAAATCGCTCAAAATAACATGGCGTCTAATGGGAAACCGGCCCCGGAGCGCCGCTAGACCAGGGGGCAGAAACGCTCTAGGCTGGGCTGGGGGCAATGCGCGACCGCATGCTTCCGGCTGATGGGGGAAGCAAAAATTTTTTAAACGCCGAAACATATCGTCAAAACGAAAAGAGCTCTTGAAAGAGGGATAAATTTTTCGAGGGATAGACGTTGTGGGAATTTCGAGAAATGTAACCCTACTTTTCAAAACGCGGTGTATTCTAAAGCACAAAAAACGCGGGAAAACTTTCGATTCAAATATCGAAAATGACACTTTTTCCGGACTTCCAGGCTTCAGGTGACAAGGCTCTGACAACTGCCTCAACGTCTATCCTCTGCAGCAAACCTTCCCAATTGAAAATCCGTTTTGGAATTTGCGATTACTTGATCCGTTTGGAAGAAATCTCTTCCCCCATTGACCTCTTTTTGAGTTGATTCACCCGGTGTCGAGCATTGCCCCCAGCCAGCCTAGTGCGTTTCTGCCCCCTGGCTAGACGAACTTTACAATTTATTTCGAAGTCACGTATTAAAGATGAAGCAAAATGTTTCGTACAAAGGTTGTGCATTTAGACCGAAGGAACCTAACGAGATCATAAAAAGTATAGGTCACCGGTAATTTAAGAAAGTTCTGTAAAGTTTAAACGAGCGGTGGCGACCGCAGCGGCTATGGCGGCCATAGTACGTCATGGCGCGCGGGGCAGACCCAGCTGCCGAACCGAGTTTTACTTCTCGTATTTCTCGTAATATATCAGTGTTTGAGTAGTTTTTGATATGATAAATTATTCAATGATTTATTTCATGAATTTTAAGCATACTATCAACCTAAAAATCGAAACTTTAATTTTTGACTTTATGAGTCGATCCTACTACCTTAAGACTTTCGGGCACAGTTTTCTGTGGCGAGTATTTTTGTCTATAGCCGGCGCTGAACTGTACCTTTCGGGATGATAGCTTTAACATTTAATATTATTATAATTTCTTGGAGAGTTGAATAAGTGATGTAACATTAACGTTTAACATTTTATATGCCATTACCAGTTATTTTCGTCTTCGAAGAATGTTTTCTTATTATGTAAAAGTTATCTTCATAACAAAAATCATTTTGTTCTGCATTAAACATTTAACATTTATGCCAACTCTTTTATGCTAAGTTAATTAACAAACTTTTATCTACAACAATATTTTTTTTTTACCCCCAAATATTTGTTTTGTTAAAAGGTATGCTAAGTTACAGACAGTTAGTTTGGTCATTTCCCTTCCATTTGGCGTCGAGAACGCCCCCGAAAAAAAAAATCGATCAGCAAAACCCCAAGATTTGGGTATTTATCTGCAAATTGTAAAAAAATAGTGAAAAGCGGCATCAAAACTTCATCCAATCGTCAAACTTACGTCACATTCGGATTCCCCGTCTCATTTTACACAGGAAAATTACCTTGCTTTACGCCAGAACTTGGCAGGGCCAAGATTTATGGGAATTTTTCATTTTCACTTTAAAACAACAACAAAAAAACCTTTAAAACCGAAAAAAAAAATACGATTTCACGAAATCCTGGTAGGCACGAAGTTCGTTTATGTTTTTGTTTCACAAAATACTTCGGTGGATGATGGTTTACGTAGAAATTTAATTGAAAATTTCTAGCCTTATGAATCATGTTATTGAATTTGCTTTATCTCAGAGTCACTAGTACAGCGAGTCACATGCCAAATTTTAGATTTCTAGCTCAAACGATTTAGAAGTTAATCTAGTCTTTCAGTAAAAATTGTCCGATCAGCTTGATTTTTGAACTGTAGGCTCGTTGTGCAATGGGCATTCGAACATTGCTTTAACATATTTATTCTAACGTGTCGTTCGAAATTTTATTTTTTGAACTACCGTCCATGAGTTAAATCAACAGCCCCCCTCCCCCCCCCCTTTCCACCCAGCTACGGTTCTCCTCCCGTGCGCGCCGGGCAGGGCAGAGGGGCCGCGCGGGCCGAGGGGCCGAGCGGCCGAGTACCAGCGACAATGCCGACTCGGCTTGGCTCGCCATCGGAACTGGCACTATTCGCAGTCGGCTGGAGGAGGCGTCGCCGCCTTATAGACAGAACGGGGGGCGTTTGAGGTGGGAGTGCCCAGACCTCCCTTCTATAGTTCTAGGCTGGGACCTCCACTCAACAAAAGAAGGCTGGGGGAGGCGCCGCCGCCTTAAACAGAACGGGGCGCTTTTGAGGTGGGAGTGCCCAGTCCTATCCCTTTCGTGGTTCTAGGCTGGGCTGGGACCTCGCTCCACTCAACAAAAGAAGGCCGGTGGCTCGGCGGCTCACTCACGCGTCCTCCTCGCGACTTAACTCGCGTCCACTACCGAGAGATGGCGCCACTGGCGCACGAAGCGAATTCAACTATCTATTACCCGAACGAAATGTTATACAGCCGAAATGACTGTGAAAACAGGAGTTTCAGACCCACGGAAATCGTTTCCCATAGAAGTTCAATGGATTCGTAAAATTATTCACGTAAATGTACACCATTTCAAGAATTCTGCTCACCAGATTAAAGTCAATCTTCCCAAACAGTTTTCTGCAGGTGCAAAACCACTGTAAACGTATTCAGTTCGCCATGTCAACGTTCCGATAACTTTACACAATGATTTAAAGTCGCGAGGTGGGACCCTCTCAGCCCCCGGCCGTGGCGGCCATGGTTGAAAGAGGGCCGGCGGGGCCGGCGACACGGCGCCTCACGCGTCCGCCTCAAACCAACTTAGAATATATTTGGCAAGTTTTTAATTTCGTGACGATCTTAAGTTATGTTGCAGTTCTTTAGCACACAGGTATGGGAGGCACTACACATTCACAGGGAACGCAGAGGCAGACTTGGTGAGAGCCAGCCCCCCGGCGGGCCAGCTGTCAACAACGCGCTTGGCAACCACTAAATCGAACCACCAGCCAAGAATTAAAGGGTCCTAGTTTCACATTTGCCACACACTTACCATTAAACGAAATAGACAATTAAAATATTAGGTCAAAACTCTCTGTGAGAGCCCAAATCGTGAATTTTATCCGCCTCACATTTCCAACACAAACATGGCGCCGAGCGGGCCAGCTATAAACAACGCCGCCTTGGTGTCCACTCAAACCAACTCAAAATATATTTTGCTAGTTTTAGATTTAGTAACAACGTAAAATGATGTTGCAGGCCTTTAGCAAAGAACTGTGGAAGCATCCACGCAATACCACGGAACACAAGAGTATACTTATTTGTATCTTTTAATGAAAACATGAGCTGAGGATTCACTCTGAGGTTGGCGGTATTGTCACAAGCCCCACCCAAGGCCAAATTACAGTCCCAGCCAACAATCAGGAGCCACGGCGGCCAGCTAGTGGTCACATTTGAAAGTCTCCTGGTGGTGAACCCTTTAACATGGCGTGAATCTGCAACGATTCTGACGTGACCACTCCTTGCGTTGACACTTTTGGATATCGAGGTACAAAGCAACAGGCGACCGTTTTCATTGGCTGGATTTTCGCGCGAAATAATGTTATTGGTCAGAGCCGACTCGGCTCCATGACGAGTCGAGTATTACCATAGAAACAAAGATTTTAAATCGAAATTTCTCAAAATTGGCCACCAACTTTGAGCTAGCATTTCAGCAGTGAACTAAGGAGATCGAGTTCTACTTCTCTGCCAAGTCTTATCAAAATCCTATAGAAAAATCAGGATTTAGGTAAGGGGCCGTGCTAATAAAAAAAAAAATCGGATCCTGAGACAAAACCATAAGGCTATTTCGTGCCTAAAAATGCCAATCACCGTAGGGTTGTCCGATTGCGCTTAAAAAAAATTTGGGTTAGTACGGGGTATGGTAGGAACCTCTGGCAAAAATTTCAGCAAAATCAAAAATTATGAATGTTGTCGACCGCTTTCCTTAAAACTAGGTAGATGTACGCCAGACACCGTCTCTCGTAACAGGCTTCGCGATAGATCGCGAAACACTGTTACGCTGCGACGGGCCTGCGTACATCTACCTAGGCCTGCGGCGCTGGCGAGCCTGCATGATTTAAGATTTACTCGTTTTAGCCAGGGGGCTGCCGCCCCCTGGACCCCCGCTCGCCTCTTTTCATTATGTAACCAATTTTCCAATTTTTACGCGAAGGGCCCGAGCCCCAAAACCCTTCTCCGCAGAGCCAAACAGACAAAATTTTTGCCCCAAGGATCGCATCTCGACAGATTACCCTGAAAACGACACCCAACATGTATTTTGACGACTTTTCGTCCACATTTACCGCTGTAGCGGCTAAACAGTAAGAGATAGAGCAAAACGGTCGAAATTTTCGCCCAAAGGGTCGCAACTCGCCGAGATACCCCTTAGGACACCATAAAATTTTGTAATATTTAAAATCCATTTTTTTTTAAAAATATAAATCAATTTTTAGCAGGGTTAATTTTTGAGCTAGAGTGTTCATATTTGAACTCGTCCGAGCTTTTTAGGCCAAGAAGCTACAGTAAAAATTTCAGGTCGATATCTTGACTCGTTCTCGAGTTATCGTGCGAACAGACACACAGACAGACATACAGACAGACAGACAGACAGACACACAGACAGACAGACAGACAGACACACGGACATTGAACTTTTTTAGCACTCCAGTGGCGTAATAGGCTTCGCTATCGCTCAGCCAAAAACTGCTCTTCGCCACTGGATTTGTACCGTAAGTGATGTCACACACACACACACACACAACGACAAGGCTACCTGAGTCATTCCATCTCAAATAGTCCGAAATCTATGGGACGATGTCACCGATTTTTTTTTAAATTTTTTTTTGACCTCACAGTTTGTTAAGGGTCACTAGAAACCTCCAAATACCAAATATGAGCCCTCCAGCTCAATCCGTTCAAAAGTTACTGACTACTTTGCATTTTGATCCAAAAACAGCGGATAGTTTGATGGAAAACACTGAATTGGGGGTATCTCCTGAACCGTTGATGCCACCCGGCTGGCTGAGTGACCATCTTTTAAGTCTCTTAATTTTCTTCAAAACCATGTATATACATGCCAACTTTGAGCAAAAAATAGCCTTACATTAAACCAAAACCTAAAATTTTGGTCAGAAAGAGAAGAATTTTTTTTCTCATTCGAAGTGGTCATGAATGTTGACGGAACATTTTTTTTTCAGCTTATAATGACTTGCTTTATAACATATATCATTCTTAGGAATTTGTTTTTCCCCTTTCTCTTGGAAAAGGAAAGTATACAATAATGACTTGTATACAACTAATTGAAATGCTTTAAGTTACAGGTAGTATTGGACGTTGACAGTAGGTGTCTTGAAGGTCACTGGAGCTGAACCCAGGTGCTCTTAGTCAAGTAGTTGTTAAGTAGGATAATGTTTAGCCCCTTAGACCCTACTTTGACCAAATCTGTTTAAAAAAAATGGGTCTTTTATAAGAAATATCTTAAAAATTCAGTTTGAGCATCTTCCACATCACTAAATCTGTATATTTTGGGCTCAAAATCAAGTGCTAGTGGCATAGGGCAACATATCAAAAATTTGTGAAGGTTATTTTTAATATAAGGGAAACGTTCCAGAAAGCGCTTCCCAGAAATCATTTAAACACTTAAAAAAGGCATCGGATAAGGCTAAAGTGGGTGGAGTTCGGCAGCGGGCCCAGACACCGATACATTGCCGCCCTCACGAGTGCAGTTCACCTAGGCGACCTGAAGGCGCATGCATTACGCAGATTTCATGCGATCACCGGCTGTGACACTGTCTCTGCCTTCGTTGGAAAAGGTAAAAAATCCTGCTTTACTGTGTGGAATTCAAATCCCCTAACAACTCATGCAGCACATTTCCAGATCAGGGTTTCAGGCAGGACAAATTTGGGGTCAGGCACACCTCCCTACCCCTATAATGCCATCACCTTCCGACTGGGGCTGGCGGCTGAAGGCGGGAACGTGGCTTCCACGATGGACTACTCTGCCGCCAATTTGGGAGGCCTATCGTGAAATGCGTGGATGCGGCTGCAAATTCGGCTGCTCCACAAACCAATGTTCATGCCTCGAAGACAAAATACCCTGCTTCCCCCTGTGCACAAACTGTAACGGCATCACCTGAGCTAACACAATGTAAGATGTTAACGCCAGAACCCGAATCTGGGAGCCTTTCAAGGCACGGCCAAAACTTAGCATTTTTAATTTCAGTACCAACGAAAGCCAAGCTGCAAATGAACCGCCACCGGCAAGACGATGTCGACGATCCTGACGAGCTGTCCTCGTCTGACACGGACGACTATGATACCCATTTTATCTAGTTGCTTAACTAATGATGTTAAATTCTGATTAAAGCCCAAAAAAACGGCCGAAATAGGGCCATTTCCAGAGGTTTTCGTAAAATTGTGTTGCCGGTTGCCTATCTGCCCCTTAGGGGCAATGGCTGCAGGGGTCAGCGCAGCGTCTACTTTGAGAGGGCGTAGCGGGAAAACTATAAGAGTTAAAGACTCCCGGTTTTTTTGCGTTATGCTCGTAGTGTACAATAGCCGATAGAAAAGGTCGTTTCTCGAAAATCCGGTTCCATAGTGTCTAAAAATGCGAAAGACGAAAATTGACACTTTTTCACTTTACAAAACTTAAGATTCGACCTCAAATAATTTCCAAACGTGTAGAGATATTTTAAATCTGAGAACGGCATCGTGTTCAGCACATCCGAATTAGTCGGAAACGGGTGTTCGATCAACAACATCGAACCACTGGGTGTCAGTGGAACAATTTGGCCAACTTAACGCAGATTTCCGAAAATTTGGACTAAAATTGGCCAAAGCGGGCGTTTGCACGGTCGGATCAAATGTCTCTGCGACTCGAAATGCTCAGAATGGACCTTAGAACAACTGTACAAAGTTTGGTAGATGAGTCATTAAGTGCAGTATTCACCGATCTGGGCTGCAGTTGCCACCGGACTAAAAGAGCAGCTGCTGTCCTTAGCAATGTTCCGCGGGGCGCAGAAGACTGGCCCTCAGTGGAAAAAGGTAAGTTTCAAAACTCAATATCTTATTAAAATTTTCATAAGGACAGAAATTAATCATTAAGATATCTATCGATATTATTGGTCAAAAACTCAAATGTCCATTGATGTTTTGTGATAAATTTCTGTCTTTTGGGTTTGTTTTTATCGACGTTGTCATAGAAGGTTTTTCAGGCAAAGTGTCTCTCGAGAATTGTCAGCTAGGACGATCGCACTGCAAACATGTTCTATTCCGAGCCTCTCCCCCTACAAAGGAACTGACGACTTTGCAGTTCTAGGTTAAAAGCACGGTGGAGGGAGAGACGGTGGCGTCACTCGGGGCCTCCCCACATGCAGACCCGTGCGACAGAAATTGTCACTGACTGGCCGGGTCGGGGCAAACTACTGAGTCTGTCCGCCGTAACTACGGTCGGGGCAGCCCCAGCAGGTAGATGCGGTGCCCCGACCCAGCTTAGGTGCAGCCGACCCGAGTGTGCGAGAGAGAAAGGTCTCTGTGCGAGAAAGACATACATGTTTCGGTGCGAGTAGCGTGGGGTGCCGTTGCGAGTCGCACCGAAACATGTCTGTCTCTCTCGCACAGTGACCTTTCTCTCTCGCACACTCGGCCCGGCGGGAGGGTCAGCCGCACCTAAGCTGAGTCGGGGCGCCGCATCTACCTGCTGGGGCTGCCCCGACCGCAGTTACGGCGGACAGACTCAGTAGTTTGCCCCGACCCGGCCAGGTGGTGACAATTTCTGTCGCACGGATATACCTGGAGTGCCGCCACCGTCTCTCCCTCCACCGTGGTTAAAAGTATGGTTAAGTATGTGATCCACGGAGACGTAAGCCCTTGTTGATATCTCGCATACCAATTTGCTTGTGCTTGCACCTGCTTTTTAGGCAACGGAGTTGCCTTCTAAAATCGCTTTGAAACGTCTGTCAATTGTTTTATATGGCCCCTTACGGGAGGAAAAAATCCGCTCCAACGATTTTTATAATATTAACTACAGTTATAGTATGTAAACTTGTATACTCACTCTGAAAGTTTAATAGAAATTTTAACTACAGATTTTCTGTAAATTTGAATTGAAATTTCAGTTGCTATGATAATGCTCGACTTGTCAGCTGAAATCACGAGGAGAAGGGGATAGTTTTTTTGTGGTGGGGCTAGGCGGAGTCGAGCCAACACGGAGCGAAAGAGAAACCTCTAAAGTCTGCGTTCAAACAAAGCTCAGTAAAACGCCCAGGAAAGAGATGACACCACTGAAATTCGCACGTGACCACCATACCGCCCTTTCGATACCTACTTCATTTTTACCGAACGAACAGTGGACTGCGGCGCACTTCTGCAAACCTAAGATAATAATTTAAAATCGTAACGTAGGGGGATTAGTGATCCTTTTCATGTTTTCTAGGTTGGCACGTTGTGTAAACAAGGTTTGTTTGAGGTGGACGCGCGTGCGCTGTGTCGCCGGCCGTCTTTCAACCATGGCCGCCTCGGCCGGGAGCTGAGGCTCCCACCTCGCGACTTTAAATCATTGTATAAAGTTATCGAAACGTTGACAAGGCGAACTGAATGCGTATAAATAGTACTTTTTTACATGCAGAAAACGGTTTGGTAAGTTTGACTTCAGTCTGGTGAGCAGAATTCTTGAAATGGTGTACATTTACGTGTATCATTTTCGTAAATCACTTGTGTTCCTACGTTTTGAACCTCCATGAAACTTTGCAAAACGATTTCCGCAGGTCTGGAACTGCTATTTTCACATTAATTTCGGCTGCCTAAAATTTCGTTCAGCTAAAATAAATAGTTATGAGGAGTCTCGGTCGATGGAGAGAGACCAGACACGAGTTAAGAAACAGACTAGGTTTATTGAGCACTATGCACACAGAACAACGGTAGCGCTATACACAAGAGAACAGAGTCGCGACAGCGGTGCGTACGGAGAGCCAAGCGGCGAGCGGCACTGAGGCGTCCGGGTACGGTGCTGAGCGAGAACTGGCGGCTCGGCGGAGAAGGGCAGCTTATAAACAGCTGCGGAAACTTCCCGATGCAGGTAGTCGAAGGGTCGCGGAGCGTCGCGAGCAGCGGAGAGGCGACTGGGCTCGCCCTTGCGGTCCGGCCGGGCGTTCCCCGGTTCCGGGAAAACTCGAGCAGCGAAGGGAAGGTGCCGGCCGTCCCTGCGGGCCAGCTGGAGACTTCTCGAGGCTTCTAGGTGGCGGGAGAATGGCCGCCACAGGAGCCCCCCGTGGAGACCGGAGGTTAGGGAAGACGGAAACGGACTCGGCGGCCGTAACGGGTTGTGTAGGCGGGCCGATCCGCATTGTTGATGGTTTGGTTGCTTCTGCTGCGGGGCCGGCTAGCTGCAGGGGTGCTGGTGCTGGAGGGTACGTTGCTGGCTGGTGCAGAGCCCCCCGCGGAGTCCATTGTAGTGGACGGTGGCGGGGATGAGGTCGATGAGGCCCCGCGAGCTGAGTCAGGGCCTGGCGCAGCGTCGTCTTGGATGATGTAGGCAGGCTTGACTCGGTCGATGGACACCCGTCGCTCAGCGTTGTTCGCCAGGATGGTGATGGTCTTGTCGTCGCGCTGGGCGACGGGGTGCGGGCCGGTGTATGGCTGCTGGAGGCGCTTGCGCACGGCGTCGTCCCGGAGAAAAGCGTGGCTGCAGGAGTCCAGGTCCTGGAACACGAACTGGTGTGGTTTGGCGTGGCTGGATCCGGGGACTGAGCGCAACTCAGCCATTTTTCGCCGCAGTCGAACGACGAGGTTGCTGACGTCCTCGTAGCGCTCGGGCGAGCTCGATGGGGCGATCATTTCGCCTGGGAGTCGCAGGGGTTGGCCGTAGACTAATTCCGCGGACGACGCGTTGAGGTCCGGGCGAAAGGCGCTGCGGATTCCGAGCAGGACCACAGGGAGGGCTTCAAGCCAGGATGTGCCCTCGTGGCACATGAGAGCTGCCTTGAGTTGCCTGTGGAGCCGTTCGACCATGCCGTTGGCGCAAGGATGGTAGCTGCAGGTTCGGTGGCGTTCGCTACCGCAGACCTCGCCGAGGGCGCGGAATAGTGCGGATTCGAACTCTCGGCCTTGGTCCGTGGTGATGCATGTAGGCGCGCCGAACCGGGATATCCAGCAGTTGAGCAAGGCCTCAGCGACGTCCTCGGCGGTGTTCCGTTTCAGTGGCCAAACTTCGGGCCACCGAGTGAAACGGTCCACGACAGTGAGGCAGTACTGGTAGGAGTTGGTCGGGGGCATGTAGATGATGTCGATGTGGATGTGCTGGAAACGGCCGGAAGGCGGCTCGAAGGTGCCCGGTGGCGCCTGGGTGTGCTTGGTGATCTTGGAGCGCTGGCAGGGAAGGCAGGCGCGGGCCCAGGAACGGCAGTCCTGGTGCACGCGCGGCCACACGTAGCGCTGAGCGACGAGCTTGGCGGACGCCTTGATGCTTGGATGGCTTAGGCCGTGTAGTGCGTTGAACACCTGCCGGCGGTAGGTCGCGGGAACGAAGGGCCGTGGCAGTGGCGTAGCCGTGTCACAGTAGAGTGTGATGTCGGATCCGGGGACGCTGACGCGTTCCAGTTTCAGTCCAGTCGTGCTGTCTGCGAGCAGGTCACGCAGCTCGGGGTCGTCGGCCTGGGCTCGGGACAGCGCGCGCAGGTCGACGGGCTGGGCAGCAGCGACGGCTTCCACGCGGCTGAGGGTGTCTGCGACGATGTTCTCGGAACCCGCGATGTGCTGGATGTCCGTCGTGTACTGCGAGATGAATGAGAGCTGGTTCAGCTGGACTGGAGGCAGCCTCTCGCGGCTCTGCTGGAAAGCGAACGTCAGCGGCTTGTGGTCGGTGTAGATGGTGCAGTGCTGGGCCTCGAGGACGTGCCGGAAATGCTGGACGGCCTCGTAGACAGCGAGCAGCTCCCGGTAGTAGGCGGGCCACTCGGATTGGCGAGGCGTTAGCTTCTTCGAGAAGAAAGCTAACGGTTGCCATGAAGTACCGACGAGTTGCTGCAGGCTGGCCCCCATTGCCACCATAGAACAGTCCGTGAAGAGGCCGAGCTGGGCGGATGGGTCGGGGTGCGCCAGGAGGGTGGCGTTGGCGAGGTGCTCTTTGCACGCGTTAAAGGCCGCCGTCAGCTCCGGTGTCCATGTCACGGCCTGCTTTCCTCGGAGGCTGGCTATGGCGGCGTGCAAAGGGGCTTGATGATGGGCCGCGGATGGGAGGAAAATCCTATAGAAGTTGACCATCCCCAGGAAACGGCGGAGGCCCCGGGCCGTCGGCGGTGGTGGGTAGTCCCGGAGGGCTTGGATGCGCTCTGGGAGAGGCTCCGTGCCGGCGGCGGAGACTCGGTATCCGAGGAAAGTCACGTGGTCTGCTCCGAGCACGGTCTTGGTGGTGTTGACCAGGATGTCGTAGTCGGCAAGGCGTTTGAAGAGGATGCGGAGGTGCTGCTCGTGTTCTTCTTTGGAGCGGGAGTACACCAAGATGTCGTCGATGTAGGGAAAGCAGAAATCCAGTCCGGAGACGACCTCGTCAATGAAGCGTTGAAAGGTCTGCCCGGCGTTGCGGAGGCCGAACGACATGAACGGAAACTCGAATAGGCCGAACGGCGTGGTGATTGCTGTCTTCGGAATGTCCGGTGGGTGAACAGGGATCTGAGTGTAGGCCTTGAGGAGGTCGATGACGGAGAAAACTGTGCAGCCTCGGAGCCGGTGGGAGAAGTCGTGGATGTGGCGGACAGGGTACCTGTCCGGGATGGTCCTGGCGTTCAGGGCGCGATAATCACCGCATGGCCTCCAGGAGTCGTCCTTCTTGGGCACCATGTGGAGCGGTGAAGACCAGGGACTCTCGGAGCGGCGGGCCTTCCCGTTTTGCACCATGGTGTCCAGCTCGCCCTTGGCGGCGTGGAAGCGGTCCGGGGCGAGGCGACGTGGACGCGCAGAGACGGGAGGTCCGGGTGTCGTCCTGATGTGGTGCACGGTTGAGTGGCACACCTGGCGGGGAGCTCCCGAGGGTTTGGTCAACTCCGGGAACTCGGCCAGAATGTTGCTGAACGGCGTAGATTGGGGCATAGAAGCGACGCGGACGCTGGGCTGGTGAATGCTGCTGCTCTCGCCGGCGACGCTGCGGCCCGTGGTGGAGTCGATGAGCCGTTTGTTGCGGCAGTCAGGGAGGAGCCCGTAGTACGCCATGAAATCGGAGCCGAGGATGGGCATGTTCACGTCGGCGACGAGGAAATTCCAGCTGAAATTGCGTTGAAGCCCGAGGTCGGGGGTGACGTGCAGAGTGCCGTATGTAGCGATGGTGGAGTCGTTCGCGGCCTCCAGGGCGAAGGGCACGCGAGGGCGGTTGTCTTTGAGGAACCGCTTGGGCCAGCAGCACACGTCGCTCCCGCAGTCGGCGAGGTACTTGATGTTGGTGGTGCGGTCTCTGATGATGACGCGGCTTGAAACGTCCCGGCAGCCTGCTGCCGCCCCTACTGGCTGCCGGGGGCGTTTCCCTGGTAGTTACAGGGCGCCTGGCACTTCTTCGAGTTGGCCCCGAAGCGGCTGTGGTACCAGCAGACGGTGTTGTTGTGGCTAAAGCGAGGGCGCGGGGACGGGCTGCGAGGGCGGTCCCGGGGGCGCGAGTCGCGGCTCTGGCTGGACCTGAGGGCTTGGAGCTCGGACTGCATGGAGGAGATGAGGTCGCGGAGCTCGGTGAGTTGGTTGTCCAGCTGCTCGGGCGGGGCCTTGGAGGCGACGGCGTGTACGGCCGGCGCTGGAGTGGGCTGCACGGCGACGATCTTGTCTGCGACCTCTGCAAGGTCATCCAGGGACGCGGTGGCTGGTTGCGTCTGCAGGATGGCCTGGGCGTTGATCGGGAGCCGCTGCAGCCAAATTGTCCTCAGGAGTTTGTCCTGGCCGAAGGCGGGGCCGGCGAGGGAGCGCAAGTGCCGTAGGTACTGTGACGGCTTGCGGTCACCGATGTCCTCATCGATGAGCAGCTGTTTGATGCGCTGCTCCTCGGGCAGGGACACGCGCTTAATGAGGGCGGTCTTGAGCGTGGTGTAGGGGTTCTCAGCCGGCGGGCTTGTGATGATGTCGTCGACCTCGTTGGCGTACTTCTCGTCGAGGTGCGAGACTACGTAGGCGTACTTGGTGGCTTCCTGTGTGATGCCGGCGAGGCTGAACTGGGCTTCGACCTGCGAGAACCACAGTGTCGGCCTGTCCCTCCAGAACGGCGGCAGTTTGACGCTGATGCGGCTGACGGCGGCAGGAGGGCCCTCGGGCGTCTGCTGGAGGCGGCGCTGTAGGTCCTCGTTCTGGAGGCGAAGCTGGTCAAGCTGCTGCTGGAGTGCTTCTGCGTCCATGGTGATCTGGCCGAGGTGCACTGGTGGAGCAGCGGGTGGGCGGCGATGGAGCACGGAGCACAACAACACAGTCACGAAATAGCACTAACACACTTAAATACTGAGCACAACTTGTCCAAGTCGGGGTCACCACTGAGGAGTCTCGGTCGATGGAGAGAGACCAGACACGAGTTAAGAAACAGACTAGGTTTATTGAGCACTATGCACACAGAACAACGGTAGCGCTATACACAAGAGAACAGAGTCGCGACAGCGGTGCGTACGGAGAGCCAAGCGGCGAGCGGCACTGAGGCGTCCGGGTACGGTGCTGAGCGAGAACTGGCGGCTCGGCGGAGAAGGGCAGCTTATAAACAGCTGCGGAAACTTCCCGATGCAGGTAGTCGAAGGGTCGCGGAGCGTCGCGAGCAGCGGAGAGGCGACTGGGCTCGCCCTTGCGGTCCGGCCGGGCGTTCCCCGGTTCCGGGAAAACTCGAGCAGCGAAGGGAAGGTGCCGGCCGTCCCTGCGGGCCAGCTGGAGACTTCTCGAGGCTTCTAGGTGGCGGGAGAATGGCCGCCACAGTTAAAGTCGCTAGGTTTAGGGCCCCGGTTCGCCCCTTTGGTGCGCTCGGTGGAGGGGGCGGTATTGTTGACGTTCCGCTCCGGCCGTGACCTCGCCGCCCATTTTTTGCTGTCAGAAGGAGAGCTTCTTTTCTCTCTTTTTCCTGGCGTTTAGATGACGGCCTAACAGTCGGAGAGTATTCATTGCTTGAAACCCGCCTTATCAAATCGAATTTATAATTATTTAGTCACTATCTTGACTATCGTAAACTAAACAAAACTACTGCGTTTTCTTACAGTCTTATGATACACTCACAATAATTTTACCATAGTTATAGAAACTCCGTTGTCTACCAGGATTTCGTGAAATCGTATTTTCCTGAGATAAAAATGCGTGCCTTGTAACATTTTCCTTAAAGTTAAAAAGTATATTGCGTGTGTTGTGCACTCAAAGACTCATGGCTCGCACTTCTTCTTTAGGATTTGTGTGATGTGGGTTCGATTCCCACAAGTCAAGTGCAATCTATGATTTTTTTTCTTCAGCTTCTGTGCTTTGTTTCCCGTGCTTGCATGTTTTTTTCATTTTGCTTGGTTTTGACCTTCTAGCTCTTTCTGCACAATTTCACCTGATTATTTTCTGCTTATTTCATTGTTTTACCTGTTTGTATCTAACAATTGGCCTCCCAAGTCCCAAGTGTTCACCACAAACTCAGACTAATTCAGAAAAATTCAAGCTAATTCAGAAACAATTCACCTAATTCGTTCTAATTCCTGCCAAATAAAAATCTAATTTACTTAAATTTTCGTTCAAATTACTCCCATTCAAGTGCCAGTTTTGCTAATTCCAATGGAATTCACAAAAAATTCGAAGTAATGCATTTCAAATCCAAAGAAAATCACAAAATTTATTTAAATTCTTGACAATTATTCAAATCTTAAACAAGTCTAATTCACCAATTTTGTACACCTAATTCAGATGTTGTTTTCCCCTTTTAGGTGTGGTTGGACCAGAAAAAAATGTGAAGAGCAGGGCAGCCAAAGTGTCCCGTGACCTCAACTCCATAGGTGGGGGAGACCCTGTGCCCCTCCTGTCTACATATGAGAGGCGGGTTTTGGCTCTTATGGGAGGCATCAAGAGAGTGATTGGCTTCACGGAGGTCATAGACCCACTAGAGGCAGGAACTTTCCGCACGATTTTGTCATTAAACTAGAAGAATGCACTGCATTTTTGGCTGAGTGCATTTATAAAATTTGCAAAGGCCTAATCTCAATTTTTGCTTGTGTTTCTTGTTATTGCAAATAATGAAAGCCAAGCTCTATGTTGTGTTATAGTTATAGTTATAACAACCAAGCCTTATGTCGTGCCTGTTAGGTTGACAGCAACCTGTTTCACAATCTTCTTCTCTCTCAAACTTGGCAACGTGAGACAGTATAGTAGTAAAGTGTTGTAAAGTCTTGTTTAGTTTGCACTCAGCCAATTAATCCTGATGTTTCTAATTCGAATGTAGTATCATCTGTGCCACAGTCAGTCCATGACACGCTTAAAAGAGTTTGTTTTTCCTTATGATTACAGATTGATCCACTTCTGATGAGCTCAAAGGAGCGTGTCAAGAACCGTGCGTTTGTAAGTTTTGTGCTCACCACTTTAATGTTGTGATAGGTTTACCTGAAAGTGTAATATGGAGAAAGGTCACTCTTGGAGGTTTGTCTGTTTATTTGTTTGTTTAGTTTTCTGACTTTGTTAAAAATTTTGTGGAAATCATGATTTAAGGTTTATGGTAATAGGTAAGAACCCCTTTTGTAATACCCATTTAATTTTCCACAAAACCTCATTGAATTTATTTAGGAAGAAAATTCAATTCCAAATAAAGGCATTAATGTCTGTTGCCATAGCAACCCAAACGTACAATTAGATGAACCTCATTAGTGTAAAGTCTAACTATTAGTATCCCACATATTTGATATCTAAACAGGATTTTACTCATGCAACAAAGTTCTTAGTTGAATACACATTTTACTGTCTTGATGAACTCTTAACATAGGATTTAATGTGATATTTATTTTGACTTCTTTTTTTTTCCTTTTTTCTTGATTTAAAGACTTCTATTTTATTTATTCCAATGTTGCTGCAACTTGTTATTTTTCTTACAGCTTGAAGAGGATGACCAGGATGACATACAGAGGGCCATTGCAGCCTCCCTACAGTCCGTCAAAAAGGAACCAGAAGAGGTTATCACTCTGGACTCGGATGAAGAAGAATGCGTAAGTCAAATCATGTTCAGTACTCTTACATCATTAAATCAAGGCTTACTCATAGACGTGCTTATGGGTAGTGTATGCAAGCTTTCAGATCTTATCTAATCTAAAAATAAATTTTATTACAGTTTCTTAGTCATATCCATTCCTACCATTTTTTTAAAACTCTATCCCTTTGTAGAACACATGCATTCATCAACCATATGATAAGGAGAAAGCCTTGGAACAAGCCTTAAGGCAGTCCTTGTCAGAGCAGTGCATGCAAGTAAATTCACTAATATTACAGTTTCTCACATAAAATCATGCCAATATGTATAAAAGTAAATTTTGTTTACTGATTATTTTTTGTTTACTTCATCCCATTTTTGCAAATCTTCATCTAGCAGTCCTATAACGAGCAGGAAGCCTTGGAGAAAGCTCTAAGAGAATCCACTCAGTCCATGCAAGTGAGTTAATTAATCAATCTTATTATTTTGTTAAATCAGTGCTGTCTGAAATACCAGTTAGCATGCAAATAGCTCTTTTTCTAAATTCATGCCTATATATTCAAAAATAAATTCTGTGTAACTAATTTTATTTATTTATCCCGTTCTAGAAAAATTCCTTTATGCAATCCTATAATGAAGAGGAAGACCTGAGGATAGCTCTGGAAAGGTCGATGCAGTCTCCACCAACAGCCTACGAAGACACCTTCCACTTCAGTCCGTCTCCTCCAGCATCTTCATCTAACCTCACCTCTCAGTCTCCTACAGTCTCCCATCACACCCCTCATTCTCCTGTCACCATTCCGCCTTCTACCTTATCGACTCTCCCCTTTCCTTCAAAACCAACCATTAAAATATGTCAGCCCACCTCCTTCACTTCTATTCTTAAGAGGAGGCTAAAGGTCCGGCCGTGGCGGGCTGCGCGCGGCGCTCGCAGCGCCTTGCACGGGCAAACATCTCACGCTGTTTCTCAAAAACCTGTGTTCCGAAAAAAATCAAATTTGGCAAGTGGGTCCTTGAAGGACGAATCTCGATGTCGAGCGTATTAGTTTGCCTCTGGCATTGCCTGTATTGCCTACAATGACCTCATTGACCCGGCCACAACAGTTTTTTTCGTGGGCGCTTTTTGTGGAATATTGCGTCTTCACGAGGTAGCCACATCCTTTATCTACCTTGTATCAAAATATGAGATCGATATCTCCAACGGTTTGTCTGAATTAATGCACGATCCGGACCTCTGCACGGCGTGTTTTGTACCGGACGAGAAAAATGGCAGTACCGGCCCCTATCTCACTCCCCCCCCCTCCCCCGCCGCCTCGTGCCCCGCCGCCGTGTGCAGGGAGCAGGGAGCCCGAGCGGAGGCAAGCAGGCAAGCCTGGCTGGTGCGTCGTCAGCTGAGCTTTCTGCCTGTCCGTCTGTCGCCGTCTGTTCGTCTCCCATACGTTGGACCACCGAGATCCCTGAGTCGAGGCTGGCGCGTCTGGTCTGGTCTGTCAGCCGTCCGGGCCGGGGGAGGGGGGGGGGAGGGTGTGTGTCGTAGGGGGAATGCCACGCGTTGCACCTACTTGTATACTGGAGAAGCACACGATGTTACTGACGATGATGACAAGCAAATAGCGATTTGTTTTCCCGCTGGAGAAACAAAGGGAGCGAAATGTTTACGGTTTACGACAGGAAGTGATGGCGACCGCGTTCCTACCGCCTCCCGCGTGGCCGATACCAGACACGGCAAATTCTCATTACATGACTTTCTGTTGTTTTTCGTGCTGTTTTAAACGTTTACCAGTCACACAGTACTATAATACATCCATACTCAAAAACGTCCTAAGAGTAAAAATTTTCGGAGTACACAAAATGCATCACAGATTTGGATTTTGCGGGTCCAGGGGATAGTACAGTCAATCTGGATTTTAACCCAATAATTCCGATCAGTACGAAACTTTGGGGATCGTTTTAGGCATATCTAAGGAGTACTTGGCCAAAATTCCCCAAAAATCCCACCGTGCAGATCGGTTTAAATCGCGTTCAAAGTTCAAATTTGGGGCTTTTGAACAAATACAGTTTTTTCGGTTCCTATTTGAGATATACGAATGCGGTATCCACCATGCATTCAATGCAGCATGATCTCTGCTTTCAGTATATATATGGGTTTGTGATATTTCGAATAAAACTGTCATGTGCAGAAGGAAAAACCTGTAATTTTTCAACAATTTGTGTTGTTCAAAGTGTTTTGTTCAAGTATATCAACTTAACCAGCCCAAAATTGTAAAAAATACCTTTTACAATTGTTGTTGGCCTTTTATTCCTCTACAACTTTGCTTTTTACACAATTTGTCTATGATCAAATTTACAGGTTCTATGTGGACCGACAACCCTGAAAACGGGTCCAGATTTGTCAACTTCTATGCACAAACCCCCCAAGGGGCGGTAGGCAACCAACACGACAAGCGCGTTTTTTCTCGTTTCATTGCGTTTCGCTTTGATTTTCTCCCATATAAAGAGTTGTACGGACTGGGAGTTTTGTATCAGCTTTCTCTGCTGATTAGGTCCAAGTAATTTTCTTTTTATCCGACCTTCACGACCGTATTGGCCAGCTTGAGTGTCAAAACCGAGGTCAAAACGTATTTTCGGACTTTCTCGAGATTTGCTTTAATTGACTTTTAACGCAGCCTACTGACGAACCAGGAACCAGTGCGAGTTTAGTGTCTTGAATTGGGTTGTTGTGGAGGGGGAAACCGAAAGAGTCAAGATGACAAATATAAATTCTTGTTTTCGGGAAATAGAAGCGCAATTAGGCTGACACAAGATAAAAACTGACAGGAACTATTTTACACCTTTTTTTGGAATATTGCATTTTTAAAATTTTAAAGAAATTTCATTGTAAATTTGCAGTTTTTGCCTCGAAATGACTACAAGAAGTGGAGTTTTCTCCGAAAGGTCAAATATATGGCAAAATCATCACGATTTGTGATTTTAAAATAGGTGGCAAACAGTGTATTTCAGCGAATTTGGCAAAAATTGGTCGCGTTTCCGTCAATTTGCAACCGCATTGAATCAAGCCTTCTCTATAAAAATAGACCAAACGTTGAAATATGGACACAGGAAGTACGTAAATACCGAATGAAAATAAATGTCACTTCGCAGACAGAGGCATAAGTAACAAGACTGCCTTATTCGAAATTTGACTGTAAAATGGCTTAAAGAATTAGCTACATGCCCGCCGTTTCTATTTATTTTTAGTGTGTGTTAATAATCAACTAAACACATGTCGAAGCCGAACCTCTCGCTTCCCCTCTCCATAACAACCCAGTTCAAAACACTAAACTCGCACTGGTTCGTCAGTATAGGCTGCGTTAAAAGTCAATTTAAGCAAATTTTAAGAAAGTCTGAAAATACGTTTTGAAACTCAAGCTGGCCAATACGGTCGTGAAGGTCGGAAAAAAAGAAAATTACTTGGACCTAATTAGCAGAGAGACAGCTGATACAAAACTCCCAGTCCGTACAACTCTTTATATGGGAGAAAATCAAAGCGAAACGCAATGAAACGAGGAAAAACGCGCTTGTCGTGTTGGTTGCCTACCGCCCCTTAGGGGGTTTGTGCATAGAAGCTGACAAATCTCGACCCGTTTTCAGGGTCGTCGGTCCACATTGCACCTGTAAATTTGATCATAGACAAATTGTGTAAAAAGCAAAGTTGTAGAGGAATAAAAGGCCACTCTGCAAACTCAAGTGTGAGACAGTATCACACTTTTTACTGCAGTACCCCTGCGTCTAACACTTTCACAAACTATTTTCTATTGTTGAATAGCAATCACGTTTTAGAGAACAGCATCAGTTTTGGTTGAAAATCTCGGTTAAAACGAGCTACCATGTGCTGGGGTTTGGAACAACAATACATTAAATAATCGTAAATTAATGGTTTTGAAAATTTATAGGAACGTTGTTGTTTGCGATCAGAACCCCATCACATGGTAGCTCGTTTTAACCGAGATTTTGAACCAAAGCTGATGCTATTCTCCAAAACGTGATTGCTAGTCAACGACAGAAAATAGTTTTTGAAAGTGTGAGATGCAGTGGTACTGCAGTAAAACGTGTGATACTGTCTCACACTTTAGTTTGCAGAGCAACAACAATTATAAATGGTATTTTTTACAATTTTGGGGTGGTTACGTTGATACACTTGAACAAAAAACTTTGAAAAACACAAATTGTTGAAAAAATATAGATTTTTCCTTCTGCACACGAAAGTTTTACTCGAAATATCACAAACCCTGATATATTCTGAAAAAAGAGATCATGCTGCATTGAATGGTGGAAACCGCATTCGTACATCTCAAATAGGAACCGAAAAAACTGTATTTGTTCAAAAGCCCCAAATTTGAACTTTGAACGCGATTTAAGCCGATCTGCACGGTGGGATTTTTTGGGGAATTTTGGCCAAGCACTCCTTAGACATTCCTAAAACGATCCCCAAAGTTTCGTACTGTTCGGAATTTTTCTTGGGTTAGGGGCCGTTTTGGCACATATTGACTGGACTAGGGCTCGGGTTCGAAACTCGGGCATGGGGCCGCCAGCGCCGCAACGCGACCCGGCGCGCGGCGCCTCGCCCAGCGTACGCACGGCACGGACGTGCGGCCCGGCTACGCACGGCACGGCATGTCGCAGGGGCCCCGGCGGAGTTCTGCTGCTGACTCAGATTTACGCGGGGCAGTGGGAGGTGGGAGGGGGGCGAAGATAAGGGCCGGTCCTTTATTCTTTTAACTCTCGCTGTCTGACCGAAGGAAACAACCGTGACGACCCGTGCAGAGGTCCGGATCGTGCATTAATTCAGACAAACCGTTGGAGATATCGATCTCATATTTTGATACAAGGTAGATAAAGGATGTGGCTACCTCGTGAAGACGCAATATTCCACAAAAAGCGCCCACGAAAAAAACTGTTGTGGCCGAGTCAATGAGGTCATTGTAGGCAATACAGGCAATGCCAGAGGCAAACTAATACGCTCGACATCGAGATTCGTCCTTCAAGGACCCACTTGCCAAATTTGATTTTTTTCGGAACACAGGTTTTTGAGAAACAGCGTGAGATGTTTGCCCGTGCAAGGCGCTGCGAGCGCCGCGCGCAGCCCGCCAGCGGGCTGGACGGCCGGGCCTTTAGCCTCCTCTTAATCCCATTTCGTCCTCTTTTTCAACACCTTCGCCTATCCCACACTTATCCAATTTTTCCCCCCCTTCAAAACAAAATCACTCACCACCTCCCTTGCACCATTGCCTTCCTGTAGACCAAATCGCTCCAATATCTTCAAAATTTTCCAACCTTCATCTACTCTTTCCCTTACCTCCAAACCAGCCACTATGGCATCTCGACCCTCCCACCTCCTTTCTCTTCCTTCCAAACCAGCCACTATGACATCTTGACCCTCCCACCTCCTTTCCCCTCCTTCCAAACCAGCCACTATGACATCTCAACCCTCCTACCTCCTTTCCCTTCCTTCCAAACCAGCCTCTATAACATCTCAACCCTCGCACCTCCTTTCCCTTCCTTCCAAACCAGCCACTATAACTTCTCAACCGTCCCACCTTCTTTCCCCTCCTTCCAAGCCAGCCACTATGACATCTCAGCCCTCCTACCTCCCTTCCCTTCCTTCCAAACCAGCCTCTATAACGTCTCACCAAGGCGTTGTCGTCGTCAACTTCCTGGTACACATCATTATAAAGAGCATTTTGAGCTCCTCTTACTACATACTGCGGTACTTTGTTCAAGATGCACAAATTGTGGAGCACACTGACCGCAAGCACAATCCTGCAGGCCTTCACAGGGGAATAATGCAAAACACGCTCATCATTGATAGCTCTGTTGACATAGAGGAATACAATACAAATTTTCAAAAAGCTGATTTTTGATTTATCTATAAACATTACATTCTAGATACTGAGTTGAATTTTAAGAAATGGATTTTGATCACCTGAATCTCTTCTTAAGAGTACCTATGTCTCTCTCACTGTGGCACCTGTCGTGGACAAGGTCCATATTAAATCGTGTCACAGGGGTGTTTTCGTCTGGCTGCTCATTTCGTGCAAGGGGCACCATGACCCAAGGCTCTAAGGCAAAGCCGGAATCTCCTGAAACAGTGAAACAATATCATGATATTCAAGCCTGATATCAGCCCCTTAATTTCAAATTATATTTGATGTGGACCTCCAATGGAACACAGCTCCATCATTCCAGGTTTTGAATTGATTGTCTCAGACTGGATTTGCTAACGCAATCTAGGCTGTTCAGTGATAAAATTGAAGTATTTTTACTCAATATTAAGATGATTTGGTGCCTCTGTGTGGGACCCATCAGTTACCCATCAGTAACCATCACTGTTCATAACATCCATTTAGGGGCACCAAATTATCTTGATATTGATTAAGAATAAAATTTATTGCATTGCTGAACAATCTGGATTACAGTAGCAAACGCAGAGTGAGCCATATAATTCAGAATCTGGAATGATGGGTGATGGGTGCCGTGTTCCATTAGAGATCTACCTTAGAACAATACAATATACCAATTAAAATACACGGTTGATCTCGATTGAGTTCCTCCATTCGCCGTCGCAGAGCACTGTTTGCAAAATATATGTGAATCATTGGTTGCCCCAGGGTACCTTGCTAAAACATTAAGGAAAAGCAGCTGCCTGTCACATGTCTGTCAAGAGAATAAAGGCAAAAGATCAAATTGTTTGATAATTGATGTCATAAATACCGTGCAGGAATACAAGCAAGAAAGAAAAGCAGCTCGAATGTTGCACTCGACTCGTGGGATTCGAACCCACATTGCACTAATCTTAAAAGACAAATGCAATTTATTAGTTGTTTAAAGAGTGCAATTGAACCGAGACTACAGTAGCATGCGATATTTATTATAGATAACACGAGGTGCAGCAAGTGAAATATGCATGCAAGTGTGTAGGTAAACGCAGAGAGGTAGCAAATGTCTAAATGGCCAGCATGATACTACGCAATACTTATAACCCAGAACCAAAAACTCATCGGCTCTCAAATGGTTGAAGTGCGATTGAACTTTGCTCAACCAATACTGAAATGATTCTATGTGTGTGTAGGGTAGAGTGGGGTGGGGTGGTCTCTCGGGGTGGGAAAGGGTGGGGCCGGGTGGGGTGGGGTGGGGCGCGCTAAGAGACGGGCACACGCGTGAAGCACAGCAACCCATGGGCAAAAGCACCCCGCGCCGGGACGGTGCGCCACTGCACTGGATCCATCTAACTTTTGGAGCGCAAACGCAGCCTATACTGAAAAGGAAAAAAAAGGAAAACAAAACAAGGCTGAAAAACTTAGAATCTTTTTTTTTTATGGACAGGCACCTGACATATCAATCTGAGGAAATATGCAGGCTCTGAATCTGAATACATTAGAATATTAATGAATTATCTATATTGATGATTTATCAATATTCTTTTCTTGCAAACTGAGCAGAGAAAAGTCAGTGACTGCAACCTCCTTCGCAATTGGGGCCCCAAAAACAGACACTCCAATTTTCAATTTGCTTTTAGGTTTTAGAAGGGTACTTACAAAGAGAACATTGATAGCTGCAAAGCTCTTTCTCCCAATGTATGCTTGCCTCATGGCAGCAACAGGTGGCTTCGTGATTTTAATAAGTGAGCCATCGAAAATACCCACTGTAGCTGGCAACCTGCCGCCCATCATCTGGTGCTGACATCAAAACTGATCCCAACAATGCAGCAGAAAATCGCGACATTCTTGTTACCTGCATACCGTCATCTGCAGATGCTTGACGAGGACGAAAAGAAAGAGGTAATTTTCATTCCGTCCATTCGTTTTTAAACAATTCTTTCCTGCAAACCTAACTTTATTTTCTTTTCGTTTAGGTATACGATCATGTTCGCTCCCTGCTGCCAGAGAAGGCTGGAGCCGGACAGGATAATCCTGACAACCCCACTGACGAGCCTCCTCCAGCAAAGCGTGGGCGTGTGAGGTCGTAATTCTCAAAGTGGAAGCCATCCCCCTCCTCGAAAACTGACGAGGTCACGGCATACCTTGCCAATGCGCCAAGCATCGATTTGGAGGATCTCTTCGCCTACTGTAGAGCGGAGGTAACTGTTTTATAAATGTACGAATTATTTCTCTTCAATCGGTCTTATTCCAAATATTTACACGCTAAATGTATTTGTATGTTTTTGTGCATACGTTTGTACAAAGTTGTGCATACGTTTCGATTCGCACAAATTTGCGCGCAAAAATGAACGAATTTGTGCATATGTTTGTACAAAAACATGCACTCCTTCGCACAAATTTGTGCTAATCGAAACGCATGCACAACTTTGTACAAACGTTTGCACAAAAACATACAAATACATTTAGCGTGTACGATGTTATTTCTCTTTTGCAGTAGCAACCTATCACAGGCAGATTCCCTGTCCTTGCCAAGCTGGCACATGGATTGATGGGGAAGCCAGCAGCTAGTGCTGGAAGTGAGAGAAGTTTTAGTAGGGCTGGTTTCCTTATCCAGTGCCGGAGAAACCGACTGTCCCCAAGGACAATAGACAACATTTTGTTTTTAAATAGCTACCTTAATAATAAATTGAAAAAGTAAGAATTAGTATCACAATTATTAAAACCTGTGTTACTCGCTTTAACCCTCACCGATGCGAAAATGCATATGATCCGAGATAAGGGCCGGCGCCGAGTAGGTAGGCAACAAGTTCGGCTGTAGGGCCAGGCCCAGGCCGCCAGACGCCAGACGGGCTGCCTACTTCTACGGCGCACAGCACCGGGCGGCCGGCCTGGCTAGGCAGTGACGTCACGCTGCGCGATGCGCGCGCTCCGCCGACCAGCAGCCGGTCGAGTACAGATCTTTGCCCGAAGCGCCCAGGCCACCCGCTCGGGTAAAGCGACAATCGCTACCGTGCGTCCGGTCGGGTCGGGTCGGGCAGAGCAGCCAGCGCGCTTCGGGTAAGCGTGCGGAGGCTTGGCCGACCGATTGCAAACTCTGGGTGGAAACTCTCATTCCCAGGGTAGTAGGAGAGCGAAAGCCAAGACCGCTGAACGGGGAGGATTGTTAAATTTGGAGAAAGACACATTGGGTACCCAAAACAAAAATCAAAGCCAGCTACTAGGTGATGCGAAGTTAGGGTTGTTTGTGTCCAACCCAGCATTTGGAAATAAAGTTTCCAAACTGCCAGTAGGAGTTGTAGCTCAATCGGGATTAGTACCCTGTGTGACAGCACCACTAACCATTGTCATGCAGAATTTTGGGGATAAATGCGTTACAATTCCCAAATATGCAGTGGTAGGAGAAGTATTCATCCAACACCCAGATGAATATGAGAAAGGAGTAGGGGAGTAGGGGAGGAGGAAAGAGAGGAAGATGAGGATGAATGTGCATTCGTGAATGTAATTAATCATGATACAGTAACATTCGAGGGTGCGGAATATAATACAGAACCATCTTTGCCTGAAATAGGGAAGGACGAAGATCTTCCAAAAGACTTGCAGGAGCTCGTAGGCAGATGCACGATGTTATCTGAAACAGAAAAGAAAGAGTTGGAAAAGTTGTTGAAAGGGCATCACGACATATTTGCAAAAGACAACACAACATTTGGTAAATGCCCATGGATAAAATTCAGAATACATACAGGAGATAACCCACCCATAAAACAAACAGCAAGACCTAAGTATCCCCATTAACTACAGACAAGCAGTAATGGAGACCATTATAAAGTATTTGGAACAAGGAGCTACAAGACCCAGTCAGTCTGCATGGGCATCTCCGATACTTTGTGTCATGAAAAAGACAGGGGTGGTCAGAGTTTGCATCGAGGGGGAAATAACCTCGGAATTTAATGTACACCACTAATTCAACAAATTCAGTGCAATTCAAACAAATTCAAGCTAATTCAACCTAATTCAAATCTAATTTCAATTCAATTCAAGCCAATTGAAACCAAATTCAAGCCAATTCAAGCCAATTCACACACTATTTCAGTCCAATTCATAGGCAATTCAAGCCAATGCACAGCCAATTCAAGCCAATTCACAGCCAATTCAAGCCAATTCACATCCAATTCACTAAATTTGTACACCTAATTCAGCGGTTATTTCCCCCTCGGTTTGCATTGACTACAGAGCGTTAAATGCAGTCACTCGGGTACCAGCACCACCAACACCCAGAGTGCAGGACTTGTTGCAACATTCGGGAGGGAAGAAAATGTATCATGCATTTCGGGCTGGCACACAGACAGTTTGAATTTACCAGACTAAGTTTTGGTCTGTCAGCAGCACCAGGAGCCTTCCAGTATATTGCAGACAAAATAGTTACTCCGGCAAAAGAGAAAAATGCACAAAATGATTTGGGAGATACCGTGTCAGTTTACCTTGATGATATCTGCATAGGTGGGGACAACGTCGCACAAATGATGCAAAGATGTGAAGCTCTGTTTAATCGAATCAGAACAGCGGGGTTTCTATTGAAGGCAAAGAAGTGTCAGCTGTTCCAGCCAGAGGTATTATACTTGGAACACAGGTTACCTGAAAAAGGAATCAAAACGGATCAGAACAAAATAGAGAAAATATTAAATTGATGAATGAGAACACAGTGGATGTGAACTGGACAAAAGTCATACCCGATACTGAGGAGGAAATGCATAAGGCACAGGTCTTGGATGAAAACTTGATGCCCATCATAATTGCGGTTCAGGAACGTAGAGAAGACCAGAGTATCAAGAAATAGCAGGATATGGTCCAAAAACAAGAGCACTCTGGTATCAGTTCAATTCGTTGGTTATCCACAGGAAACTGTTGTACAGAAGGTTCGAACATCCTACAGGACAAAAAGAGAAAGAAGAACTAAAGTTTATTGTTCCATCCAAATATGTAACATCAACAGTAAAGGCATATCATGAACAGTTAGGTTTGGGCAACCACTTTGGAGTCTCCAAAACTTTGGCATATTTAAAGAGACTTTTGTGGTGGCCCCACATATTCAATGATGTCTATGAAATCATAGGTAATTGCAAAGTATGTGCGAGGTTCAAAGGTCCAAAACACATCACAAAAGTTCCGTTAAAGATGTTCCAGGAAGTAGATGGCTCGTGGACACATGTGGCCAATAATCCCTAAAAGCAGAGAGGGGTTGGGGAGAGTGGGGCACATTGGTCCGTTTTTTTCTTTTAGTTCCCTACGCCGCATGTGATAACCCCCAAAAAAGTTTTTTGTGCCAAGTCTTAGTTTGTACCTTACTTTACCTTAGAAAACCGTCCCCAACATTTTGCCGACCACGCAAACTGAGATAAAACGAGAAAGAGGCCTGCAAGTGGATCAATGTGCCCCGGGCCGGGGCACATTGGTCCGACCTTCGGGGCACATTGGGCCAAGCTTTAAAAAATGGCCAGAACCGTTATCTACGCCACTTAATTATGTGTTGAGTGATACTCTGTGATAAAGGGAGTCGCATTTGTCAAAAAAGGTAATTTCAGTTAGGTACTTCGTTCTCTTGTATTTGTACTTCAACAAAAGTAGGCTAATCAAAAATAAAATTCTGCAAACTAATTAAAACAGTAAAACAGTAAAAACCGTTAAGAATATATTTTATAAATGTCAGAAAATGAAAACATAAGAACCTAAACTAGCATTTGTCACAACACTTCCTAAAATATCAAAATTTGCAATTTTAACGGATACTGTTAGATTGGCACAAGGTGCCCCGTAAAAAAGCGGCCCAACCTGCCCCGAGTATGGCAAATAAATTCAAATGCTTGTAAAATGCAACAAGTTGTTTGTAGCCCATTCAAAACTATATTCAATTTAAAGGTAAGTGATCAGGCTTTCGTATTAAAAAGGTGCCATGATCAAAATATAGTGTTGTATACCTCTAAACGAGATGGTTTAAGAGTAGAAACATTTTACATTTACCTGTTTTATGGGGTGTTCAATATTTCACACCTGGCCTTTTGGATGGCGGCCGTTGACGAACGGCGGACTCTTCGGAAAAATAGTCGGGTAGGTGATAGCTTCTTCCATTGTCCGAGTGGTGGTGCTGCGGTCGCTCTAACCTCGCGAAAGTTGAAATGGACCAATGTGCCCCATGGACCAATGTGCCCCACTCTCCCCTATGAGTATATTTGAGTGGAGGAAGGAGACAAAGTCTACTAGTACTACCCACGAAGGAAAAAGGGCATCTCTACCAAATTACTTAGGAGATGGAAAGGGCCTTACGCGATACTCAACGTTCTGAATGACTGTAACGCCAGAATTAAGAATTTGGAAAACAATAAGGTTGTTATAGTACACATAGACCGACTGGCTAAGTGCCCAGAGGGAGATGAAAACAAGCAGACGGACCTCACAAGTGCCTGGCTATCGTATGCTACATGAGGGCCGCCATTCTGGATCGATGGTATCGAACTCGATTACAGGCAACGCGCGGAGATTTGAAAGGCCAGGGTTGCTAAGGGTGACCTATTGACAGGGAAATGCCAAACAATCAAGGCAAGCCGAGGCCATTGTGAGGGAATTTGAGCAAAAAGAGAGATAAGAGAAATAAAGTAAAATGAACTCAGCTGAGGCTATGAGCAACAAATCTAGTGACTTAAATAAATTGGCAGAAGTGGCGAACAAAGTCAAACAGAAAATCAAGCAAAAAAACACAAAAGGAGCAGGGAAAAGGCTAAAAAATCCAAAGCGTTACAATCTTTCAAAGGGAAAGTTAGCAAAAGCAAAGGTAATGCGACAAAGCCAAAAGTAAAGAAACTGCTTCAAGCAGACCATGAGGAGGTTAGCCTAGAGGACATTTTTAGAGAAATGATCATCAGAGTAGAGCCAGTCACAGAAATAGAAGACCCAGAAGAAATTACAGAAATCAAAAGCGAAGCAGAAGTGGCGAGAAAGAGGAAAGCAAGACAGTGGTTTTCTTCAAATTAGTGGACGATTTCAGTGTGACCGACAATGGAAGTGATGAAGGAGAAAGAAGCGACAAAAGCAAGCAGCAAGAGGCAGTGAATGTGAAGCAGTTGGAAGCAGGAGGACAAGAGACAAGCACAGACGAGGAAGAGAAGGAAGTGGACAGAAGGATGGCGGAAGAAGAGGCCAGAATAAGAGAAATAAAAAACAATTATTTAAAATGAGGAAAGGAAGTAGAAGTTGATAAAAATCGAGGAAGTAACGGAGGCCAAAGGAAGGAAGGAGTGGTTGGACGGGGTGACGAAAAGGTACAGGAAGTGTAAAAAGAGAGGACATGTTGCCAAGGAGTGTTTGTAATGTTATAGTGTTGTGCCAAAAGTGTTAATAAATAAGTGAATGTTGAAACTTTGAGTGGTTCATCAAATACCCAAAGTGAGGAAACGGGAAAGGGAAAATAGTCAGGGTTGGGAAAAAGAAAGTAATATTTCAGCCAAAACAAACAGAAGGCAAAAACAGAATGACAGTAAAAAGTGTAGACAACCCACAAAAAAAGGGGTAAGTAAAAACAATTAATAAGTGAATTGGACAACCAACAAAAAAGGGGTAGATAAAACAATGAAATAGACCCACATTAACAAGGGGTAAGGAACATAAAAAGAAAACAGTCAAAAGAACCCACAACAGGGGTAAGCAAAAGGAAAAATAGAAAAGAACGGCCAAAGGCGGGGCTGAGGAGCAAGGGATCCGGAAAGAAAACAGGGAGTCCAAAGGAAAAGAAAATTCAAAAATCCACCTGGGAAAGGAAGGACATGTAAGGAAACAAGGAAAAATGGAAAGGAACTATGGAGGACACTAACCTTACTCCTCAGCATCCCTCGGAAGAGGAGCCGCCATGGCGTCCTGCAGCCGTTGGACCTCGGTCTGTAAGGGAAGGCGGATATAAGCAACAAGACAACAGCAAAAGAGAGCGCGAAGCCACAAAACCACGAAATGAACGCACAAATGTCCAGCGCAAACAGCGCGCACAAATGAAGCGGCTGTGAGGGCCGAACAAGTCATCCACGGGCATTCGTTGAAGCTTATGTACGGCAGCACCGGTGAGGACAAACAAGGAGGAAGCTTAAGGCGCACAGGGCCCGCACAATAAAACTTCCTCCCCATCTTCAAGTGCAAGGTGGTAGTGAAAGAAGACCACTGACATATTTGGGAAAGCTAGACGCGCAAAGTAAACAAACAAACACGGCACATAACCGACGAGCAACCGACGAGACGGAGGAGTCAGACAAGGGCGGAGAGTCGTTAAACGTTGAATCCTCGTCTGACTCCTCGTAGGACAAGTCGGAATTCTCGGCGTCGGAAACGAGGTCATCCGGCAGCTCGAAGCCCTCGAAGTCGAAGCCGGCCATGATGGCGGGAGGGGAGTACTATACATTACCCCTAGTCCCGGTCCGCCATTTTGATTACCCCTAGTCCCGGGTGACCCCGAGTCCCGGCCCCCCCTAGTCCCGGGTGCCCCCGAGTCCCGGCCCCCAGTGCCGGGTGCCCCGAGTCCCGGGTCTCCCCTAGTGCCAGGCAGCTATCTTGGTTACCCCTAGTGGCGGGTGCCCCTGAGTAGCGGGTGACACGTCAGGACGTGTAACCCAACCTAAGGTGCCGCCATCTTGGTTACCCCTAGTGGCGGGTGCCCCGAGTCACCCCGGCCTGGAGTCACCCCGCCCCAAGTCACCCCAGCCCGGAGTCACCCCGACACGTCGTGTAACCCAACCTAAGTCGATAGAGGCGTAATCCAGAGGGGCGTAACCCAACCTAAGTGAAAGGCACTAACCCAACCTAAGTGAAGGGCACTAACCCAACCTAAGTTCACGACCGGTCAGGACCCAACCTAAGTGAAGGGCACTAATCCAACCTAAGTGAAGGGGAGGGAGCCCACCTGGGGTAGTGTGTTACCTAAGAGGCCATCGGTACGTTGAGTGTCCAGAGATGTCAGGATGGCCGAGTGGTCTAGGGCGTCAGTCTTCAAATCTGTGAATCACGGGTTTGAATCCCGCTACTGACATATTCTTTTCACCAATTCCATGCGCGGCCCAGGAGGCTTGGTGATGCGCTCGTTAGAATTTTGAACGGAAAATCCTATCCTCCTAACAGATGCCTATACGAAACCGATAATTTGGAGTCACTGTAGTCTATACGCGATCTCGTACCACAGTCCAATGCGGCGTGCGTTTAGACACGCACAAGAGCGGTATGGAAAGACATTGTGCTCAGGTCCATGGAAGGGCACAAACAGCATAGGAAGCTGTGTAAGGCGAGGGCAGCCAAGGGCTTCTATGTCAATAACTACTGCCTCAGGGACGGTATTTTTGAGAAAGAGTTCTTTTTTTCGCCCTTTTATGTAGAGATAGCGGGAGTCCCGAGTGAGTGTGCGAATTGTGTCGCGGTACTCCTCGTACGGGACACTGCCCTGGTCCCATGCCAGACCGTGAATATGTCGACTGACATACCTGTTACACGCACGCTGCTTAGGTGAGAGAATGATCTCAGCGTATGGAGCACCGAACATAGCCGTGCCACGCGTGATGTCCCACTGGGAATCATACAAGCTGAACTCTTTGATGACATAGTCGTCATCAGCGCCTCTCAGCATTTGCATATCACAAAATGCGTACGTCATGGGGGTCAGGAGCGTCACGTCTGCACGGTACGGCGCTCAACTGACGAGATATTTGAGTGTGGAAACACAGCGGAAGGTCATTACATTAGTACTTAAGATCAGCCGCGAGAGCTAGGCCTATACTACGATGCCATCTAGCGGCAAGTAGAAGAACTAATTTTTCATTTTGTAAACTGTAAACTCTTTGAGATGGAGTCGTTACGTCCATGCACGATTGGTCAACACAATTTAATAAATATAATGCTGAGCGCACCCGTCCCGCCGACGCCGCTGCCGCCGAGGGTGTTCAACGCTCATTCCCACGGTAGAAGCCGAAGCTATGGCGTGCGGCAGGCGTAGCTGTGTCGAGTGCCCTGAGATCACCCTCCACCCCTCCCGGGCCGAAAGGAGGGAGATGGAGGAGCTATTTGTAAGTAGAGTGATTGCATTTGTTGTGATGTGTGATGTGAAATACGTGTAGAGAGGTCGTGGGAAAACAAGGTGTGTCTCGGGGGTGAGGAGGGTTAGTGAGCCGGCTCAATTAGGTTTACAATTTCATGGTTTTAAAGTTCTGTGTTAGGTTTGTGTAATAAAATACTGATCTATATGTGCTCGAAAACATTTGTGAAGTGTTGAACTTGTAGGTTATTGTTAAAATACGTCTGGAGAGACCGTGGGAAAGTGTTGAGTTCAGGTTTGAACATGGCGGCAAGATTCTGTTGTGGTCCAGAAACATCGTGTCAGAGTAGGTCAGGGACCGTGCTCATTGTGTTTCAGTGAATCAGTAATTTGCTTCGTGTGAAAAAAACATCATAAAATGTTTGTTAAAATTTGTAAATATGGGGTTTGTCTTTCCCTTCTCCTCCGTTACCCCTAAGTCCAAGCTCGTGTTATCCTGAAGTAACCTGGGTATTAATGACATGTATTCCTTTTGTTCTAGTCTCAACTTGTCCTGGGGCGTCGCCCTGTCCAGCGCCCCCAGGTGCCCCCGCCGCCCCCTCCTTGCCTGAGCCCGCTGCAGGCGTCACGGCCGCGGCAGACGCCGCCGCCCCCCGCCGAGGCCGTCCCGCCCCCTCCGACGGCGTGGACGACGGTGTCCTCGGCGCCCGAGGATGAAGAGGTAAGTGCCCGTCCTGCCCCGCTCGTCCTGATGCTCGTCCTAGTGCTCGTCCTGATGTTCGTCCTGATGCTCGTCCTGCTCTTGCCCGTCCTGCCCTTGCCCGTCCTGCCCCTGCCCACCCTGGTATTCGTCATGTTAGAAGTCGTCGACTTGATGTGTGTCCCCACCTTTTGCGTCATATTTCAAAGCTAGTGTAGTGTTCTATGTTCACAGGAGGCCCAGCTGAGGAGGGCGGCCCTGCTGTCGATGAGGAGAGCCAATGCCCCCTCCTTCAGCCATCTGTTGACGCAGGGGCCCCGGCAGCGCATTGCGCATACTCCGCGGGTTGATGCAGCCGGGGGCCCCGCCAAGAGGGCAGCCTCTGACTCCGAGGACGGCGCCGAGGAGCCGTCCAAGAAGCGCCGGCGGGGGAGCCGACGAGGGAAGTCGGCAGGCGAGCGGGCCGTGGCGGTGGTCGCCCCGCAGCAGCGGGCTCACCGCATCAGTGTAAGTTGATGTCTCACTTGTTAAAAATTCTAACATGATTTTGTATTTTGCTGCAAGGAGACTAATGGACTGTGGATCATTTGTTTCAGGATGCCCTCCGTGCCCGCCTGGGGCCCTTCCCACATAGAGACTAGTTTTATTCTTTTCAGTTTTAAATTTAAAAAAACTAGTGCAAGTGATTTACGTTGTTTTAATTTTACTGTTCCTTTAAAGTTAACTTGGACATTGAAACAAACTTTTTCCAAAGTTCTATCGATAAAGCTTGACACTGTTTCTTAAGCATAGTATTAGAGAACATCAAACAGATCTGATGGATTCTCTTTTCCAAATCCTTTTGAAAATCAAAGACTATGTTAAACTGAATGTATTCCAGCAAAAAAAAAATTTATTTGAGTCAGAAATCTTGGGTTTTATAGAGGAACAAAACTTGAACTTGATGAGAGCTAAAAATTTCAGAGCAAATGTCATTTCTCATGGCTATATCCTTTAAAATCACAAAGGGAAAGTGAGTCCCCACGATTTAAAGCAAGAATATGTAGTCTGGGACAAGCACTTTTATTCAAAACTCACTTTTTCCGAAGTTTGGGCGATAAAGCTTGACAATGTTTCTTAAGCATAGTATTACAGAACATCAAACAGATCTGAGGGATTCTCTTTTCCAAATCCTTTTAAAAATCAAAGACTTTGTTAAACCGAGGGGTCGTCAACTCCCCTTGGCTGTGTACGGAGGAATATATTGTAGTATTAGCAAGGAATGGGGAAGTGTAAAGTAATAGTACAGGTCAAGAAAACAAGATAAGAACTCTTGCTTTTTTCTCGCTATTTCCTTTGTCTTTAAAAAAAAAAAAAAGATGAATTGATTGAAGCTCATTTGGAAATCTGTCAAGGTTTAAAAGAAAGACCTTTTTTTCTTGTCTCATCTTATTGTTAAGCCCACACAATAGGAGCAGGCATTCAACTCAGCCAAAAATGACAATCAAATATAGCAATCACAATGCCTTGAAAATGATTTCGGCCGTACACCTTATTCAAGCCCTGCAAATACAAGAAACATGGAACTTACCTTTACTTTCTGTAGAACTGTACTTGAATCTAGCACTTCTGCTTGCTGAAGATCAATGCTTTGCAGCTCAACAGAAGCATTAAATATTGGTATGGACTCCTGTAGTAATGCAAGAGTTCAGTAAGTAAATTGAAGACTAGCCAATCTGTGCGAAAATTGAAACACTTAGCGGGTTAAGCCATAACTCTTACCTCAGTTTTTCTCTCATCGGCTTCAGTCTTAATGTTGGAAGGCAGATTTTCTTCATTTATTTCCTAGAACAAAAACAGCGCATAAGATTGAAAATGTTTAGCAGTTATTCTTTTATAAAACAATACACCTAAGAGCAATATGTGTTACAGCTTTCTAATTACCAGTATCATGCCTGCAATGCTGTTGTCACTATCAAGTGGCTCGAATTTAATTCTGATGTCACATGAAGCCATGACTCTGGGTAGTTAATTAATAAATGTATCCTGTGAGGAAAGTTCAGAGAACATTAAACAATGACATTCACCTTAAATTTTGAGTGTAATTTTGAAATTACATGGCTGTATCAGGTTAAGGAAATAAGCAGATCAGCAGTCAGCACATCTGCAGGTGAAATGTTTGATCATTATTTGTGACGGATCAAAGTTTTTAGTATATCATGCTTCAAATATCAAAATTTTTATTCACAGTCGCAGAAAAGACAAAAGCAAAGCATCCGCAAATTTGCTGATCCTTAACCTGAACGCTTATAATTAGGTAAAAAGTGACAAGGCTCGAATGCCTCTTGCCTCTTCAATAACTAGGTAAAAAGAATAACTTTCAATTCTAGTTCTCGGTTTTCCCTGAAGTATTCAAACAAATCAATAAAGAAAACAATATCAACTCTATGTTTTTTTAGGTTGGACATCTACTGACATGGAGTTTGTTAACCAGCCAAATTTTCATGCCCACTACTCAAACATGATTATTTTCTTTTCAAACCAACTGTAAGATATTCAAAAGAGCATTCATTGAGAATAAAAATTCAAACACAAATTCTAAAGTACGAACCTGAACTTGTGATTGTGATAGCAGAGTGAGTATGGCCGTGACTAGGGCCACGTCGGGCAGAGATTCGCAGCCGCTCACCACAATCCAGCGGCTGCTTGATGTATCAATTTTCATCAAGCTTTTCATAATAAAAGTCATTTTGAAACATTCACACAATGTATTTCGACAGAAAATACTGCAAAGTCATTATAATTATAGCACAGAGGCGACGACTGGGTCCACGTCGGGCAGAGATCCACAGCCCCTTGCCACTGTCCTGTGGCTCTGTTTGCATTGTATGAATTGTAAACGTGCTCTTTTTTATTAAAGTCAATTTGAACCACTCGAAATTTCATTATTATGGACTCTTAAGTGCTCTTGACTTTTAAAAGCTGGGGATCAAGAAGCAGACGACACAGTGTTACCAACCTGTACGGGCGGCATTCGGTAAAATACTTGCGTGTACAGTGATGACTTAAACTGTAATTTGTTTCTTATATTTGGGTACATTTGGGCCATATTGATCCAAAATTGATCATAATCGGCTACTTATACGCTGGTTCAACTATTTGGATTGGTTGGTACGATTTGACCGACGACCAACCTGCTTTGTTTACAATTGTTTGGAGGTACGAGGTAGAGAGGTAATGAAATGAAAGTGTTTTTTTTTGTGTTTTTTTTTTTTGTCTTTTTGTCGTTGTTTTTATTCTTAGATGTTTTAGTTTTATGGTCTTATAGATTTTCTGTTATAATATACAAAGAGTCATGCAGGACATTTTCGGTTTTGATATTGATGTAAAATGTCAACAGTTGATTTAGGGTTAGAGGCATGGGGTACTTTTAGATTGCAAACATTTTATCCATAAAAGTTGTGATTTCACAATGTAGATTACTACATTAAAAACCTACCTTGAGAAGTTTCTAACCTTTTCTTTTCTTTTTGATCATGCAGATACAAGTGTGAAGCAGTATGAACAACAAAATGGTAAAGTGTTTTGTTTGATTAAAACACAACTTTTCTTATATTCAAATTGCAGCGTTTCTGTTATTTTCATAAGCACTTTACTTTCCTGCAGTGGAAGTGTACTGAATGTGGGGCTGAGTTCCCTGACGAGAGAAAATTGATGGCCCATTTACAAGCCCATGTACGGAGCTTTTCGAATAAGGTAAATGTTTCAGTCAAAGTGTTGAATGTGTTGAGAGTGGATAATGCTTTTGAGCACATAATAAAGTTGTAAATTTTCAGGGAAAAACCAAACAGCCGGGAACTCAGAAGGAGTGTTCGAAGTGCCAGAAGAAAATGCTGAGCAAAAACTTCTGGAGGCACAAGTGCTAAAGATTAAATTATTTTTTATATTCAATAAATAAATGCCAAGATGAGTCAGTCAAGTTGATTCTGTTTTCTTAGTTTAATACCCTCAGCATATTTTTATTTTATTTTTTGTGACTATTTCTATATATTTAGTTTTAAATGAAAGTGATCTGTTTTGTCTTGAATGATAAGTGAATAGAAATATGTCAGATTTTTGGTAATTTAAACCTTACCTCCAGGGAAAAGGTATGAATCTTCTTTGTTTATCTTTTGTGAGCGAGTGTTTCTTTCACCAATAAAAGACAGAGGGCAGGCTCAGACGGGTACTGTTATTCCACATGCCTCTTTGCTCCTTCACCACCTTCAAGTTAATTCAAGAAGTTTTCAGGAAACTTGAGATACCTCCTCTTTCTCCGTGTTCATGGGGTGATGTGTAGATAATTAGCATCTGCTTGAGTCTGCCAACGAGTTCTGGCGGGGATTTTCTCTGAAGTGTGAGGTACAATCATCCCTCATACCTCATTCTAGTTTAGTTTTACATTTTAGGAGCTTCAGAGGGTTGGCAAGGACAGTGATAGACACAGAGGTATGGTAAGAATTCTGGTGAGGTCATAGTTTTGTGGTGTGTGGGATGGGGTAAGTGTCTATTAGGAGAATGACAAACTTCAATATGTACAGTTGTTATAATTATTATTTTTATTACTAGTATTGTTATTATTTCATTTATATTTTGGATTAACTAATACAAGCATTTACAAGAAATATGGTCCAATAGTTCAAACACATAGAGACAATAGAAAGAGGTATGACAGAGGTATAAAGGTCCCTTTGTCATCACTAATAAAACTGGGGGACCTTAACCTGTGCGAGTTATCACTGCAGGAAAAAAATGCCCAGGCTTCAGGCCAGAGCTTACTAGAATTGTTCGTCCCTGTAAATTCTGTGCAAGTGGACTTTTTTACCCTTGTCAAGTCGTCAGTGAATTGTAAACACTCAACGCTGGGTCAAGACTAGTAAAATGAAGAAAAGCCACTCTGTAGGGAAATTGAAAGGTGCCACGGTAATGTGTTGTACTTCAGGATAACTGAGTGGAATTACTGATAGGGCTCTAGTAATTAAAAAAGGAGTGTAATATCCTCTTGACCAAACAATACACTTTTGTTGAAATAATAATAAAATTATACTAAGTTAGCTAATCAAAACTATATCTTGTGCACTCCAGCCAATCAAAATTGTATTATTTGCTTGTCAGTAGGGTTCTATTAGAAAGTATCATACTTTTCCTTACTGAATAAAATGAACGCTTTCATTTATTGCACCATGTCTCAGAGAATTCTGTCTAGAAAGAAGTCTAAGTTCAAAGCATTGTGGTAACGTACCCAATCAGGTTGGGGAAATATATGCAGATACATAAGTAGTATAGATTCCCCATTGTTGTTCAAGCTCTTAACGAAGCCAGGCCTCAGTCAGAGTGGAGAATGACAGCGAGCTCGAAGCTCGCGCCTCCTTTTATTGGGAACTTGGCAAAACAACAGGAAGAACAAAGGCGATCGTAAAACAAAAGTTGGTTGTGGGACTGAGTTTCTATGCGGTCTGGTAGTGATCACTCCGGGCCGTGACAATGCGTTCTGCTGTGACCAGATAGGGTTATGTTTGTTGTCATAATACTACACTACTCCTTCTTTTCAAAACCCCTTCCTCCTTAGAACGCATGACCCTTGACATAGTCTCACCAGTTTCCGCCTTAGTCTTCGATACAATCACGTAAATTTTACAATGCATATTTAACACGTTTCGACTACTTTAACAATTCCAATAAATTATTTTCTACTTCAATAGATGACCTGAAACTTCCACCTGGTACAAGCCTACGGATTATTCAACCCTACTGGCTTGACTCAGTGTGCATACAAAAAGAAATTGACTTTCCTCCTAACAGGTAATCACTGTATTAGTATGACACCTTGCCGGACCACCATCAGCTCCTTACTGATAGTAGCTTCAATCCTTTAAGGTTGATCAACCACGGAGTATATGTCAAATATTCAAGTCCATTAAATCTTGCTGTCTTGAAGTCCTGCAATGGTGTAACAGGAAACCTGAAACACACAATGAATCCTGGAACAGTAAATGTCGCACTTTTCTGACACTGCCTTAGGGCATGCTTTTGCTAGCCCTAGGTATCTCCTACCCTCTAGCTAATCCTATCTACGTGACACCTTGAAAATCTAAACCTTTTATAACATCTTATAACCTTCTATAGGTTATGGAAGTATCCATATTATGGATACTTAGCTTGTAAATTAAGGATGTCTTGCGTATCTGATCCAGCGTCGAGTCGTTTGCCTCTGTTGTTGGTCCTGTCCTGTGGCTACTCTGCGTCGTCTTGATGTGTTTGATTTGGATTTCCAATTTCCAATTTTTGGAAATATTTTTCTAAGTTCCTTTCTCCCTCCTTTCCCGCTAGTATTTTCCATACTAGTGCTGTTTATTTCGTTTCACTAATGTCTCAGAGTCTGCCCTCTGTCAGCTCCGCTCGACCCTCGGGTCTCCCGATCGCGAGCTGCTGCGACCAGCCGGCTGCCTCGGTTCTCCCGAGTGCAAGCCGCGCCGTCGTTTGTGTCCTCGCTCCTGATTGGCTGACATTCCGCACTTCCCTTCTGTTCCGAGAAAAACTTCCCCTGGTTCGTCGCGCCTGTGCCGTTCGTCTTCCACGCGTAGTTTGTAGTTTGTTGTCATTGTTGCTACGTCCGCGTCTCCGTTCGTGTCTCTCGTCTTTCCGTGCCATCTTTCCTCCGTGTTTCTGTCCGTTTCAGCCTTTTCTTTTCACAATGTCCAATATTATCCTTGTCCAACACTTCTCCGGGTACCCTAATGACGACCCCGCGTCCGTGTCTCGAGTAAGTACCCCTTTTACCTGCGTATTTCTTGCAAACTTCCGTGTTCTGCCCGTGCCCGGCGTGCTTCAATGCGGCGTCCGTATGTTTCGTTTCGGATTTGTCTTCAATGTATCCCCTTCTGTTACTCCTTTCCGAATTGGACCGCCATCACACCTTCCTATGTCCAATTCGACGCAATGGTCCCTTCTGCGCTTCTCGACTGTAGCTGGTTTTACAGCTGCGGGATTTGCGGAGAGCCCTGCTACGTAAGGCCCCCCCTTTTTTTTATTGCTAGTTATTATTCAAATTATTTACCCTTTCTTTCTTTTTTTTTAGCTGGTTCTATGTGATAGTGATAACCCGATGCCCCACGGGGTTCTAGAACAGTTCCCGGAGCCGCGGGTAATTGAGTTAATTCCCCCGGCTCATCAACAACACCCTGCTCCTGCCATTATGGCAGGTTTTGACTTTTATGGGTTTGAGCTCCCTCTTGAGCTGCAGTCCGACGACGAGGCATCTGACGCTGAGTCCGACTCTTCACTGTCATCGGACGACTGCGACTCAACGCTGGAGGCCGCCTCGGACTCAGTCTCGTCTCGTTGGTAACGTACCCTTTTTTTTTCGTTTGTTTACTTTTCGCGCGCTAGCTTCACCTAGTTAGGCATCATGTCCGTGGTTTTCTTTCATTATCATTCCGCACTTGAGGATGGGGAGGAAGTTTTATTGTGCGGGCCTTGTGCGCCTCACGCCTCGCCCTTATTCTTTCTCACCGGGGTGGTGGTGTATAAATTGAAACGGATGCCTGTGGAAGATCTGTTCGGCCCTCACAGCCGCTTCATTTGTGAGCGTTGTTTGCGCTGGACATTTGTGCGTTCATTTCGTGGTTTTGTGGCTTCGCGCTCCCTTTGCTGTTGTTTGTCTTGTTGCTCATCTCCGCCTTCCTTACAGACCGAGGTCCACCGGTTTCAAGATGCCATGGCGGCCCTCCTCCCGAGGGATGCTGAGGAGTAAGGTTAGTGTCCTCCAACCCTTCCTTTCCTTTCTATTTTCACCCTCTTTCCTTACATGTCCTTCCTTTCCCAGGTGAACTTTAACTTTTCTTCATTTTCCTTCGGACTCCTTGCCTTTCCCTGGATCCCTTGCTCCTCAGCCCCGCCCCGTAGCATTCTTCTGTTAAAGTCTCTTTTTTTATTTTTTTTTCATTTTATTTTCCCTTTTGTGGGTTATTTTAACGTTTGTTTTCTCTGTTTACTATTGTTTGTGTTCGTTTATTACCTTGTCTACACCTTTGTCTGTGGGTTGTCTACAGTTTTTACTGTCAGTTGACTGTTGCCTTGTTCCGTTTATCACCCCTTTGTATGTGGGTTGACTACAGTTTTACTGTTATTCTGTCATCACTTTCTATTTTTGCCTCTTTTATGTGGGCTATCTTCAGTCAGACTGTCAGCATGTTTTTCTCTCTGAAATATTATTCTCTTTGTCCAACCCCGGCTGTTTTCCCTTTTCCGTTTCCTGACTTTGGGTATTTGATTAACCACTCCAAGTTTCAACATTCACTTATTTATTAACACTTTTGCACAACACTTTTAATATTACAAACACTCTTTGGCAACATGTCCTCCCTTTTTACACTTTCTACACCTCTTTGTCACCTTGTCCAACCACTCCTTCCTTCCTTTGGCCTCCGTTACTAACTCGACTTTAACCAACTTCCACTTCTTTTCCTTTATTTCCACTAATTGTTTTTCTATTTCTTTTATTCATGCTTCTTCTTCCGCTATCCTTTTGTCCATCTCCTACTCTTCCTCGTCTGTGCTCTCTCTTGTCCTTCTGCTTCCAACCGCTTCACACTCACTGTCTCTTGTTGCTTGTTTTTCTCGTTTCTTTCTCCTTCATCACTTTCATTGTCCGTCACACTAAAATCGTCCACTAATTTGAAGAAAACTCCTGTCTTGCTTTCTTCTTTCTTGTATTTCTCTGCCACTTCTGCTTCGCTCTTAATTTCCGTAGTTTCTTCTGGTTCCTCAATTTCTGTGACTGGCTCCATTTTGATAATCATTTCTTTAAATATATCTTCTAGGCTAATTTCCTCATGGTCTGCTTGTAGTGCCCTTTGAAGTTTTGGCTTTGTTGTATAACCTTTGTTTTTGCTGACTCTCTTCTTGAGAGAGTGTAACGCTTTAACTTTCTGGGTCCTTTTCCCTGCTCCTTTTGTACATTCCTGCTTGATCTTTTGCTTGACTTTGTTCGCCACTTCTGCCAATTTATTTAAGTCAATAGTTTTGTTGCTTATAGCCTCTGCTGCGTTCATTTTAATTAATTTCTATGCTCTCTTTTTTTTTTTGCTCGAATTTTTACAATGGCCTCGGCTTGCCTTGGTTGTTTGGCATTCCCCTGCTAATGGGTCACCCTTAGCAACCCTGGCCTTTCAAACCTCCGCGCGCTGTCTGGGATCGAGTTCGATACCATCGATCCAAAATGGCGGCCTTCATGTAGCATACGAGAGCCAGGCACTCGTTAGGTCTGTGTGCTTGTTTTCATCTCCCTCTGGAAACTTAGCCAGTCGGTCTATGTGTACTATAACGACCTTGTTGTTTTCCAAATTCTTAATTCTGGCATTACAGTCATTCAGTATGTTGAGTATCACGCTATGCCCTTCCCATCTCGTAAGTAATTTGGTAGAGATGCCCTTTTTTCTTCGTGGGTAGTACAAGTAGACTTTGTCCCCTTCCTTGAACGGTGCTAGTGATGCTGTTCTGCACGGTAAAAACTATTCCTTGAACTTCAAGGACATTTTTTGGCTTTCAAGGACCAGAGGAACGATTCAAGGACGGTCCAAGAAAAATGGCCGCTTTCAAGGATCGTCCTTGAAACACTGAAACTTGGTACCGAACAAAACTTTCAAGGACCCGGATCGCATCCTAAAATGCCGCACGCACGGTACCAAGAGTCTGGGGAGAACCACTAAAGGTCCCGGGACCCGACTCCTACCGGTGTACTCGTGGTCAAAGTTTTCGTCACAGAGGTGGACTCGTGGTCCCAACCGTGTACTCGAGGTCCCAGTGGTCAATACAAGGTCCCGCAAGTAAACTTCAGGTCCAAGTGGGAAATTAAAGGTCACTCAGGCGATCTTGACGTCCAAGGCGTGCACTTCAGGTCCCCGGGCTCAGGTCGAGGTCCCAGTGATAAACTTGAGGTCCCAGAGGTGAACAAGTGGTCCCAATAGTCAACTCGAGGTCCCAGTGGTCAATTCGAGGTCCCACATGTAAACTTGAGGTCCAAGGCGTGTAGTCTAGGTTCCCGGGCTAAGGTTGAGGTCCCAGTGATAAACTTGTGGTCCCAGAGGTGAACTCGAGGTCCCAACTGTGAACTCGAGGTCCCAGTAGTCGATTCGAGGTCCCGCAAGTGAACTTAAGGTCCAAGGCGTAAACGTTAGGTCCTTGTGCTGAGGTCGAGGTCCCAGTGATAAACTTGAGGTCCGAGAGGTGAACTAGTGGTCCCAATAGTCAACTCGAGGTCCCAGTGGTCAATTCGAGGTCCCACATGTAAACTTGAGGTCCAAGGCGTGTAGTCTAGGTCCCCGGGCTAAGGTTGAGGTCCCAGTGATAAACTTGTGGTCCAAGAGGTGAACTCGAGGTCCCAATATTCAACTTGTGGTCCCAGTGGTCAATTCGAGGTCCCACATGTAAACTTAAGGTCCAAGGCGTGTACTCTAGGTCCCCGGGCTAAGGTTGAGGTCCCAGTGATAAACTTGTAGTCCCAGAGGTGAACTCGAGGTCCCAACTGTGAACTTGAGGTCCCAGTGGTCGATTCGAGGTCCCGCAGGTAAACTTGAGGTCCAAGGCGTGCACTTAGGTCCCTGTGCTGATGTCGAGGTCCCAGTGATAAACTTGAGGTCCCAGAGGTGAACTAGTGGTCCCAATAGTCAACTCGAGGTCCCAGTGGTCAATTCGAGGTCCCACATGTAAACTTGAGGTCCAAGGCGTGTAGTCTTGGTCCCCGGGCTAAGGTTGAGGTCCCAGTGATAAACTTGTGGTCCCAGAGGTGAACTCGAGGTCCCAATATTCAACTTGTGGTCCCAGTGGCCAATTCGAGGTCCCACATGTAAACTTAAGGTAGAATGCGTGTACTCTAGGTCCCCGGGCTAAGGTGGAGGTCCCAGTGATAAACTTGTAGTCCCAGAGGTGAACTCGAGGTCCCAACTGTGAACTTGAGGTCCCAGTGGTCGATTCGAGGTCCCGCAGGTAAACTTGAGGTCCAAGGCGTGCACTTAGGTCCCTGTGCTGATGTCGAGGTCCCAGTGATAAACTTGTGGTCCCAGGGTGAACTCGAGGTCCCAGTGGTCGATTTGAGGTCCCTCAAGTGAACTTAAGGTCCAAGGCGTATACGTTAGGTCCTTGTGCTGAGGTCGAGGTCCCAGTGATAAACTTGAGGTCCCAGAGGTGAACTAGTGGTCCCAATAGTCAACTCGAGGTCCCAGTGGTCAATTCGAGGTCCCACATGTAAACTTGTGGTCCCAGAGGTGAAGTCGAGGTCCCAACTGTGAACTCGAGGTCCCAATATTCAACTTGTGGTCCCAGTGGCCAATTCGAGGTCCCACATGTAAACTTAAGGTAGAATGCGTGTACTCTAGGTCCCCGGGCTAAGGTGGAGGTCCCAGTGATAAACTTGCGGTCCCAGAGGTGATCTAGAGGTCCCAACAGTCAACTCGAGGTCCCAGTGGTCAATTCGAGGTCCCACATGTAAACTTGAAGTCCAAGGCGTATACCCTAGGTCTTCATTCTAAGGTTGAGGTCCCAGTGATAAACTTGTGGTCCCAGAGGTGAACTCGAGGTCCCAAACAGTGAACTTGAGGACCGAGTGGTCGATTCCAGGTCCTGCAAGTGTACTTGAGGTCGAAGACGTGTACTTTAGGTCCCTGTGCTGAAGTCGAGGTCCCAGTGATAAACTTATGGTCCCAGGGGAAAACTCGAGGTCCCAACAGTGAACTTGAGGTCCCAGCGGTAGATTCGAGGTCCCGCAAGTAAACTTGAGGTCCAAGTCGTGTACTTTAGGTCCCTGTGCTGAGGTCGAGGTCCCAGTTATAAACTTGCGGTCCCAGAGGTGATCTAGAGGTCCCAACAGTCAACTCGAGGTCCCAGTGGTCAATTCGAGGTCCCACATGTAAACTTGAAGTCCAAGGCGTATACCCTAGGTCTTCATTCTAAGGTTGAGGTCCCAGTGATAAACTTGTGGTCCCAGAGGTGAACTCGAGGTCCCAAACAGTGAACTTGAGGTCCGAGTGGTCGATTCCAGGTCCTGCAAGTGTACTTGAGGTCGAAGACGTGTACTTTAGGTCCCTGTGCTGAAGTCGAGGTCCCAGTGATAAACTTATGGTCCCAGGGGCAAACTCGAGGTCCCAACAGTGAACTTGAGGTCCCAGTGGTCGATTCGAGGTCCCACATGTAAACTTGAGATCCAAGGCGTGTAATCTAGGTCCCCGGGCTAAGGTTAAGGTCCCAGTGATAATCTTGTGGTCCCAGAGGTGAACTCAAGGTCTCAACAGTGAACTTTTGGACCTCGAGTGCACCAATGTGACCTCGATTACGTCATTGGGACCTCGAGTACCTCCTTTGAACCTCGAATACACCATTGGGACCTCAAGTACCTCCTTGGGACCTTGAGTATACCCTTAGGACCTCGAGTACACCCTTGGAACCTCAGGTACACCCTTAGGATCTTTGAATACACCATTGGGACCTCGAGTACCTCCTTGGGACCTCGAGTAAACCCATGGGACCTCGAATACACCATTGGGACCTCGAGTACCTCCGTGGGACCTTGAGTAATCGCATGGGACCTCGAATACACCATTTGGACCTCGAATACTTCCTTGGGACCTCTAGTACTCCCATGGGACCTCGAATACACCATTAACACCTCGAGTACACCCTTGGGACCTCGGTTACAGCTTTAGGACCTCGAGTACACCCTTGGGACCTCGAGTACACCCTTGGGACCTCGGTTGCAGCTTTTGGGCCTTGAGTGCATCAATGGGACCTCAAATACACCCATGGGACCTCGAACACACCATTGCACCTCGAGTACCTCCTTGGGACCTCGAGTACACCCTGAGGACCTCGAGTACACCCTTGGGACCTCGAGTATACCCTTGGGACTTTGAATACACCATTGGGACATCAAGTACCTCGTTGGGACCTCGAGTACGCCCTTGGGACCTCGAGTGCACCCATGGGATCTTTGAATACACCATTGGGACCTCGAGTACCTCCTTGGGACCTCGAGTATACCCATGGGACCTCGAATACACCATTGGGACCTCGAGTACCTCCTTGGGACCTTGAGTACACCCTAAGGACCTCGAGTACACCCTTGGGACCTCGAGTACACCCTTGGGACCTCGAGTAAACCCATGGGACCCCGAATACACCATTTGGACCTCGAGTACCTCCTTGGGACCTCGAGTACACCGTTGGGACTTCAAGTACACCCTTGGGACCTCGAGCAACCATGGGATCTTTGAATGCACCATTGGGGCCTCGAGTACCTCCTTGGGACCTTAAGTAATCGCATGGGACCTCGAATACACTATTTGGACCTCGAGTAGTTCCTTGGGACCTCTAGTACCCCCGTGGGACCTTGAATTCACCATTTGGACCTCGAGTACCCCCTTGGGACCTCACGTTCACCCTGGGACCTCAAGTACACTCTGGGGACCTCGAGTACACTCTTAGGACCTCGGTTACAGCCTTGGGACCTCGAGTAAACCAATGGGACCTTGATTACACCAATGGGACCTCAAGTACACCCATGGGACCTCGACTACACCATTGGGACCTCGAGTACCTCCTTGGGACCTCGAGTACTCCCATGGGACCTCGAATACACCATTGCGGCCTCGAGTACCTCCTTGGGACCTCGAGTACACCCTTGGGACCTCGAATACACAATTGGGACCTCGAGTACACCAATGTGACCTCGAATACACCATTTGGACCTCGAGTACCTCCTTGGGACCTCGAGTACACCCATGGGACCTCGAATACACCATTTGGACCTCGAGTACCTCCTTGGGACCTCGAGTATACCCATGGGACCTCGAATACACCATTGGGACCTCGAGTACCTCCTTGGGACCTCGAGTACTCCCATGGGACCTCGAATACACCATTGGGGCCTCGAGTACCTCCTTGGGACCTCGAATACACAATTGGGACCTCGAGTACACCCATGGGACCTCGAATACACAATTGGGACCTCGAGTACACCAATGTGACCTCGAATACACCATTTGGACCTCGAGTACCTCCTTGGAACCTCGAGTACCTCCTTGGGACCTCGAGTATACCATTGCGACTTCGAGTACACCCTTGGGACCTCGAGCACACCCATGGGATCTTTGAATATACCATTGGAACCTCGAGTACCTCCTGGGGACCTTGAGTAATCGCATGGGACCTCGAATACACCATTTGGACCTCGAGTACTTCCTTGGGACCTCTAGTACTCCCATGGGACCTTGAATACACCATTTGGACCTCGATTACCTCCTTGGGACCTGAAGTACACCCTTGGGACCTTGAGTACAACGTGGGGACCTCGAGTACACTCTTGGGACCTCGGTTACAGCTTTGGGACCTCGAGTACACTCATGGGACCTCAAATACACAATTGGGACCTCGAGTACACCAATGGGACCTCGAATACACCATTTGGACCTCGAGTACCTCCTTGGGACCTCGAATACACCATTTGGACCTCGAGTACCTCCTTGGGACCTCACGTACACCACTAGGACCCTTGGCATAGCCCAGGGACCTGAAGTTGACCTATGGGACCTCAAGCACTTTCCTTGGACCTAAGGGTTACCTTGGTCTACCCCTGGGACCTGGTGTACACCATTGCGACTTTGAGTGTTAGTCGGGACCACAAGTATGTTCGTAGGACCTCGAGTACATTCTTTGGACCTGGTTTACACTTGGGACATTTAGTATATTTCGGGAACCTTCAGTATATTTCCTTGTCCTTAAGGAGCGTCCTTGGTGTTTTTCGAAGCAAGGATGAACGTCCAAATCATCCTTGTAGTTCAAGGACCATCGTAACAGTCCTTGAAAAATGCATTTTTTTCTGGGACGGTGCTTGAATCGTTCCTCTGGTCCTTGAAAAGTGCATTTTGTCCTTGAAAGCGTGCAAATTGTCCTTGATCGTCAAGGACGCGTTTTTACCGTGTGTCGTAATACTCTTTCATACGTTTTGCAGCCTTTTTGCTCATGTGTGCCACTGTTTCATGGGTGTCCTACATCGTTCGCCTAACCCAAAACGGGAACATCTTGTGCAGCTCCTCCTGCCTGGGTTGCTCTCCTCTGTCCAAGTCCAGTGGTGTTCTCATGGGTGCGCAAAACATAACCTCATAAGGTGAAAACTTATGTGAAGAGTGAGGAAAGCTTCTCTGTACGCCTGTGCTATGAAAGGTAAGTATTTAGGCAAATCTAGTCTGTCATTTTCAATAAGTATCATTAAGTGTTGTTTAAGTGTTTTGATCCATCGCTCTGCCTTTCCGTTTGCTGCAGGATGGAATGCTGTTGTTCGATACTTTTTGATTTGATAAAGTTCCATAATTTCCTGGAATAACAGTGAATCGAATGCTTTTCCTTGGTCGAGGTGCCCCAAATATGGAAAAGACGTGAGTGATTAGTGCTTGTGCAATTTCATTGGCTGTTAGTTTGTGCAGAGGTACAACTACTGGCCAGCCTGAAAATGCTTCCACTGCCACTAAAATGTAATCATATCCTTCTCTGCTTTTAGGGTTTATTGGTCAACATATGTCTACGTGCCATCTACCATGCAACACTCCTTCTTGGAACAATTTCAACGGAACTTTTGTCATGTGTTTTGGACCCTTGAACCTTGCACATACTTTGCAATTACCTATGATTTCATAGATATCATTGAACATGCTTGGCCACCAGAAGAATCTCTTTAAATACGCCAAAGTTTTGGAGACTCCAAAGTGGTTGCCCAAACCTAACTGTTCATGATATGCCTTTACTGTTGTTTTTACTTACTTGGGTGGGACAATTAACTGTAGTTCTTCTTTCTCTTTTTGTCCTGAAGGATGTTCGAACCTTCTGTACAAAAGTTTCCTGTGGATAACCAACGAATCGAACTGATACCCGAGTGCTCTGGTTTTTGGACCACATCCTGCTATTTCCTGATAGTCTGGTCTTCTACGTTCCTAAACTGCAACTATGATGGGCATCAAGTTCTCATCCAAGACCTGTGCCTTATGCATTTCCTCCTCTGTTACTCCATCAGGTATGACTTTTGTCCAGTTTACATCCACTGTGCTCCCATTTATTCTAATCTTACTTCTTTCCATAGCAATGCATGTGCTACAGTTGTGACACTGTTCCTGCGTTTGGCATGCACAAACCATGACTTCTTTGTCTCTGTCTTCTAACCTTTCACATTTCTTGCAATCTTCACAGAGCCTTCGAGATAGGGCATCTGCATGTCCTATGTTGGTGCCTTTGACATGTACCACTTGGAACTGATATGGAGCAAGTCTCTCAAGCCCTCTAGCAAGTTTGCCTGTTGGATTTTTGAAGTTCTTTAACCACTGCAAGGCTGCATGATCTGATCGCACTGTGAAAGGAGCTCCTGCTAGGTAATGATGAAATACCTTTATTGATTCAACTAGGGCTAATAGTTCCCAGTGTGTAGCGCAGTAGTTCCTTTGTGCTAGGTTAAGTGTTTTTGACCAGTATGCAATGGTGACTTCCCTTCCATCTTGCTCCTGAGTTAGTACGGCTCCAAGTCCTGTCAGGCTTGCGTCACAAGTTAGTGTGAAGGGTCCTTTGTTTACATCTGGAGTGCCTAGCACTGTTGCCGTAGTCAGCAGATGTTTTATTTTGTCAAATGCTGTTTGGCATTCAGATGTCCACTCAAACTTTTGTCCCGTTTTTTGTAACTTGAATATGGGTGTTGCTATGGTGGCCATATGTGGTACATATTTAGAGTAGTATTGAACCAGTCCTAACCAAGACTTAACCTCTTTCACATTTGTAGGTACTGGCCAATTCAATATTTTCTCTATCTTGTTCTGATCTGTCTTTATTCCTTTTTTTGATAACCTGTGTCCCAAGTATGATACTTCTGGCTGGAACAGCTCACACTTCTTTGCCTTCAATAGAAACCCCGCTGATCTGATACCGACACCTTAGACTGAAAGGCACGCAGTTCAGCCGCGCGTTCCGAAAGGCACGCAGTTCAGCCGCCCATTCCAAGACTAACGCAGTTCAGCCGCGCGTTCCGAAAGACACGCAGTTTACCGCTCCAGACATAGGAACTGCGTGAGTCTCGGATTGAGCTTCTGAACCGCGTGTCTTTCGGAGCGCGCGGCTGAACTGCGTTAGTCTTGGAACGGGCGGCTGGACTGCGTGCCTTTCAGTCTAAGGTGTCGATACGATTTAACAGAGCTTCCAATCTCTGCATCATTTGTGTGACGTTGTCCTCTCCTATGCAGATATCATCAAGGTAAACTGACACAGTATCTCCCAAATCATTCTGTGCATTTTTCTCTTCTGCTGGAGTAATTATTCTATCTGCAATATACTGGAAGGCTCCTGGTGCTGCTGACAGACCAAAACTTAGTCTGGTGAATTCAAACTGTCTGTGTGCCAGCCCCAGACCCTCCGGTGATATTATTGCAGTCTTTGCCTGGTCCTCTGGGTGGATCTCTAAATTATGATACCCAAGTGCAAGATCAAATGCATGATACATTTTCTTCCCTCCCATATGTTTCAACAAGTCCTGCACTCTGGGTATGGGTGTTGCTGGTACCCGAGTGACTGCATTTAATGCTCTGTAGTCAATGCAAACTCTGACCTCCCCTGACTTTTTCAAGACACAAAGTATCGGAGTTGCCCATGCAGACTGACTAGGTCTTGGAGCTCCTTGTTCTAAATACTTTTTAATGGTTTCCATTACTGCTTGTCTGTAGTGAATGGGAATGGGTCGTGCTGTTTGCTTTATGGGTGGGTGATCTCCTGTATCTATTCTTAACTTTATCCATGGGCATTTACCAAATGTTGTGATATCTTTTGCGAACACGTCGTGATGATTTTTCAACAACTTTTCCAAATCCTTCTTTTCTGTCTCAGACAATATCGTGCATCTGCTTACGAGCTCCTGCAAGTCTTTTGGAAGATCCTCGTCCTCCCCTATCTCAGGCAAAGATGGTTCTGTATTATACTCCGCGTCTTCGAATGTAACTGTTTCGTGATTATTTACATTCACAAATGCACATTCATCCTCCTCCTCATCTCTTTCCTCCTCTCCTACTCCTTCCTCGTATTCATCTGGGTGTAGGACGAATACCTCTCCTACCACTGCATTTTTGGGAATTGTAACGCATTTATCCCCAAAGTTTTGCATGACAATGGTTAGTGGTGCTGTTACACAGGGTAGTAATCCCGACTGAGCTACTACTCCTACTGGCAGTTTGGAAACTTTATTTCCAAATGCTGGGTTGGACACGAACAAGGTGGATAGAGGACGGTGGCGGCACTGCGCTGCCAGCCGCTCACCAAATCTGTCCCAAGCGCCGAGCGCAGCGTTGCCTACTGCCCAGGATGAGGGGCCGGCCGCGCCACAGCGCGCTATGGCGCGCGGGTGGTTTATCGCTCCTAGCGCCGTTCCCTTTGATTTTAGGTGGGGGGAGTAAGCGAGCCGATTGTAGGGCATGACATAGGCTATCGAATGAGCTGTCGCACGTCTCGATCGGACTTCTCGTTTGAGAGTGGCATCGGTGTAAGTAACTCGTCGGAGACGGGTTTTTCGCCGCGGTCGCGGTTTTTCGCTTCTGGAGCCTTTGCCGTTGATTTTTTGTGGGGGGTCAAAGCGAGGCGATTGTAGGGCATGCTTTGAGCTTTCGATCGAGCTATCGGCCGTTTTAATCCGACATCCCGTTTAGAAACGGCAAGCGTAATTGTAACAGCCGACGACGCGGTGGGCCGCGCGCACCACTCTCGCCGGCCGGGTCGCTCGGGTTTGCGCAGATGTGCGAAACAATTACGCTAGCCTATGTCATGCCCTACAATCGGCTCGCTTACTCCCCCCACCTAAAATCAAAGGGAACAGCGCTAGGAGCGATAAACCACCCGTGCGCCATAGCGCGCTGTGGCGCGGCCGGCCTCTCATCCTGGGCAGTAGGCAACGCTGCGCTGGCACTTGGGGACAGATTTGGTGAGCAAAAAACAGCGCGGCAGGCCCGGAGTGCCGCCACCGTCCTTTATCCACCTTGGACACGAACAACCCTAACTTCGCATCCCCTGGTAGCTGGCTTTGATTTTTGTTTTGGGGACCCATCGTGTCTTCCTCCAAATTTAACAATCCTCCCCGTTCAGCGGTCTTGGCTTCCGCTCTCCTCCTACCCTGGGAAAGAGAGTTTCCACCTAAGCCCTGAACACGAGTCTTGTTACCATTTGGCAGGTCGTTGGTTCTTTCCCTAACCAACTCATCAGCTACCGTATCCGTTTTAAATTCTGTCTTAACCTCTTTCTCTGTGAAAGGTTTCAACACAAAACTATTCTCTGCTCTTATTCTGTACACTACTTTTCCTGCCACATAAGTCCTGGCACCTTGGGATTCATTAAGTGTAAATGGTATTTGCACCCTGTTAGCACCCTGTCCAATATTCATGATCGTATCCTTTATTTTGAGCACGGCATCATACTTGTGTAAGAAGTCTATTCCTATTAAGTGTTCTTTGATGTCCGCCTCATATGTCATGTGTGTGAATTCTTTGCCAGCTATTGTGAATTTTGTCAGAGCTGGTCCATACAAATTAGCTTTGTGTGATGTGACTCCTTTGAGCCTGAGTCTTGCAACTGGAAGGTCTCTTGTTCTGGGAACGACAGTGATAACTGCGGCTGTATCAAGAATACAACATTGTATTTGGTCTATCACTGTGCATTTTATTACTGGTGCTGTTGTAACAGTTGAGCACGCATTACAAGAAACCTCCCGGTGACTCTGCTCGTCCAAACATTCAGGCATCACTGTCACCGGTGGTTGATCTCTCACCTCCTCAACCTCTGCTACCACCATCTCAGAGGTTGTCTCTAGTTTTCTGAATTGTTGGGTACAAAGGGCATTTCTTTACTAGTGGATGGCCCTTCAGTTTTGTCCCTCTGCTGATTTAGAAACCACTGCATTCTGGCTTTGTAGAGATCTGGTGGCATGTTGGGCATTTGAATGCCTCCCTTGACATTTGTCATGCCACCGTTATTTCTACATTGCCTAACGTAGTGTCCTTTCTTTCCGCAAGAGTGACAAATTACTTCAGCTTGCTGCTGCTTGTAGTTCCAGCAGTTTGCCATTCGGTGCCCCTTTTTCCCACAATATCTGCAGATCATGTCCTGATCTCCCTGGGAAAAGCCTCCCCGAGCTCCGCCTCTGGCTCCTCTGGGCCCTCTGGACCCTCTTCCCCTTCCTCGGCCACATCTTCCTCGTTCACTGTTTGAAGTGTTTGACGATGTGCCGGCTTGCGATGGGAACACCATACTTACTGGTGCTTCCAATCTGTCATCATCTTCTGCCTGCGTCAGTCTGATGCGTTTGCTTGGCGGCTGTTCCACTTCCAGACTCAGTCCCCTGTTGAGAGTTTTGAGGGCCTCGTCTAGTGTAGGTAGCGCTGCATATGCTAGCCTAGCCGCTGCCTTTTTGTCGAGGATTCCCTTGATGAATCTCTCTACCAGGGCCTCCTGTATGTCTTCCTCTTTCATATTTCTGAGGTAAGACCTTCCGAGCCTCTCCACCTGCCGCGCAAACTGCCTCACCGTCTGGTCTCTCTCTTGCACCAATGTGTTGAAGTCTTTCTTCCTCTCCCACATTGATGCTGTCTTGCTGTACATCTTCACCAGCGCTTCATCTAGCGTTGCGAACGTTATTTCCGTTCCCTGGTGCTGAAGGTTGGCTATCACGTCTGTGGCATTCCCCACCAGTGCCTGCAACAACGCTGTTTTCCTGTCTTTCTCGTCCCACTCATTCGCTTCCGACAGTGTATTACATTGCACTTGAAAGACGGAGTAGTCAGTCTCTCCGTTATACTTTGGGACCTCATTGTATTTCTTTATTTTTTGCTGTGGTCTGTTAACAATGGTGTCCAGCAGCCTCATGAAAAATCGCGGGTCTTGGGCTTGGTCTTGGTCCTGGCCTCCCCTAGCGTCTCCTTCCGCTAGGCGTCTCTGCCTCACCAAGCCCGGCTCTTTCTCCTCCAGGTCAAAGTCCTGGACTCTTTCTCTCCTCCGCCTGTTTATGTCGCCCCGTAGGTCGGCAGCAAACTGCCCTTCCTCGAGGCCTTCCTCTACTTCCTCCTCCTCATCATCCCCCTCGTTTTCAGATGCTTGATCCTCCTGTCTTGCTTGTAGAAAACGTCGAGGATGTCTTCTTTCTCGGGCCAGATGCTCTCTCCCTCGTCCTGCTCCGCGTCCACGTCCGCGTCCTCGGCCGCGTCCGCGTCCACGTCCTCTGCCTCGTCCTCTGCCTCTAGGTGGAGCGATGTCCACCGCCTCGATGTCCATGAACTCGTTGTCGGTTCCGGACTCGGCGTCACGCTCCCCCTGCTGCTCGCGGTGCTGCCGGCGCTGCTCGTGCTACCCCTCCTCGTGGATGGCTGCTGCTGCGCCGCCCTGCTGTAGCCGCGCCATGGTTCTTGGACAACTTGTACCCGAAAGACTGGTGTGTCCGGGACGTCGTTTATAGACTCCTTGACGGGCTCTACGGTCTTGACGGTCTCGACGGTTTCAGTGACGGTCGGAGCTAGAGAAGATCTAGACGGTGTAGACGGTCTCGAAGTTCTTGAAGTTCTCTCGGATGCTCCGGCGGCCTGCTGGCCACGCCTTCGCACTGCGTCTCAGCGGCCTTCGGCCACGCCTCGACGGTAAACCTCAGCGGCCTGCTGGCCACGCCTCGGTATCCGATACTCCAGCGGCCTTCGGCCACGCCTTCGTACCCTTCGTACCCTTCGGTACCCTTACAAGGACGCCGATGCTCTCTTTCTCCTCCTCCGCGTTCTTTACCGCTGCCACCAATGTAGTATTAGCAAGGAACGGGGAAGTGTCAAGCTCTTAACGAAGCCAGGCCTCAGTCAGAGTGGAGAATGACAGCGAGCTCGAAGCTCGCGCCTCCTTTTATTGGGAACTTGGCAAAACAACAGGAAGAACAAAGGCGATCGTAAAACAAAAGTTGGTTGTGGGGCTGAGTTTCTATGCAGTCTGGTAGTGATCACTCCGGGCCGTGACAATGCGTTCTGCTGTGACCAGATAGGGTTATGTTTGTTGTCATAATACTTCAATATATTACAAGTAATATAGGTAATATCAAGTAATATCAAGTATTATTGTAAAATCAAAGAATATTAAGTAATGTCAAGTAATATTTTGTAATATTATGTAATATTCGAGTAATATTGTGTAATATTAAGTAATATTTGGGTAATATTTACTGAAAAATTGAATATTGTTGCCATTAAACACAGGACGAATTTAAAGTGCTAAAAGGAAGGTAACCCAAAAACTATAGTTAGTCACCACTTGTCTATACCGATCCCCACCTAGGAGTTCACGTGACACGACTTCAATAAACCAGTTAAAAATAACACAAGTGTTCCTGAAAGAAGATTTTAGGGATTCGAAGAATGGATCAATGATTGCAGCAAATACGAACAGAGTGTACACGTGATTATTCATGCGAGTCGCTCCGAAGGAATTTTATTCCTGATGTTGCAACGATTCTAACTCCCGAAGACGCCGTACAGTTAGGCAACCTATTCGACCACCACCCCGTAGCGCCGTGGAGAATAGGCAACCAAGCTTGGCCTATAGTGTGTCCAGCAGTCCAGCTCTGCTCGAGCCGCTTCCACGAGGGGGGGGGGGGGGGGCACTTCGAAAAATCATTGTACAGCCCCCCGAAAATCATTTAAAAAATCAAAAAAAAAACAAAATCAAAATAAAATCAAGTAGAAAGTTGCATAAAAATCAGAAAAATCGAGAACAAATGAACCCAAAACTGAGAGAAGGCTTTTGTGTATTCGGCGCATTGCTGATAGGCTTATGTGTATTCGGAGCGCTGCAGATCGGCTTTTGTGTATTCGTCGCGCTGCAGATAGGCTTTTGTGTATTCGGCGCGCTGCAGATCGGCTCTTGTTGTTAGGACGCGTCGTAAATAGGAACAAAAGAAGAAAAAACAATTTTTTAAAAAGTAACATATTATTTCTTTTTTATCTCGGGAAAAATCAAAAGAAAAATCAAAATCAAAAATTCAAAAAATTCAAAAAAATCAAAAATAAAAAAAAAAATCATTGTACAAGTTTTATATGAGTGATCCCCCCCTCGCGCTTCCACCTCGAGCTGCTCCTGCCGAGCTGCCGTCGCCCACCCTCGTTAATCAAAAATGGGTGTAGTGGAGATGTTGTTACCCCGGACGTCGCCCGCATCACAGCCCCCGACCCCATGCAGCGGAACTAAGTGTATCTGCCCCATGCGACGCACTGCTCGTTGCTCGTCCTGGTTGCACCCGGCCGCGCCTTCACTGGGAGCCGCAGCTCAACCGACTCCACGCTCTGCTCGTCGTGGAAGTGCTTGTCGTGGTCGAGCGCGCGGGCCCGGCCGCGGCGCCGCTGCGCGCCAGCTCCACGGTTTGCTCGTCGTAGAGGTGCTTGTCGTGGTCGAGCGCGCGGGCCCGGCCGCGGTGCCGCCGCGCGCCAGCTCCACGCTCTGCTCGTCGTGGAGGTGCTCGTCGTGGTCGCGCGCGAGCTCAACGGAGGTGACTCTAGACCTCCTAGACCCGCCTACCGCCCAGATCTCGGCGGCGTCACCAGGTCAACCGCCCGTTGCTCATCCAGCTCATCGGTGCTCACAGGTGAGCGAGGCAGGTGGTCAGCTGCATCTTTAAGGGCGCGACTATGCACTTGCACTTGATCTTCATGGCGGCCACAATTATTTATAAGAAATAAAGAGATGTCTACATTGGTGTATGTTCATAACATTACCATTGACTTGGTTTGATGTGTGTCGTTATTTAAAAAAAAAAAAATATTGCCCAAAATATGATGGCAATGCCAGTTTAAAATAATTTCAGACTGATATTAAATATTTAGTTGCATTAAATTTGAGTCGTTCTGGAAAACAAGGGCTGTTTGCTTATTGATCAGTTATGTGCCTGTACTAATATGTAAACACCCAATACTTCCGTTGACCTTAGTTGCACTTAACGGGTTACATTGTTTTGGGTGATCCAGCAGGTGAGATATGTCGTCTTTAAAATTACATTTTGTCATGTTGTATATTTAAACCTGTCTCAGGCCTCGTGAAAGAAATATACACGTTTAAGGAACAAAATGGCTATAATTAGTATTGGTACTGTAGGTTTCACTTTTGTGGAAACAGCTTTTTCATAGAAAGATAACAAACATGGCAAGTATTTGGTGTGAATTATACTTGATTAATGCAATATACTATTATATAGGATCACAATAGTTATTTTAATGATAGTCTACGACCTGATAACCATCAGTCGAAGTGCATACAAATCTAGAATTAAAATAGTACAATGAATAATTGAGGAATATTCGAGGGAACATTACACCACTTATCAATTTAAAAATAACATGGTCAAAATAAAGTTAGCTTCACTAAGTAACACTATTGTGAAAACCTCTTTCTTATAGAAAGAGTACAAACATGGCAAATATTTGGCATTATTTATACCTGGTTGACATAACTATTATATAGTATCACAATACTGTGGTTACAATAGTATATCACATGATAACAACCACCAGTCATAATGCATTGAAAATCTAGAATTAAAATAGTATAATAATGCAGTAATGAAGGAAAACGTTACAACCCTTTACAATTTAAAAATCACATGGTCAAAGAAAAGAAAACTTCTCACAGTAACATATATATATGTTAGGTGATAACATCTCCTACACACATTTAAAATCTGACTTCAGTTAACATATAAACCCTTTAAGTTTACATAAAAAATTACTTGGCACGACCTTTGGCAATAACTTTGATTTTTGGAACAATGCTAGGAGACACATGGAGCTTTCCATTTTCAAAGAATGGTCTTGGTATGGTGCAGATGTAGTGCCGTAGTGAATAGAAGCCTTGCAAGTCCATTGTCACTTCATTCAGTACAGTTTGGTTGCGGTTGGAGCAATATGTCGAAAACCAGGAACACATGCAGTCTACCTCTCTGCCTTCATGCTTTATTTTAGCTGTGTTACCTTGATATGCCTGATTACTCCAAGAAGTGCCAGACATGAAACTAAAGGCTATTATTCTTCCTAGAATTATTGATTTGTCTTCTGACACAAATGCACACCATTCACCAATGGAAACAACTGCTTCTACACTAGGTGTACTATAAATGTTGTTTGTGGATTCCGACCGATGTTGAACAGCTGTTGATTTGAACTTTACAACTCGGTCACTGCTCAATTTGGTATCTCCACAGCTCAGACGCCAACAGTACGTAGACTTTCTGATCACAGTTTTATCACCATTATCGAGTTTCACTCGAACAAAGGGACTAGTAGGAGTTACTTCTATGTTGTCATACATTCTGATACTTGTTGCTGATGAGCTGATGGCAAGATCTTCATTTATCTCAGTTTCCTCTTCAGAATCCGATTCCAGTGCCTCCCCAATGTCCTCATTTGTTTCTTCAACATCATTATCTATTTCTTCATTATCAATTTCTTCAGATTCTAATGATGACTCATGTACAACTTGAGCCATTGTGGAAGGAGGGATTTGCGGAGTGGATGTTTTATCAACTTCATGTTGACAGCATACTTATTAGCCATCTGGAAAGCACGATGCACTGCATGTTCGATGTCTATATCTTCTGGCAGTGCTGCACAAATATACTCTTGACCCTCAATGGCTTGAAACGCCCTAAGCTGCCGTGGAAATGAATACTTCTCTTTCAAATTTACATAGGCTTCAGCCATGAAATCAATGCGGCGCAACCTATATATCATGTCCAACATGGAGAAATTAACAACTGTATTGAATGTTGTAGACATGCCACGAAACATTCTAAATAATGATTCAAATGGCTGGCTGCTGTACAACCATGGTCTGAACAGGTCTGGTGTCTCATGCTCACGATTTAAAATAACGCTCTGTATTAGAGCATGAGCATTGAGCTCTATGCAGTAATAAGCATTAGCTGTTATAAAATTGTGCTGCAAAGTATACCCGTCACAATCAAGAATCCACTTACGCCATATACGAAGAAAAATCACCCATTTCCAAAGTAACTCAATTCTTTCCAGAGGGGTGAGACTAGGAGAAGCACAAGCATTGAATGTTTCACGCATCATATCCACATACAGTTTTGTGCCACTAGAGCATGAAATGTTTTCCTCAGTAAGCAAATCAGAAACTGATTTTGAGCAGAGCTTGGCTGCACTTTCAAAGTTCATCTTATCTTTACTGTCAAAAATCTTGTCAGATAAATCATGGAGTTCCTTCGGGAAATTATTCTTTAATTCCAAAATGTGTCCGGAGGAGGCCACATATTTTGGTCCAGCTGGTAAAATACATGATGGTTTGAGGAGCCTTGTTTTCAATTTTACCAAAATGTGCACAAAATCTTGCATTACAATATTCTCAACTAACTTATCACCTTCAAACCACTTCCAATTAGACTTTGGGTTAGATGTGAAAGTTCTAAAACGCATGGCATGCAAAAGTTACTATCAACATCAGAAGCAAAACCTCTGATTTGGATGCCTTCTTTGGCTGTAGCTGCTAAAAGCCAATCCCACATATGTTGAGCTCATCAGTAGCTTTGAATGAATTATTGGTGCCAAACAAACACAAGCAGAAAGGAGCAGCTTGGGTGCCCAAAGGTTGAGCCATGAGAACATAAGCAAAGTTACTCGTGATTTCTTCTTTGAAGTATTTGCACATCACTCTGGCAGCTGTAGCCGGGAAACTTCCCACAATAGTCAGGCTACTTTCATCACGAGGGAGAACGAAACCGACCAATTGGTTTGTTCCTGGATGATACGTGATTCTTCCTGTGATTTTAGTAGCGTCTTCGCTGATAAATACTTCAAGTGGTAGATTCCTTTTGATTAAAAATTCTTTTAGCTCTTGAATGCGAAACTCTCCCTCTTTCGCAACATTATGAGAAATTAAAACAGATTTCACAAGTGACACTGAAGGAATGGGCAAATTTGCAGTTAAAAGTTCAAAAGTTTGAAGGCCACCAAGCAGATACAGAAGCACACACAATTCTTTTACTTCATCATAACCAGTGTAACGCCACCCCTTTTCCTTCCTGCCTGCATTCACCTTAGCTAGGTCATTTAAATCTCTAAGGAGACCAGACAGGTACTCTGGTTCTTCTTTCTGGCCTTTAGATGTCATGGCATCAATTAATTTGTTTTTCAGCTCTGTGTTTTCTCTAAGCAGCACTTCCATAGCGTTTTAAATTGGGTAGAAATCTGTAAGTTTTGTTTGATACTCTGAAATATTTTTTAAACGCAATTTTTTGTTTCTTGAATTTCTTGAAAATTCATTTTGTGACCGCTTCTTATGTCGATATTGGAGAAGACCGGTCACTGTTTCCTCTCCTGATTGTGAAAAGAATTATTATTATTAGAATCTCCGCTGCTGCTTGTATTCCTTGATGGTGAATAATTATCATTATCAGTTCTTTCTTCTGATTTTTCACCCTGGCTCCCATCAGTATTTCCTTGAGATGTGTCTTGGCTTATATCATTACTATATTAATATGCAATGTGAGACAAACCATCAAGTTTTCTGTAGCATCCAAATTTAACTCGGTGCTGGCAGCTGAGATGAGTTCTGACAATGTTTGTGCAACAACATAAGCCTTGTCAGACCGATCTTCTCGCATAACCGATATAAGATGCATCATGCAGTACCTGAGAAAAATAACAGGTGTAAATTAACATTTCTCCAAACTCAACTCACAAAACAAATAGTTATTTTTATGAATTCCAATTGTGCAGAAAGATTATGAGATTGGGCACAATTCCATAAAGTAATTATTGGCTCAAATGGTTTTAGCACACATGCACATCCTCAAGCGTCCAGACTACACTCTAGTCTTAGGTTATGTTCGTTGTATTGACTATTCAAAACAAAAGAAAACACTTGTAAACCGGGAAATTCTACGAGGGTAAGTTAAACACAACTCAATTCTATTTTAGAAAATTGACCAAGATCGGAGGAAACATCAAACCTAACCTATGCAACTGGAGGTAAACCCGACGTCAAGAGAGAATTCCATGACGTTCTGGTGCACTTAAGTAGTTTTCTTCACTACGAACTATGTAAATAACGTAGAATGAACAGAACAGCTACGAGTAACGATGGAGCGGAATAAATTCTGAATCTAGTAAGCAATTCACTCAGTACGCCAAACATTCTTCTTGATCTGACTGAATAGGCCACTGATGCGAGACTTACCGGCAGAAACCGCGTAATCCGTAGAGATCATGAAATCAGCGAAACCACAACACACAACGAATAGAGCAGCTGTTGATTCAATCTTGAAATCTGATACATTGTGCCAAAATCCATCTTCTTAAGTAGTCTTGATATCAACAGGCTGAGTGAAAGGTCTGTTCCTTCCTTTCCCCAAAGAACAGGAGAACGAGTTAATAGGCAGGCTGAGTAACCTGACGACAAAAACAACATCAAAAGATTCCGGGTACTCACAAATATTACCTTAGAAATCTTTGTAATTAAACTTAAAGATTTAAAAGTGTGACAAGAAATCCAACAAATACGGTTAGTTTACCTTATTTCAGCTTAGAGAGTGAGTACTTTTGTTGTCTGGGTTACCGCTACTGTGCAGGTAATCCGACCAGCTGTTTCGACCAACCTCTTTTATGCTCCCACTCTCTCCCTCCCTCTCTTTTGCTCGCTCAGCTGTGTCTTATTTTTTTCTAATAGTGAAGTTGAAGCTGTTGAAGCTTCTCAAACCGTAAGTTAGAGTATCGTTTCTTTCCCTATGTCACAGAAATTCTTAATAGCCTTAGTCGCCCATAACCTCCAGAATCTGTTAGTGAGTAGCTGTTTTGTGTTGATTTTTTTTTTTTTTGCCATATTTCTGAAGAGGAAGATTATTGTACAACAAGTGTTCTTTGACTGTGTACGATTTGGGTTATTTCGGTTCGGTTAGATTTTGATAGAACAACCCCTTTTTAACCAAATCTTTCTCTGTTCCAGGTCTGCATCTGCTGTTTAAACTGCTACCCAGTCGATCTGTCGAAATGTCAACAGACAACGAGGAGTATGCCTACATAGGCTGCCATGAAGAAGATCCAGTTTTAGAGGTATGTGCTAACATTATTATTATTTAACACATATTTGTGTTCCAAATGTGAGGTGTCATTCAACGATGATGGGCACAAGTAGTCAAATCAGTTGAGCCCAAGTTTATGTCAGCAGGAAGTTGAATTCGTTTGACTTGCTTTTAACTTTGTTAAATTTTAATTGAAGGATTTGGATTTAAAGAAGAAAGTGGACTGTCTGGAGAGTTACATTGCGCACATGAACTGGCACCTCTTTGTTTATCGATCGGCACTGCTCGAGGTCCCAGGCGGTCATGATGTTCTTCATCGGAAATTAGAAGAATATGATATGATGGAGTTCCAATTTGCCCCAGTTGTGAGAAGGATACTCTACTGTCGAAAATTAATTCTTTAGAGAAACGTGATCAAATATCGCCAATTTTAGGTGGCGCTAAGGTAATGCTTTAGTTTAAGTGCATACATTATCATTGTACTTTATTGTTAATAACTATATTCTCTTATTTTACACAGAAGAAGAACATCCAAAACAGACTAATCCTGGTTACCTTTGTCTGTCATTTTTCATGACTGTTATTACTCAAGGTTAATTGTCTCAAATTTTTAGCTTTTGCTGTAAGTTCTTATAGTTTTAATGTGTCCTCTATAAGGAGGGATGATAGAAAGTTTTTATTTATTTACTAAGGATTTGTACATGTCAAGTAGTGTGAACAATAGTGTTGAAATTATCATTTTTGTGATTACTTTTTAATTTAGGACATAGCTTTCCCGACTTGTGACGAAGTATTGCACTGTGATATTAGTAACGTATTGTTTAGTTTAAAGACCTGTCCAAATTTGTTCACTAGTATTTGTCTTTTCACTACAGTTTCCATACCTCAATGTCGAGGCTATCTTGATGTACTAATTGCCAAAAAGAAATGAAAATATTTCAATAAATGTGATGTTCTTACTTGGTGAATGTTTCCTTTATCCTTCCATTAAACATTATCACAATTTGTTAATAAAAGAGCATGCAGCATTGGGAAAAAACAATATGAGTGAGACCGGGTGAAAGTGAGGTCTTTCAGAAAATTGGAAACTGTTTTCTGAGAATAGTTTCTATGTTTCATGTGTAACACGCCAGTAAACATATTTCTATAATGAGCTTGAGTACCTTATTTGAATGTGCTGACTAAATGAAGTACACTAAGCAACAAATTTTTCCATAGAGCCTGGAAGTTTTAGCTCTGGTCTCCCAATTTTTTTTCTAATACAATTTCTTAACTCTCAATCTCAAAGCGTGAGAGATTTTTATTCAACTTGTCCATAGTAGTGCAAGTGCAGAAATTTCATTCACACAGCTTATTTGGAAGGAAGGGTAAAACTCAAAAAGTTGTAGCATTCAGTTTTAATAAAACATTGTCACTTTAACATAAAGTTATATCACAGGAGCATATTATAAAGAAAGTTAAATATCACATAAAATCAAAAGATTTGTCAATAGAAAGTATAGCTTTTAAAATGTTCAGTATTATACAGTTCTGTAAACACTTTACAATTGTTTAAAACTACACAAGATACAATACATAATGAGAAAACTTCCTAAGATAAAAGAAGATTATTCGAACCTATCACAAACCACAGCGTGTTTTAACTTCACAAATTGATGACCATTAATTTTATAAACATAGAGAGACTGATGAGAAAACAAATCATCAACACACACACATTCGTAGCTCAATGTTGAATGTAACTCGTAAACTCTAAGATGAGGGACAAACTCAGACTTTTTTTTCTGTAATAGAAGATAAAGTTTGTCGTTGTTGTCATAAATAATAAGCACAATACTTCCAAGTTCAACCAAGTTCTGGTAACCAGCCTGCCTAATAACAACAACATTGCCCTTTTGGTATGTGGTCCCTTTCACAATAGCTCGTACACATTCTCGAGACTGATCCAGGTTGTAATGCAAAACAGCATGTTGGATCTTCGCTCATTGTAATTGCTCATAACAAACTCAGAGTCACCGAACACTTGAATGTCACACCTAAAATCAGCCCCAGTACGTACAAATGCTAGAAAGAGTTCATGTCTAACAGCAAGCGATTTCAAAGGGTTGATGGAATTCTTACTGGACTTCATAGCCCTTTTGAAGAACTGATGCTTTGCCTCAAAACGAAGAGTAAAGACTCTAACTAAAGGTCCAAAACATTTTATGAGTTCACTTGCATGAGAAAGGTAATGATGTTTTGGACGGAGTTGAACATCTGGAAATAGATCTCTTCTACTTTAGGGGTAAAATGAAATGCAGCTCTGTAGATAAGGCAAATAAGACTCATGAATGACAGGGGAAAGAATAATTTCCAAAATTTCTATCACTGCCAGCAAAGCTTTCCAAACATCATCATGTTTTTCTATCTTCATGTTCTTACGAGGGGTGACCGACTCGTAAAATACTGGGTACGCGGACCCTATAGTACCGTATAATACCTATAATATTCTATAATACCTATAATATTTTATAATACTTATAATATTCGCGTATAATACACTGCAATATCCGAAAGTTACACCTTTCCAAATCAATAAATCGCTAGAAAACAGTAGACTACTGCTGCCTGAGACGTAGAGTACCGTCATCTTTCTCCCGTCGATACCCCGCGAGCCCGTTGCCAAGTCGTCTGCAGTCGTGCAACACAGGTGCTGGGAGGAAACTCCGGCTCGCTCCAGCTCGGCTCTTGCCGCGCCATCACCGAATCGTCCGGTGGTGGCCCTTCGCTGACACCAGGCTTGCCAGATGAGGCGATCAGTCGCCACCGTGGCGATGAAACGTTGGGTTTGGCGACGAAAGTGGCGATGAGTGCCGAGTGGCGACGAAGGTGGCGATCTGACCTGCCGAGTGGCGACCAGGCTTGCTCGATCCCGAGCGCTCCTCGTCGCCACTAGGGCGCGCTCAGATCGCCACTCGTCGCCACCGGGCCAGATCGCCACTCGTCGCCACCCGGAGCGCTAGCATCGCCGCTCTCATCGCCACTCGGAAGCGCGCGAAAAACCCTAATCCTAATCCTTAATCCTCCCAGCGGCCTGCCGGGCCGGAGCAGTTCCAAGAACCAGGGCGGCCAGGTCTCAGCCCGGCCGGCCGCCAGCGCCAGGTCGCCACTAGTCGCCACTCGGCAGGTCAGATCGCCACTTTGGTCGCCACTTGGCAGGTCAGATCGCCACCTTCGTCGCCACTCGGCCCTCATCACCACTTTCGTCGCCAAACCCGACGTTTCGTCGCCACGGTGGCGACAGATCGCCACATCTGGCAAGCCTGGTGGCGACGGCGAGCAAAGTGGCGATCTGGCGCTGGCGGCGGCCGGCCGTGCCGGGACCCGGCCCGGGCCGGTTCTCGGAACCGCTCCAGCCGGCCGCCGGAAGGATTAGGGTTTTTTCCCCCGTTCCTAACCCTTCACGGAAAAAAAAACGTAAGCCGTAATAGCAAACACGTTAGCTAGCCAGGCCCTAGCTAACATTTTAGCTCTCAGAGCTAAACATTAGCTGTGGTAGCTGCGCATTAGCTGTGAGAGCTAACGTGTTATCCACATCACATAACGCCGTGTAAGGTGTTGCCCCGAAAGCCATAAGTTCGTTTGGATACGCGTTAGCTCTCACAGCTAATGCGCGGCTACCACAGCTAATGTTTAGCTCAGAGAGCTTAAAATCTTAGCTAGGGCCTGGGTAGCCAACATATAAGCTTTTACAGCTAACCTGTAGCTACTGCAACTTCCTTTTTTTTTTTCGTGTTGGTCTATCGTGGTCCCACTGGAAGAATTGACTATCTATCTCTCTCGCACTCATGGGCCAGCCTATCCTTTCCTTGTCATTTGGTGTGCTAAACTCTCGGTGGTCGGACGATAGCACCACTGTACTCGCGTACTTTATAGTACCTTATAAGACCTTATAATACTGACTGTAATACCATAATATTTATAATATCCTGTAATATTCTAAAATACTTATAATATTCTATAATACCTATAATATTCTATAATACTTTTATAATACCTATAATATATAGTACCGGGTACACGGCTCAGGCGAGTCGTTCACCCCTCGTGTTCTTACTTTCAATTATTAAAGGCAATAGTCTCATAAGCACACATATCTGCCAAGCACCTCCTTTTATTCTCCCATAACTGGCAAGTAATGGTATTGGTTTGTCTCTTGCGTCTTCAAGTGAAAATGGAAATTCACTCAAAGCTTCGTTCAATGAATCAAAGGTAAACCACTCTTTTTTAACAAAATATTCTAAAAAGAGTTTTAAATCATAGGCAACCCAACCTTCAAAGCAATCGTGGGCTCAGCATGGGCTTAATCCTGGTGAACACACATGAAAATACTTCAAGTTGTTGAAAACTGAGTTAAATTTTATACCTTGATAGGCTTTTTTCCTGCTGGTGGCAAGGCGGGCTAGAGAATTATTGTAGGAGGTGGCAGTTCTGAGAGAATGTTCTGTGCATTCACCATTAGGAGCAAAAAAGTCTTCCCTCTTGACATGACAGAATCTACAAAAATAAAGTGATTTGCTAAAATTCTCCACAAATCCACCCGCTCCGTGGCTGCCAAGATTGTCACCAACAATACAAACTAATGAAGCTTTAACAACACCACGGCCCTCAATAAAAACACCATCAGTTTCAAGCAATTTAAGTTCTTCAACAATAATACCATACACAGCGTTATGATCAAATTCTTTATCCAGCCACAAGGCAACAAGCTGGACTGAATTGACATGAGTGCGCAAATGGATGGGCAAATTACCTATCATTAAGTACACAACTAATATTTTGTGCTTCTTCTTAGCAGGTCCAATCGGAACTACAAGCTCAAATGCATCTTGTTTGATACAGAAATAATTGTAACCCAGTAGGGTTATCAATAAAAAATTGATTGCTTTTGAATAACGTACCATCAACAAAATCTTTTAAAAGCCCTTCCTCTTCACAAAACTTTGGAGAACTCAAGCCAAGATTTAGAGATTTGTCCTTCAATATCTTCTTTACAGTTTCTTGAATAGGTACGTGATACAGAAATCGTGGACGACCAGCCTTTGTTGCCTTATTTTTCTTGAGTGGCAATGGTTTCTTTTGAGGTTCAACATATTCAAAGTTTTTCTTGTATATTCCTTTCCGGAGGTAATCTGATTTCAACTTAGATTGGGCAGTAACAATTGGATTATTAGCATAAACAAAATTTGCAATGCTCTCAATTTTTTCAGGTGCTATACCATCCGCTTGTAATCTTTTTATTAACCTCGCCTTCATTAGCTGTTCAGTTTGAGTCTGAAGAATGCTCAGTTCATTGACAATGTACTGCACTGTACTCACAGGCAGAAAGAGTTCAAATTCTAGCTTCATATAGAACTGAAACATGGTCACCAGAAACGATTCTTCATCACGTAGACAAACATCTCCGCATCATCTTTTTCCATTTCACCAAAGTTATCATTATTTTCAAGTTGCTCGTCCTCTTCAGTTTCAAGGTTCAAGGTTATTGAAATATCAGGAC